>JAFIDM010000001.1:91744195-91792796 GCA_023159025.1 Thereuonema tuberculata
ATTTTCTATTGATACAATGGGTTTAGAGTAATTTATATATTTTTATTATTTTTATATTTTTATAAAAGATTGTTCACATATTGGTCTCAATGCGTTACCAATCTTTTAAATGTTCGTAAAAAAAATAAATAAATTAAAGTCTACATGCTAAATTTTCTGCTAAAATAACACTTTCTATATTTATTTTTTATTACTTTTGAGGTGGTTCTCACAAATAAATATCTGCTCCACTACTTACGGATTCAAAGCCTTTCTACTAACGTATTTATTTTTCATCTTCCACAATTTACTCAAAACATGAGATCTGTCATTATGAAGAACATCAACAAAACATTTTAAAATCTACACAATTAAAAAAGACATGGCATTTTTGGACAAACATTTAGATAAAAATTATTAAATAAAAAAATGATTCAGAATTTCTTTTTGAATGTTCACATGTGTTGCTACACTTATTTAGTCTCCCAAAAGTGCATTACTTATATAAAGTCTGAAGTGTTGCACTTTTGGGAGACTAAATAATAAATAAATAAAGTCTAATTTATTTATTTTTGAAATAGTAAATTTGTAAGATACATTTAATATACAATTACTTTTTTAAAACCCAATCTGAAGTAAATTTAAGTGTTTTTTTTTCTTTTCATGATACAGTTAACATTCGATCTGTGTACATTGAATTTTGTAGATAAATAAAAAGTTTGTTATTTTATTTATTTACAACAAACAACATTTTGTTATTTGAGCAACACTAAAATTACTTATCTAAATACAATAAAAAAGTAATTTATGTATCCTATTTGGAAAAAGTAACACTATCCTTCAATGGAAATAAATGGCTAAAATTACAAGGGTTGCCTAACATTAAATGATGGTCAACTGTAGGAATTGTAAAGGCTTTGTAGATAAACAATTGATTTCAGTTACGTTTACTAACTAGGTCAACCAATCAACGGATAAAAACTTATTGTGGATGCAGTAAATCAGACATAAATTGATCACATGGAGCTTCAAGTCCTTGAATTCAATGCAAGAGGCTAAATTAATCAAAAGCACAATGTAATTGTAATTCAGTGGGTGTGGGAGTGCTGATCTCAAAACAGTCAGCAGGTTGTCAAGATTTGGAAGGTCATGTACGATGAATAGACAGATACCTGTAATGCATGGCACAATTTAACCTCTGTGACTACAACTCATCATTCACTGTTTCAAAATGAAAGAACAATAGCATCTAAGGAACACTGCAATAATAAACAAGACAAACGTTCCTGGATCCCTGCTGACCTTGTCTCCGTTCCCTTCCACCCAATGCAAAGTTCAGTGGAATATATAGTTTTCAAAAATCTGAAAAGCTTTCCACATAATTTAGGAATTTGTGAATTTTACAGATCTTTTTCCATTCTGTCTTGACCTTCCTCTGGTCCGGGGGGGGGGGGGGAACCACACAAAATTCAGAGGCTCTCGCTCTTACAGAAACTGAATTTATAAAGAATAGGCCTAACCGTTTAAATATAACTCCCCATACATACACAAAACTTGATAGAATTCTTCATTAAGCAGTTTCCAAATAAATACTTAAACCTTAAATTTAAATTTAAACTTAATAACTTTAATATTCTTATTAAAACTGTGGATAACTTATTATGATTTTATTTATTTCATTATTTTTTTAGCAGTAAATAAGTTTAGATATTAAATTTAAAAGAGTAAAAACAGGAGCAATTATAAATAGACACTTCAGATAACATGTTTAAAATGTCAGTGAAATCTAACTACATAACATAAAGGAAAACTATCAAAGAGTTGATATCAATTCTCTATTTAACAGTATTCCTATGGGCTCTACTCAAGTGTACTTAGTGGGTCTCTATCCCAAGTTCTAATCATCAACTTTTCCCTTCTTTTAAATTACTATGATTATTAATTGGAGGGTTCAGAAGCCAATCAGTGTAAGTCAATAAATCAAAAAATGAAATAGGTTTTTTAAAATTATGTACCAAAAAATAACAACGTTTGTAAATATGAAGTATAAATTTTTTATTGAAAGATAACATAACTATACACTTGGAGGAGTGATTTGGGCACTTTGTCAACCGAAAGTATAAACATTAGAGTATGACTTACAGAAAAAATTTCAATTTAAAAAAAAAAATGACTTACACTGATTGGCTTCTGAACCCTCCAATTATAATTCTTTAGGATATGTTTTTAAGTTTACCATGGATGAAATAAATGTATATAAACAATATCTATTGTTTGTAAGTTTATTAGTAGTATACATGTATTATCTGAAAAACTTTGACCCAACTGTTGACAAGTCATTAACAGATGTAACTTCAATTCAATTTCCCTCAGTAATATCAGAATAATAATTAACATTCCCAAATATACACTTATATGCATTAAAGCCATTTTCCATCTAGTAAAGATGGAAAATTAATAACTTTTAAATTTTAAAGATTTCTTGATATTGAAATGATTAATCGTTGTAATAACAGTAAAAGATTCAAAGATGACCTTAGAATCCAATGTGATTACACTGGAGGTCAAAATCTACTTTCACAAGATCTTTGCTTAGCTTAAATAAGTAATGATGTCCTGATATAAAAGTAATGAAGGGCAATAGAATAAATCAGAATTACTAATTTCTTGTTTTTAAATTTTTTCACCTGCATCTTCTCTATTCTGATTAAAGTAATATGGCATATAGAAAATAGTCTCACTTATGAAAGCACAACTTTCCCACTTAGTTAACAGGATTTACATATTGGATATACTCATTGTGATTACTTAGATCAGTTTTATTTTTTTTAGTTAATGGACTGAAACTAAGCGAAGTTCATAAGAAAAAAAAATATTAAAAATATAAATTCTTAATCTTCCAATAAACTTAAAGACGGAATTTGCATTTTAATGTCATTTTATATTTCTAGTTCATTTTTCTATTCTAAATAGATATTTTCTTTATTTTTAAGTTGGGAAAAAAAAATTAACATCGTTCAACGTTCTTTATGTAATAATCTTAATAGGTGAGTAAGACATACAGTATTTACATTGTGAAATTTATTCAAAAAAATGTAAAAATGATTCGCAAAGAATGGATCCTGCACATTGTTTTCTCAACCGTTATAAAATTTCTAAAATTTTTTAAATTCTATTTTAAATTTAACAAAGAAACTATGTAAACAAGTAAACAAAAATGAAATAGGCCTACTTGCAATAGTCTTTAAAACATTTTTTTTTTTTAAACAAAGTTGATAATCTGTTTTTAATTTATGATCAGTCTGGCTAAAGTTCTGACTATCAACAGGCTTTCGTTACAGAATTAATTGGTCAAAGCGAATGGACGAATGGACGAAACGAACAACTTTACTAATTCGAAGCCATCCTCTAAAGTCGCCCAATAATCAGTAACAATAAGTAAATTAGTGATAATGCATTCTGAAAAGATATCCCATCTAAAACTCGTCGACTAAATGTCGCAGTTTTAATTCCTGGCTGAATATTTTTCAATCTAACAATTCCCATTCTCAAAATCTAAAGACGCCCACCTAACACACATCCATTCCCGTTGGCGTCAGAACAATATCCCGTCTTGGAAAAGACGGAGCAAATTCGGTTCTTAGCTGCAACTGCCTTGGTAACAAGGCTGCTGATAGATGAGAGCGCGCTGGCGCCAGGGAGCTGTGGGAGTTGGCGCCCACTGGAGGAATCGATTAGGTAGTGGCACCAAGCAAAGCGCCAATTCTCGTGATCCGGTCACTAAAGCCACAGGATGAAGATGGGATTATCCAGATGCAACGCCAGCATCTGGCAGAGCGCGAACACAGCCTCGTTTCACAAAATAACCAAAATAATAGAAATTTTAATGAACCGCAAATAACGCTTATTTAGATGTAAAAAAAATAATAAATCAAAATATCATTTTCATTAAATGAATACCATTTACTTAGAAATTAAGGTAAAACTCAGTGAAGCAAAAATAATTAGACAAGAATTAAGAATTAGCCAGCATAAATACTGGAACAACAGCGAAACTTATGTTAAATTTGTTTCAAGAAATCCCTCTTTTTTTGTTTACAAATGGATGAATATTTCTCTTAAAAATGCGCTTAGATGTTTTAAATACACTTTTATCATTTCAGTAGCGTATTTTATATTGAGATCTTAATTTTTTAAAATATTAAAAAAACAAAAACAAAGGGGAATTTTTAAGAAGAAATGATGTAAATAATAAACAGGATTCTTCAAATTGTTCGCGATTCGAACGAATACTACAAAACAAATGTTTGAAAATCGTACGTCTACAGTTTATCCCGAAACGGCAATACGCCAAGAAACGGCAAACAAGCACCCCCGCAGTGAAAACCATGGCTTCTTTGCAAAGCGAAGTGTAGTGCAGGGAAACAGAAGACGACAAAAATGCTTCTGTTTTCAACTGGAGAAATGAACGCATGTCTAGTATTTACAAAAAAACAGAAACAAACAACTGTAATTTACAATCCAATTCGTTTCCGTTTAATTCCGTTTTACTAAATACAAAAAGATTACAAAAGTGCTTTAAAATATTATGAATTAGTTTTACAATTAGATTTAGATTTCAGTGCACTGTTTACAAAATTCCATAAATACTGGAAGACAGGATTTTTAATTAGGATATTAAGTTTACATGGCCATAGAATATCATAATAAAGCAGTTTTAATTGTAAAATATAAGTTGCATATTCATAATAAGGACAAGTGTAGAGTAAATGTTCTAAAGATTCAATTTCTTTTAGATAACAGGAACAATAAGCACTGTGTGTTAAGTTATATTTTGCTAGGTAAGCATTTGATTGTAAGACTTGATATAAATACAGATATAGATAAACAAAACGGTTGTATAGCTAATAGAATCCTACCGTTGTGATAGACAAGTAGATCCTGTTGCTCCTCAATATATTTCTCTCCGCATCGTAACAATGTTTCTTCTCTGTGCTCGGCATAAGTCCAATACAGAAGACTAAATAAGCTAAATAAACAATGAACTCGGATTTTGAGAATGAATTTCCGAAAGAACCTTAACACGAAATTTCATCCAAATCCAACCAGCTGGTGTTGCTTCACAAAGACACAGGGAAATGACGAAGCTCACAGAAAGTACTTTTTGAAAACACGTCTAAACCTCAGAAAAAAGTAATAATAACAATAGACCGATAACAAGCCCACTTAGAAGCTTTCAATTGGGATTACTGTCTCAGTGGCATTACATCAGGCAGCAAAATCCTCCCGAGTTCTGCGTGGAATGACGCAGTCAACAGCAATTAAACGAACCCAAGGTCTTCATTTCAAGTGGGTTCCGATTTTCAAATTAACAAGAAAAGTTGTGTAACTATCAAAACAGCAAAATTCAAAATGGCGGGTGCAATGTTAGAGCAATCGATAATCCTGCCGAAATAATCACACTTGCAACGCGACTCGGAAGGTAACCTACATCTGAACGAGAGATGAAACCGAGACGGTTTGCCGTTTGTCAAAAGGCTTGGATTTTCCAGTGACTTGCACCGATCGATCTCGCCCGTTACGCAGCATTGGCTTCGGCGCGAGATCTTCATCATACATTTATAAACGTTAGCGCGAGAAATTTTAGGTTTTTTTTTTTTTTTTTCCCCGGGTACTGCAGTTTAAAAAAAAAAAAACAACCTCTACACTATTCACACTCTGATGCGTTAATCTCATCACCAGGCCACCAAATGAATTACACGTCATTAAACCTGTCATATTCTGCGAAAAATGACACGACTAAATTATGTACGATTTGTAATCGTTAATCAACAGAGCGGGCAAAAGTATTGTTAATGAAGCCCGAACACAAATTATGAAATGATTAAGCGCTCAAACGAGAAATAAATACACGACAATTTATGCTCGTATTTCTCGTATAACAACAAGAAATGGTATGAATTTCGCTGGAATTAGGATTGGAAGACACCAGACGGAAACACCTTTAAAAACGACATCCATTAACTTCAAAGGCAGAAGATTCTAACGTAAATCATTTAGTGGAAAAATCTCGTTACAACGAAAACTTTTACGTTACAGCGGACTTGTTTTCCACGTCCCGGGCAACATCTCACAGTAATAACATTTTTACTTCTCTCTAGTTCGAAATTACTTATTCAGTAGAATGGAGGGGAAAAAAAAAACAACCTAAGACATGAAAATAGGATCATCAGCGATCTAAGAGGTATTCCATGCGAATGATAGTAATGAATGATAGTAGGATCTTTTTGATTGTTTTAAGATTTCAGACAGTTCTCTCTCAGATAATTACAATAGCAGAAAGTAAACATTCTACTGTGTATAAATGTCATTTGATTCATCCATTGCATTTCATACGTATTGTTTAAATCTAAAAAATTACAATTATTGGGTTGGCCAAAAAATTCGTTCGGTTTTTTTTTTTACATAAGTTGGTTCTAGTAGGTGACACCATTTTGTTAAGATTGTATTGTGACAACTGTCATATCAGCGTGCATTTAAGACAAAATTAAAATTTGTGGCTCTGAAAAGTTGGTAGGAAAAAACTGAAAAAAAAAAAAAAAACAACTGACTACAAGGTTTTGAAAATAGGAAAAATCGTCAAAAAGTGGAAATAATATTATATATATATATACTGTCCGGCCCCTTTATTAGGTACACCTATCTAGTAGCGTGTTGGGCCTCCTTTAGCCCTCAAAATAGCCTGAATTCCACAAGATGCTGAAAACGTTGTTGAGGTACTCTGGACCATGCAGATATGAGTGTCACGTAGTTCCTGAAGATTTGATGGAGATGTAGGCCTGGAGCGAACAGACCGTTCCAGCTCATCCCACAAATTTTCAATCGGGCTGAGATCCGGGCCACTGCAGCAAGGAAAAGTCATCGTCATGTTCCTCAAACCATCCCATAGTGATGCGGGCTTTGTGCACCGGCGCATTATCCTGCTGGAAGTAGCCATCTGCATAAGGATAAACTATTAACATGTTGCACTTGGTCAGCTACGATGTTTAGGTACGCTCTAGCATCCATACCTCCAGAGGTATCAATGGACCCAACGTGTGCTAGGAAAACATCCCCCAAACCATGACACTGCCCCCTCCCCCGGCTTGAAGAGTTGTTGTGAGAGACAGTTTTAATGTCACAAGTTTTTTATACCGGACAGTATATATATATATACCGTGGGAAGAAGAATTTGAATGAAATAAAAATACACAATTAAAGCCAAATAATGTTAAATGTGAGATAATATTTAAATGAGGATAGACTATTTAAGGTTGGACTTGAAATATCGTATGGAAATATATAATATTTTTCCATATATAATATGGAAAAAATCTATTTATTGTGCTTTTCTTTTTAGGTGTCTACCAATATTATTTATTAAATGTACGCAAGCGCAAGACTTTTCAAAGATCCCCCCCCCCCCCCACACACACTTATTATAAAGACATCTTTTAATTACATCATACTGCAATCACAAACCAATTCACACCCAATCTAGTTATAACCACGCCAATTCCCACGCTTTCAACACGTCCCAGACTGATCCCCACCCCTCGAGGGCCGGTCCTAATCGCCCTGCTGATAAAAAGATTAGAAAAATGCAACCCATGCACATCCGGTTAAAAGAAATCTATCCGTCCACCCGAAAAACAAAATTCATCGGCAGATGGCGTTGAATGATGCATTTTAAGCAACGCAAAAGTTTAAAAAAATAAGGTTTGTTTTTCAAATGACAGTTTAGTTTACGAAACCAATCAACAGTTACTGTTAAATTTCTGGCACCACATTTAGGGTGACCAACATTACTTAACCTTTGTATTCGATCACTGTAAGTATAAAAAAAAAAAAAAGCGATGTACAAAAATGAGATACTGTCATTGTTAGCCATCTAAATGTCTTTAGAATATTAAATGCATTTACAAACTATATATTTTTTTTTCTTTCTAAGAAATGAATAGATATAGGTATTAAAACTGAAAACGTAAAGTTTAAATATGTTATTAGTATATGTTTATATATCACTTCGTGGAAAACTAAAAGCGAAGTTTATAACCATCCGTATGATCAATAAACGAAGACAAGACCATACGTCACTGACATACAAAAGCCCCGATATGTGATTCTCTGCCTGACCCCCATGTAATAATAAAAAGCAGTGATACGCATCATCTTCACTGAACGTTCAAATATTTAAGTTTTAAAACTCAGTATTCTGCAACAGAAAATGAACTGTACTATTCATTTTTTAAAAATTTAAATGCAAACACTCGACTATTAACAATAGATTCTAAATAGTTTTGCAGAATATAAATTAATTTATGACGCCATCTAACAAGAGAATAAAGAATTAAATTATCATTTTTATTTTCTTTGGAAACTTATGATATTCCTATTTTTTTTTTTGTTATTTCTGGGTTTTTTTTTTCTTTATTTCTGTTTCATCAGCTTCTAGATGGGTTAAATGTTATTCTTATAAGGTTTCTTGATATCTCCTGATATAAATTTTAGTTTAGTTTTAAATTTTGTAAATCAATTTACAACTTCAATCATTTGGTAGAATTTACATTGTTTTTGTTTTTTGTTTTTTTAAAGATACATTTTTATTATTTGCGAATCTATGAAAAGTTTTAAAATGCTTCTTAATTCCGGTAATAAGCCGGAAATAACATTGGTATGAAAAGGAAATGGGTAATCTCTCGTTCCAGTGTGTGATTTTTATCAGTTTCAAAAGTGGGACGGGGATTGCAGATGTCCTTGACAGCTCTAACTTCGCGTCACAGAACCACTGTTGTTTACCTGCCTACGAAGGCAAAACAAAAATAGGAATGGTTTTAAACTTACTCGGTTGCTGTCTCCTTTTACTTAGCAACAGATGGAACAAGGGATTGGGTGAACGATTAACCTCTGCGATGAAATTAAAAAGCATCCCACACACACTCCCTCAGAAAGGCGAGACCATTGTGGCCACATTAAGGCCGTCAAACTCGACTGGACACCGTCATCGGGGAAAGAAGGTCGAAGTTAATGGACGCTGATGTTCAATACAGACGGTCGTTTAAAGAGAGGTTCACAGATAGACAAAACAAGACGAATGGAAATTACACTTATTTAAAAAAAGTTGCATTTTTTTTTTTAAGTCGTGAAAAACAAGTTCTTATTTGTAAATGATTATCTGCCAAATCCGTCTAACTTTAAATGTTCCATTTCCTAAAAACCAATACATTCGTTACTTATTACCTTAAGTCGCCTAAATTCAAATAATTTTAAGTAAATCAAAGCATGAGCAAAAAAAAAAAAAAAAAAAAAAAGAAAGAAAGAAATACGAAAAGATTTGAGATGCACTGTTTGCGTTCAGTGAACGTTAATTGCATGTTTGTAGGAGAAATTTTATTACCTTAACGCGTAAATTTCTCCATAAAAATCAGAGATATTAGATCGTCTCTTGTCTATGCCCAGTTTCAAGAGGGTCAGTTCCTTGGCTCAAAAGCTATTGTGATATGAACACAAACCTTAGTTAAAAACACTTACCTCCAAAAACCGTGCTATTCAAAATACTCAGAATCAAGTTTTATTAAGAAATGGAGAATTAACCATAAGTAACTTTACTTATTATTATAAACCTACAATAATAACTAGAATACTCTCTTAATTAGTTATAGTACGTGGTTATGATGCTTTCTTTTATACTGTTATTAAATTCCTTTTGAATCTAGTGGATACAGGACAAGGAATCAACATTTTTTTATTGTTGTTTATTTTTGGTTAAGAGTTTCTTCTCTCGCTTTCAGGAGCGAGACCCAGGATCCTTAACTTTTTGCATCTTCGAAGTCTATCATCGGTGGAGTTTGGCTGGCTGACGAGTCCTAAAGAGAACGAAACGGCCGTCCCAGTCTCTCTCCGGTTACAGCTCGAAATCCTTTTACTTAGCTCTATGTCTTCCTTGGTTATCATTACAAGGATTTCTTTTTTTTCCCGTTTTATCTAAGTTTTGGCAGTAAGATTATTAAGCATGACGTAGTTAGAACAATATACACGATGTCTTGAAAATTATCACAAGATTTACTCAGCTGTAAGTAATATGGATTATCCGGAAATTCAAAATTACCTACTTCACTTACAACATAATACAACAGCAGATCTTTCCGTAACCACTATGAAATCATCCTTTACTCAATGAATGTTTTTAGAGCGTTTCAACTAAAGGCGTTGCAACCTATTAACCTTCTCAATCTGTTACATTTGTCTCCTGTATGTTCTACGCCAGTCGAGTG
This sequence comes from Thereuonema tuberculata, assembly GCA_023159025.1. Classification (NCBI taxonomy): domain Eukaryota; kingdom Metazoa; phylum Arthropoda; class Chilopoda; order Scutigeromorpha; family Scutigeridae; genus Thereuonema; species Thereuonema tuberculata. Next base: position 91,754,488 of record JAFIDM010000001.1, read on the forward strand.
AAACCATTCGTAGACCAGAATTGACAAATCTCAGTTTCTTGACGATCCAAAACTTAAGAAAGGTCGAACAGACTAACTTTAAAACAACGATTATCCCAAATTTATTTTGGGGAATTACAATGATGTACTTACACAGACCAGTATTTATACCTGCTTTTATATCTGTAGCTTCTTAATGTTTGTGTAATTAAATCCAGAAAATTATCTATTAATTGCCAGAAATTGACCAACTGCCAGTCTTCCAGAAATGTCTTCTTTTTTTTTGCTCCCTTTACTGTTTAACACGTCCTCACACCCTTTCTGCTCATCTTTCGGGAGCGAAGGTGACTTCCATTTATGTTCACGCCTTTCTGTATTTATCATCGAGGAGGGTGGAAGGGCTAACGAGTCTCCAAGGACGAAACGGCCGTTCCCGATTCTCTCTGATGATAAACTCAAAGGCGTGAATGTTTATTCATGTGCAGTTTTGGATTTTCCTTCTCTGCTGGGGAAATTGGAGAATCAAAAACCCACAACAATTTTTATATGTTCACAAATATCTTTTTTTTTATGCGAATGGGATTCTCATGAATACAAATACTGAGAAAATTCAAAAACGTGCAATTTTAAGCCGTTAAACAAAACCTCAAAAATTAAAGATTAACAGATAGAAAGATTTCGAAAATTAACCACATTTAATTGATATCAGCTACAGGTAAACCTCTGTCACCTGAATAATTAAATGAAATGTTCTGATCATTGTAGAAGACTCAGAGATAGGTTTTCGTAAGTTAGTGACGAAAACTAAACATACATTTATCCCAGGAAGATGAAATTTTACTGGTCCTTGTAAACATTATTCGTAAATACAATTAATCCACCGGATAGTTGTTTCTGATGCATTTGATCGAGAGGGGGCGCGGGTCAAAAATATTTTTCTTGCAGAGGGAATTGAGGCACAATTAAAAAAAAAAAAATCATTTAGCAGGTCGCAAATGGCCCGGAGGCCAAAAATAACAAAGTACTGAGATGTACCGAATTTCCCAGAGAAACCGTTAGTTAATTCGATTGTCTTGTCTTTAGGACTTCTGATGAGTTCAACAAGTCGACAACAGTTTTTCACGGGTAATTATAGAGTGAGGTCATTTCTACCACCTACATTGACACTAACAATTACAAACAAAGAAGAAGAAAAAAAAGGTAATAATAGAAACAACATCGAAAAGAGATCAGAGTTCAAAGACCCGCGACGACATGATATCGAGGTCTCAAGTGGGAGAGACCTCGAATGAAATGATAACATCTAATTGAAGAGATAGGTTTGCCATTATTCAGAGCTCAGCAAACAAAAAAACAAAAACAAAAGAACAAAACAAATGAACAGCGTTTAAGTTGTGAGATGATACATAAAACCCAAGCAAAAAAAAACAAATACAAAACTGGACTTCAGTGTGAACGAGATTAGATTATCGTTTACATAGCTATTTCTATTTTTCTTCTTAATGCTCAATTATTTTCAGGCGAATTTTGGTAAACAAAAGATACACTGTAGTTAGCGTATCCACTTTCGGATATCCGCAAGGCTTGATCCATAGTAGTTAACTGTACCAAAGCAAGGAATAATAAATTTTAAACATTTCGGAGTTATTACGCTGGAAAAAAAAAATCGCTTTTCGAAGATTCATTTACTGACAATTTTTGGCTTCAATGGGCCAATTTCTATCAAAATCAATAGGGAGATCATTTTTTTTTTTTTTTTTTTTTTTTTTTTTTTTTTAATATAACGATTTAGTGTTATCGCGATCATTGCACTTTAATGGCAATATCTTTTGTCAGTTTTTTTCTTTAGCTTCTTACTTATTAGAGGGACATGTACCAAATCTAACCTTTACACAACTTATCTCCAAAATTTCAGGTTTTTTTTGTAGAGATGGTATATTTTTTTTTTTGAATCTTAATTACAGACAGGACGGTTTCTTCGACTTACAAAAAAGCTGCTTTTGAAAACTTTATTGACAATAAATTAATAGGTTTTACGAATTAATGTTGGCTCCTAACGAGCAAGATATCCAAACGAGAACGACCGAGACAAGTCAAATGACAAAACAAAATTTCCCATATTATAATTCGAGATACCAAAATTAATTCTGAGATATAAACCCAAAGGAAAAAGACCGAGGACGTCCAAGAACGAGACGGAGAGATCAAGATCACCTTCAGAGTTAGGAACAGACATTACGTCTAAACCTAAAATGTTCAAGACAAGACATAATTCGAGAATTAACTAGCGAAGTGAAGAGCAATGAAAATTGTTAGAGAGTTAATCGTAACACGAACGCCTTTGTCTAGACAAGGCCATTAATAATTCATTGGGAAAATCGAGTTACTAAGCATAATGCAAACGGAAGGAAAAAGTTTAAAGTAATATTATATTGCGTGATGATAGGATCGGCGCTGTCATTTTTATTTTGTTAATAATTTCTTCCAATGGAAACACGCCAGAAAATTGGGACAAAACTGGATTAGCAGGAATTGGAAGAGATAGAGAACATTACATTTTTTTGAAATGACTGTATTACATCCATTGTTCCTTTTTTACCTCCTTGTCTGTTAAATCTAAGCCTAATCAATAGCTATTACGTGAATCAGTAACTGAAAACACCCTATTAACTATTACATCGTCTGTTGTCATACGTATGTAAATATTTAAATGAGAATAAAGTATGTCTAAAATTGAGAAAGGTGTTCTGCAGATTGAAATACGGATTCTTCCTACTTAAATTTTTGTTCTGATTTATATACTTAAAGAGGTATGTATTCATCAAATTACAGGTGTTATATTCAACTGAAGTGTTTTATTGCTCTAAGTCGTTATCAAGATTCTATGACAAGAATACGGCGTCCTAATAAATAAATAAATAAATATGAAATGTTAATTAAGATTTTTATTTATTTTGTAGATGGTGGAATATATCTACAAAATTCTTATTAAATTGCTAATATTATCTGTCTCACTGTTTTAAAATGCCATTGTAAAAAGCAGAAAAATAAGTTGATGGACATTTTTAAAGGATCTGATTTACGATTTTGTTTCTTCTAATTACAAACCTTTGTAGAGCTTGGCCTCTAAATGAAGCTGAATGTTAGCATAGTTCCGCCACTGAGACTCGTATTCAACAAGTCCAAGTGACAACTCAATGGATTAGGATGGCGAAACCGAGGCTGCATCAATTCGTTTATGATAGCACGTGACGCGCGCCAACGAAACACGGTAACATTTTTATGCGAGAAAAACAATTCGTTCTGCTTGATAACGGATCGGATATCTCGAATTAAATAAGTACATTAAACTGTTTAAAAAGAGACCAAAGTCTGTCGGTTTCAGAATTGTCGAGAAGTCTTGGTAATAAATCACCATGATAATAGACAATCAAACGAAAACTCGCTAGGAATCTTTTTTAAAACTGAAATGAAAATTGATTTAGCGTTAACTCCGGAAAATGAAGTTCAACATTCAATGTCAATTAATATTTATTTTAAGATTTAATATGAAAATTTTCTCTCGTTAACTGTTTCTGCTAAGGCAAACAATTTATGTTAATACTAATTTGAGGAAATAAAGCATTTCCTGTGTATTTCAATCATAATAATTATTAGATCATTGTTTGCAGTCCGAAAAAAATACATGAAATTGGTTTTTAAAAAAAGGCATTAACAATACTTTCAATTAATAGATCACAAATTATATATAATACTTAGAGAAAGCATGGCTTGAATTTTATTGATACAAAGTTCGATATTTTGTCATCTGATATCGTGAGGTATTTTAGTAACAATAGAAATCTATCACTGCCTTGAGAACTGCAATGAAGTCTGCATCAATCTGTTGAGTTCCGGCCACATCGTATTCTTTGAACTGTCTTTTAACTTCACTACGTTTAATATCAAACGTAGATACGTGTTGGATGCGGGTAATCAATAACGAACCTTCACATAAATGTATCTGTGACATCGAAATGGCTTGTTGGTAATGCAACCCTGATAATCTAAAAATCCTTCGACCTAATCATGAATAATTCAATAGTGTAGCAGGCAAATATTAAAGAGGAAAAATATCTAGCATCATTATCTGTAATTAGTTAAGATAACTAATTCTTCTTCCCTAACGGTTTGTCATAAAGTGATACCCATTACCATAGAATATAAATAAAGATATATATTCAATATTATTATTTCCACCAATCCGTATTATTTATTTGTTTAGCGTAGTTATTTTAATATTCGTGGTAAGCAATTTACATAAATATATATAAACAAAAAAGAAACGATCATGCCGCTATTTCATTAACAGAAATTAAAAATATACAGACGTGCATTGTTACTTATACATAACGATTAATACTTTAATAATTATCCTGATACGTATCACTAAACAAAGAAAGTCAAAACATTTTAATGCTCTTAAAATGAAATACACAGCTTTAAAATAAAATCAAATATACAGCTTTATTTTTATCTGATTTTTTTCGCCATTTTGTTTGTTTACAAAAACATGAGCAACTTCAGTGAAGGCTGAAATAAAACTCGACCTTTTACTTCCACGAAATAAACATTAATGTAAGAAACTTAAAAACCAAAGTTTAAAGATGTAGAAATCAATAATTCGAATAACATTAACACTTTTCCGTTTCGAAAGGGAAAAAACAAATTACCTAATGAAATGCCAATAGACCATTTCCACCCCTCGAGGAACTTAATGGAACACGAATTCAATCACAAGCCAAGAGGGTCTCAACCCTTTGACACGATTATTAATGTATATTTATGTTTGAAAATCAAACTGCTCGAGAGGAAGTTAGTAATCTTCTTAAGAAGTCGATGGCGTATAGACCTTGATCTTTCCATCGACCTCCCCCGAAGGAAGAGAAAGAGAGCAATAAGAAAAGAAAGAGAAGAAGAAGAAAAAAAAGAGGAGCTGAAAATTTTCTCTCCAGCTGTGAGGAAATCTTCCTTTCTGCAGGCGATCTATGGAGATCTACAGGCAGATGAGTTAGATCTACATCCAAGGTGACAAACCGACAATATTGTAAGGATCGACATAAAAAAAACAAAAAAACTGAGCATTTCGTGAAAACAAAATAAAGATAATGAACATAATGAGTAGAATACGTGTATTTCGGGTGATTTGATGCTAGAATTAATGCTGTTAACCTGACGGCAAGAGAATGGCAACAATGATCAAGTGACGCAGAACTTTCTCGATGATGACATAATAAATCTTGTCGAGTACGTTACATCCACAAAATGGCGCTCTAAAACGACTGTTGGCAATATACAGTTTTACTAAAAAAAAATTTTTTTTATGACGATGCATCGTCAAAATTACCCTACAGTTTCTGTTCCAATTCCCGGCAACTATCGTTAGGACTGTCAGCCTCTTCCGGTTGTGGAGAGCCTTTCCGCTGCAGGTTACGGAGAGCGGTTTTAGCGCGTGCCGTTTTCTACCGCCAGCAATTGCGGCGTATATACATTTATTTAAAGATGGATATAAATAGTTGGAAATTTAAAGAAACTTAATAATCGTAATAACACATTAACGTAAAAATCAAGAACAATGATTCTTGTAACCTAGTTACAATGACCCCGCTTTAGACAACAAACTTGGCTATTGCATCATCTTAACTAAGGTCCCATCAAAACTAATATAACTAAAAATAATAAGGGATATAACGATGTAATGGGAAAGTGACGCTGTAAATGGAAGATTTTGTAGATATACGTCTAAGTCAATGCATGCAATTACAAAAATTATCAATACATGATTATTACTATTTTTTTTACAACTATACATAATGTATTTACACGCAATTACTAACAACTAAATTCAATGATGGTCGTCTCCTGTTGAATTTTTGTTTTAGTTCATTAAAACAAATAAACATATTTCAAATCCTGGAGAAAACAGGAGGATGATTTTACAAATTAGATTAAGGACGATTTTAATATAGAATCGATAAAAACAAAAAAAAATCCTTTTTACTAAATAGTGATCTTCCATAAATAATTACATAATTTAATTCATTAGGATCTTCCCTCAACACGAAGTTCCGCTTTCATTTAAAAAAACCTGTAGGAACCGTCGAAGGAAACCTGATAATTCAATCTAATGATTGACTTGGAGCGATGGTGGGAGAAGTAGTAATGTTCCACTGCACAGACCGAATATCAATAAGTTGGTAGATAAATGGTTCCCACAAAAGCAGATTAGCCTTGAGAAATAGGCAGCAGCAGATTAGGACAAATTCAAAAGATCACATTCACAGATCCGGTTGCCAATGAGGGGGAAACTGGTCACCCACCCATATTCAGTTTCTCATTCCAAAGCAACTCATCCAAATCGACATGAAAACTGTTTCCATCAAAGCGGTTGGGAGCCTCGTTTCCGGAGTTCTGTTTAATTCATGAGTTCAGGACGAGACTTTATGAGGCTTTTCTGATGTTTTTATGATTTTAAGACATTAAACTAAGTATTTATCGATCGGCATATCTGGACAGGAATAATACTACAACAACTGAATATGATATTCTAGTAAAACAAATTTAAGGTCGACCCGTAATAGTAATAATAATAATAATAAAATGGAGTACATTAACATAAGGAAAATATACGAAAGTTAGGAAGAAGAAAAAGCAAAAAAACAGTAGATATACGGATTAGAACCACAGCCTTCAGCATATGAGTACGAGACCTTACCCATCAAGCTATAGCTGACAACTGAAATAAGATGGTTGCGTTTGTAAAGCTAATAGCGGAAGGGGGGGGGGCGTTCGTTCCTGAAAATACCTCATTCCTACGTTGTTTGGGCCTCTGAACACGGTCCTTCCGTTCGGGAGTTGTTAGGGTTGGACGAACAGGACAAACGCAATAGCTACCGATTTTGATCGCTATCACAATAGCTCCCGAATGGTTCGCTAAAACCTGCGAATGGAATGAGAAATAACACCATCATTCTGATTTTTCGTTACTTTGTTTTCCAACGTTACGGAGTCAACAAAACTAGCTTCATTAAAATGGACAACCTCTGAAAATTACCGTCTTTGAAACTAGATACGGTTCAAATTCTACCAGCAGTTTTTTTTTTAATATATACACACACACTTTTTGAAATTTCACGTGACCATTTTCACCTCACAACAATCTGAAGCAACGACATTTATTTATTTTCCTTTCGTCGTATTGGCTAATCCCTTAGAAATCCTCAACTTGCCAAATGCAAGACCTAAGTTCCAATTACATGTGGATTTTTTTTTTTCCCTTCTCAGGATAGTAGAGTGAGTAAAACCAAATGAATGCACAACTCAGCGCAGCGAAAGAAATGCTGTTTTTTTGAGCGATGGCAGTAAAACGGAGGGAAAGAAGGAATGCCGTAACTTTTGAGTTTTCGAAATGAAACACAGCACGGGTTTACTAATTATACGATTGCCAAGTTCGAAACTCTGGGAGATTTTAAAGGGACGCGAATCAGGGTTGTGTTAACATGAGAAACCAACTGCAATGACGCAGGAAAAAGGACGTCGACGTCAATTCCCTGAGGCTGTTATTAAAACTAATGAAGATTAGTTAATCGATTTAAAGCAATGAACTGTAGTAACTAAGGATGACATAACACTAAGCCTCAGTAAACAACAGCCATGCCAATAAAAAACCTCATTCGATCTGTTTCTTACAATGCTTTCAAATGCTGATTTTGTTGAAATTTTTGTACTTCTTCCGATTTCGAATCCTAACGTATTTAGGGCATTTTTTCTCTAACACCGTAATGATAAGTTTCAACAGTTCCACGGACAGATGAAATACAATTCCTTAGATTCTATGGAATGAATAACAATGGCTTAGTAATGTAGGGATTCATCAATGCAATGTAACAATATTCCTTAATTTTTTAATTGTTGTTTACAACACTTTCATTTTTTTTATTGACCGTTTAAAAGTTAAGCGTTTATTTTTAAAATGTTAACCTGGCTGACATTTTACGGATTATATATTACTGTAACGTTGCCGTTTACTAAAATCTAAAACATACTATATAATTCTAAAATCCTTTAAAAAAAATAGATAATGTTGACAATACAGTTGAGAAATAATTTTCCTTTTCAACTAATTTCGTTTTGTCAAACTAAAAAAAAAAAAAAAAAAGAAAGTTTTTAGAATTTGAAGATGAAATACGGCATTATTAATTCGAAATCGCAATAAAAGTTCTTATCACCGGAAATTATCAGGTACCCATCGAATCTAATCTATTTCTGAAGTTTATTGGCCTCAACCTTCCAACAAAGCAATGGAAAAGAATAAATTTACGACACTAATTCTAAATGTAGATATAACCCTAATCTTATCGATTCGATTAAATATATATATTTACATGCAATGAATCATACATTTTTATGGAGTCAAAATAATTCACGTGAGTCAACTTAACGATCAGTTTCTCCCACTCGCAAAAAAGAGGTAGATACAACACTGCAGTTATTTCAGGTATTGTTAGTCTTTCAAGGCTATTCTATAAAACTGTTCAAATCGATTCGAAAACCTAATTTGGAATTCAATTAAACCCGAATTAGAAACAAATGCCCGTGGATGGTCGGGGGGGAAGGGGAGAGAAAAATCGAGAACTCACCAAATGGACAGACAAATGACGTAGGTAGCGATAGCAATCTGTTGCTATGGAGACAAACGATTAACCCTTCCTACCCCACCAAGTAATCGACTGTGACCCGCAAGAACAGAATCAACAACTGTAAATTTAGGGTTATTTGTTTTGTTTTGTTTATCTTAAAGGCTGCAGAAGTTGCAGAATCCTACAGGTGAAGCAAAAATATGCTTACAACTAAACTGTTTAAGAATAAGACTCTTGTCCCAAGCATCTACGACTCACCGCTTACTAAAATTCAACAAAGCAAAAATTAATTTAGATCTAAAAAGTGACCTTCATCTGCAATACATTGAAAAGTCAAAAATTTATCCACTACTGGATGTCTTTTTTTCCTGTACAGTCTACATATGTAAATATAATCATAGGAAATTAAAATCCCCCACAAAAGTTTCATGGGTTTTCAAAGCTTTAATTTGTTTCTTCCTTTTAATTAAACTGCTGCTAAACAAAGGGAAACTGTTAAAGAAAATTCGCAATGTTCTACAGAAAAAAATCAAACAAACAAAAAACCTCGAATTCTTAACTATTGTCTCAAATAATGGTAACGCTCAAACAAGCACTGTTACCTTGTTACTAACTTTACAAAAGCTTGGTTGTCGGAGGTTTTCTAGTTAAAAAACGTATAATTCACACACAACAAGGTACACTCGCCAAGAGTCTCGCTATATGTACCTGTATGTATGTTTGTTGTCACTCAACTAACATGCGCAGATTTAATAGATATTTACAGAAACTGGATAAAAATAACAATGAATAAACATAGATTACATTTTTTTTAACAATTCATTAGATCAGTTTAAGTTTTCATCATTAATTTCACACTTCAGAATTTTTTTTTTTTTTTGTAGTCGTTTCGTAATAACATATGTTTCAGTTCTCTTGTAAGGTGAAATTCGTTAGCTTGATATTCGTTCTCTACCATTTTAAAGTTTGAACCTTTTTTCATTGTACGGATCAGTGTCATTGGAAAAGCAAAATTTTTAAGCATTTTGTAACCTCCGCATTCTACATTATAGTAAGTGACACTCACTCAGCCACTGCTCGTTACAGGGGTTTCAAGATTTGGTCGATATAAACGCTCACAGTTGCTGCGATATTTCTGCCAGTTGCTCATTAAATACATACTCTATAACCAACTCTTCTCTGCGCAATAATCGAGATCTCGTTATAGCCATATTCGTTATAAATGAGTCCGACTGTGTCCGACGTTGCTGCCGTTTATCGAATATTATTTTAATATTTCAACAGCAATAACAAACAGAGGGGCTCAGTGGATGGTTTGCAGACAGCTGCTACTATGACTAAGACCTAAAAAGGAGCATTTCGAGGTTAAGGTCACAACACCTCCTCAAGAGTCTACGTTTTTCTTTCTTTTACCTGACGAGGAGGAGAAGAGAGACAGACAGATAGACAAGCAGGTCATTTACTGCCACTAATTGCAGGTAAACGTCAGACTGAGAGAACAATGGGTTCCTTTCAGATTTCACACTTTTAAATCGGGCAACAACAAATGGCACTTTCTCTCTTTTATCTCGGCTTCTTTTTTTCTTATCCTCTCATTCTCAAGCGCAGGACAAAGGCGTGAATTTTTCCGTGGGAAATAAGACGTCGAAGAGTGCTTCCACTAATAATATGTTTTGGTTTCTAAAATGCCGCCTAGGACCAATCTTCAAATAGAACACAATACAAAGACGCTACTGAGGAGATAAAATTATAAACAATGGTAGCAGTGCGTGGTTGGAATATGATAAGATTAAATACACTATACTTTTTTTTGTCGGTGTTTAGTTTTGTTTCCTTAAGAAACTTAGAATTACTTTCCGTAAGCACCCAAGAAGGAAGAGATTTTTTTTATTCTCAGATTTCAAGCTATTTATTACGAAATTAACTTACACATTGTTATATAAATGAAAGCTTAATAGTTTAAAAGTCAACTTAAAATGCACATAAATCCCAACCCTTAATATGAGCATTTTAAAAATTTATCTTTTTAATATTTCCATTATTCCCGTATGACGTCATTTCCGGGCTACTGCATGAACAACTTTGAAACACACAAGTTAAGATGGAAATAATCAGTTCATTACTGTCTATAGTCGAAATGACATTTTCGATGTCAAACTATACAGTCAAAATATAGTTTGAAATTACTTCAAAATCATTTCCAAATAGATGATTTTGAAAGATGCAGATACTTTGGAATTAAGAAAACTATAACTGCCTTCAATCTTCAAAATCACAATTTCCAATTTTTTGTTTTTATTTTTAATACTCTGTAACACATCAGATCCAATAGCAAATCCTTGCCTTAAATCTTGGAATAGATACAGAGTTGGTTTTACAACGGTTATGGAATAGCTTTGAACCTGAAGAGAAAGAGAAACACAGGGAAAGACAGGAAACATCTGTTCCGGGATTCGAACCCAGATTCAGACATATCAGTCTCGTGGCAGCCGTCGTACCCACAGGCTCAACGGAAATTTCCAATTACACATCATTTTAATGACTGTTAAAATATCGTCAAAAATGAAAGGATATTAACAAAAAAAAACAAAAAAAAACACAAAATTCAAATGAAAACATCCTTGTTTTGAATTTCTGAAAATTTAATTGACTGTTATGTTATCAAAACGGATGAACCAATAACTAAAATCTAAAAATATAAATTTCGCCAATTTCCTCTCGAAACACCAACCGATTAAAAGCAAACAAACAAACAAAAAAAGCCACAACATTTTAATTTTTTCAAAATAAACGTCCTAAGTGCTGTTTATGCCAATAGTTCCCCTCTGCAGTTCCATTGATCTTTGATTATCTCCAAAGACAGAAGTGTCCTTGTCTTCTAGCGCCTCAATTTTAGCAACGTGAAAGTGCTTAAAATTTAAATATCTCAACAAGTTACAAAAATTTCACTTTAATTCCAACTAAACTTGAAATAAGAAGAAAAAAACAACAAACGTTAGAATTTCTTGTGAACATGTTCTGTTGAGGCACTTCTATTAAGACTTACCTTCGTAAAAAGTATTTCATGATTTTTTTTTTTTTTTTTTATGCTAAAAGGACTAAATAACTAACAGTTTTAACTAAAATGCGTTAACATTAGAAACACAACGGCGCTTTTGTTATGGAACGTAATTTTGAAATATGGCGATTGACGCTCTTTTCTTCCAGCTACTGTTACAGTCAGATAAACTTCAATAATTATACTATTTCTGCTTCCATATTACAAAATTTTGGCTGCTTATAGAGCAAAAAAAAAAAATACTTTTTGAATTTTAGCTATAGACTTTACATCGAAACAAGAATGGACTGTATGGTCTTTGATCACGATAACAAAGCAACTAACAATTTATCCTAAGAAGCTGAAATTTTAATGTTAAGATTTACAAATATCCAGTTTGAGCTTCCTATTGATTACAGTAAAGGTAGATCCACAAAGTAGAAATCTAGAAGGAAAAAAAGTGAACAAAAGCAAGGCCTTTTTATTTAAGTGAAACGCTTTCCAAATTTGAAAATGTTAATGTAATCGAATGACCTCATTAACTCTAACCTACTGATTACTTAATTTGATGCTGTGTCTTATATCCAAACATTAGCTAAATGGAATAAGTGAAAACGGCCGACAGAATGTCGCCAGTCCCGTGCGCTGTTACCTGTTTTGTAGAGGTTTCGCATGGAGACCCAAGAAACTTTGCCATCCAATCCAGCAGTGTCCGCCGACGGATAAGCAGTCACGTCTCGGTGCAGTACTTAAGCTTTGTGGACTCGTCATCTTAAATAATGAACAGATTTTAACGTCTTTGCATAACAGCGCCACAAACAAGCTTCTAACCGCCAGCCGGGCGATTTATTATTCAATGAATGACAAATCCCTTCCATTTGCGGATCTTTTCCATTGACAGACCGGTGTCCTCTGACAAAGATGAATGCCACCCAATGTCCCGATCAACATTCGAAACTATTCATTAATTCACAGTAATGTTGTAATGTAATATTCTCTGCCAACAACTTGGTATTTGCCAGTGAATAAATATGCAATTAAAATGAATAACACACGACCGTTGAAAGCAGGGATCGCAGCCACAATTTCCGTTTCGCCCTGAACTCGTAACTTCAATGGTCCGTCGTTATCTGCGCATCAATTACCACAAAGTATCGGTGAAGGAGACTCAAAACTTAGCCTAGCAACAGATGGAAAACAGCAGTGATTGCTATTTCTCTCCTGATGAACGGGAATAGTTCTGGTCCTTGAGTTCTGAAGAACCACAGTCTTGACTTGATCTCTGATCTTACGATTAAAAACATAAGCATAAGCTCAAGAGAGTTTAAAAAGCACTGTTATCTAAAGTGGATTTAACTTCGAAAAATACTCATCAAGAAATAACTAAGATTCGAACACATAAATTCAAGCAGTTACTAGGGACCGTTCTCTTCGTACTGTCTGTCCACCTGTCCTCGTAATACAGTGTCGTCCTGTTAGTTTATCGGAATTTAATAAACAATTATATTTAGAAAAAATAAATATTTTTCAAATTTACACCTTACACTACAAAGACAAGAAAAACTTAGTTGGCGTGCGAACTTTACATCACCTGCAATAGGCGTTTTCTGTCGTTTTTAGATTACGTATGTTTCCAATTTGTACAGAATGACTTCGGACCAAAGAATGAATAGACTAATATCTAAATTTTAAGTTTAAATAGGCAGCGAAAATTGGCGGTTTTCAATTGTCCAACTTTTAATAAAAAAATCAATTAGAATCTGTACTTGACTTCGTTACAATTTAACGTCCACTTTCAGCATCTTAAAAGATGTCTAGCTGTCGAGTTCTTATGATCAAAGGATCGAAGCATGAGCTCCTTTCGGTTCTAAATTTTTATGCTCAAACAATTACTACGGGATGTTACAAACTTTAGTACATAAATTATTTCTTTCTGCTTATCTAGTTCTTGGATTGTGACCCATGTGATTTCCCACAAATCCAAGCTCTCTCCACGTATTACGAAGGTATAACAAAAAAATACCCCTCGACTTAATATTAATAAAGAAAAAAAATGTTTGTGATTTTTATTACTGAACGATAATATCTTTCATTCATTTCAAGGTTATTCCATCAACAAAGACTCTAGTCAGCGGGAACTTTTCAATGTCCTTAAAACAAGTTCTATTATCGGAACCTGTGTAGGCCGTATTGACCTACACAACGTTTTCAAATCATTTTTTCAAACAATTTCATATCTGATAAAACGAAAACAAAACCATAATTTAATTGCGCTCACCCTTCAGCCAGTAATTACATACTGACACCTTCAAAGCGAATTTAGGCACGTGTCCACACACAAACCTTTTCGTTAACAGATTTAAGTTGAATGAAATAGTAAGAATAAAAATGCAAAGAAAACTAAAGCACACGATCCATTGATAACGAGGGTAAATGAATATAGTTAAGGGATGTTTCTGTATAATACTGATAGTTTTACTTTTTTTTTTATTAACTAACCCTACAATAAACTGGCTTCTGTGTAGAACAAACTACGGTGTGTTCTACAAAGGATCCCGTACCTCTGACGGTAAGGCTGCAGGAAAACCCCCAGTTATTTTAAAGAAGAAATAACGACTACAAGGGTTCACCCTATCTCTACGAATGGTTTCAAAACTCCCATTTCTGTCTGTTTTGTTAATTTTGATTAGTTCTGTAGTTCGTCTCCGATTTCTATGCTTTCTATACAATAGGTCGTTACAACAATGGTAACAAACATTCATTGTTATCGTGATTTCACAGAAAGAAAGCGATGATCAGCATCTTTGTTAGCCACAAGAATGGTCTACAGAAATCTCAAACTGTCTTCTGTGACAGTGTATTCGTCATTCAAATTAACAGAGCATTTAAATCGTATCTATTTAATCTCTGATCTTCTGTGTAGTGATCTGCTAGGATTGCAGCTGCGATGGAACAATTGAAGATAGTCATGAAAACGTGGGTAATTTTTAGATTTATTTGAAAAAAAAAAAAAAAAATATTCCCATGCTTAAACAATAAACTTTTTAAGGAATGTTTAAAACTTTTATTTACATTTTATTATTTGCTAATTTACTTACCTATTCAAAATAATATTATTTCCAATTGATAAACTTACACAATTTACGTTACTACTACTATTAGTTACCTTATTTGCCTAATCCTTCCTATAAAATACAAAATGGAAACTGATTTCTGAAATGCAATTGCATTGACCCAACTGGGTTTAAATATTAAACAAAAACAAGGTAATTTATTATCTGAAGTATTTGCATAGTATTTTCACTGTACACTGATTAGTTTACAATCCAATCGGTTACTGAAAAGTTTTGTTTTCGTCGTTTGCTTTAATCCATCTCTGACCCTTTCGGTTGTAAATGGGACACGTGGTCCTACATTTTTGGCGTTTTCTGGGTTATTAGTTGCAGCGCAAGTGATTTTATTTTCACAGGAAGTACAAATAAGGTGTGATAGTGGCCACGGCACACTTTACGAAGACCTATGGCACGTGCTATCGATTGAAAATGAATTCCATACACTCAATGAGACCTCACGGAAAGATTAACTTTATAATTGATACAACTGAAAATTAAAAATCATAAAACCCAAATTTGCGCTTTTTAAGGTCTTTACGTAATGCTTTATCAGCACACTTAAAAACCTCGATTGTGATTGTTATGGCAGTTCATCCGTCTATTTATCTAAGCCATTGTGATTAAATATTTGATGAAATTTCAACAGGGGAAATTATTATTTAATTTTTTTTCACCACGGTTTAAGTACGTATCATTAATTTGCTGGCACCTTAAGAAAAAAAAGGTCAATCAACTTGATAAATAATTATAGAAATTTCAATGGCTCAAATTTGTTAATACAAAATTGCGATGAATCGATAAAACGCTGAAACTAACTTATTTTAATAATTATAGTTTAAATAATTTATTTAGACTTAAGTTCAATTAAAATGTAATAAGATATAATACATCCTTTTGTTTACATATAAAAGTAGATTAAAAGAAATTTCTTTAATTTAGATGCAGAAAATTAAAAAAAACAAAAAAACAAAACAAACCTTATTCCACATACAGGAAAAAATAAATAATTATTTGAAAGATAGATGTTTGTATTATTTTATAAGCGAAACTGAATGTTAAAACTTCATATGTCAAACAATAATCAAACTAATTACATAGCCATAATTAGAATTATTGGCTGAAAATTGCAGGAACAGTTTCATACCTACACTAACTGTATGTCGTTACTGGGCCTTATCTAATGGCGGTGACAACCACCAGAATGCAATTTCTATTCCATATTAGGATCTTTACATATTTTTGTGGTAATGCTAAAAAATTTCTTTACCAGTTGTAAGACCCTGGTTGGAAAAGACGAGATACTTACCTACACTATGATATTGTTATCGATGAATGTAAAGAATTCAGGATTTGACTATTCAACAGATCACTGCCTAGCTAATCTTCAGTTGGTATCAAAAAATAAACACTCTTCCTGTGAGATGCTAAGCTAAGTGTTAGAAACTTCCATGTCAGGCGTAAACCAGGAAACACAATCTAACTCTTCGTCGGGTACCGTTGTTCAAATTCAAAAAAATATAACGTTAACCGAGACGCCACGTATGATATCCAAGTATCTCACCGACCAATGCCGTCCAAGGACTGAGAGACGATCACAGATACCTCGCTTCTCTTAAAGGAGATCTCACGAGAAAACAGACAGCAAAAGCCAACTGAATCCCATCGCGAAAGACCCAGCATTTGAGGAGCAAATTGGCGAGGTGGGTCCTGTAAAGCGTGTCTAATAAAGGCCTCCCGAGTCATTTTCATTTCCGACTGAACCGTAAAATTACGACTTGGGCTACGATCCCTGGAATGCTCGAGACTCTTGAGAAGATCGTCCCAGTGATTCAAAGATAATAGAAATAGCAATTAGACGATCACCATAAAAAAACGATGGGAGCTGAAAGGTTGTTATAGGATAGGTTCATCTGCTGGAAGACAAAAACAGACCCGAACAATTAAAATAGACCAACAAACTATAAAACGATCTCTTCACCGTGATAAAGAGATCCAGAAACATTTTGTATATATATTTGTGTCAAAATCGTTGTGTTTATCAAAATATAACAGTAAAATTAATCTGACAACTAATTAGTCAGTTTCAAAATTCCTATTCAATCTAATATCTCTATTTCTTCATCAAAAAACAAACAAGAACATATATATATATATATATATTTTACGTCAATACCTTAGCAACACTTAGGCCCCTGGTTGAGGCCCGTCTTGCCTAAGAAAATGCCAGTGATTAAACGTGATTTTTTGTGTTTGTTTGGGTGAACGTTTACACTGTGTAACTATTTTTTAAAAGAGTAAATTTGTTTTATATATATATATATTATATATATATATATAAAGTACATCCTTGCCAACGGTAACTTTTATCTATTTTTATATACAATTCTATCTTCACACAAAGGAAGCTTTACAAAAATGATGTCTAAACCCCGCACATACATTTGCTGCCAATCAGATGAGGTCTAAGAAATAAAAAATAAAAAAAACCGCGACAGTTTACGTAACGGTAGGGTTTATTTAAGTGAACTGCTTCTGTAACAATGTCAGAGTCATCCGAGTGACGGGGAATTCTTGCCATAAACCCACGGCATGAAACAGAGCAGAAAGAATGCAGTGGCCTTCTGGAATATGGCTGCAGCAGCGGACGAGACCTTGGCTGATGGGAGCCAAGTCGCCGAGCGACTTATTTTAAGGTTTACTGGATGGGAGGGAGGCTGGCTTTCTATAAATATTTTCCGCATTCACCTTCTCCCGCATAGTTAAGTTGAATAATAATAAAAAAAAGGCCTTCTCACTCCCGCCGTCCCCTATTAAAGAAATCCATTATGACTGCGAGGAAAGAGAGGTGAAGACAGCACGTGAACCTGTTTCCTTTTCCCCCTCGCAGGTGTGGTACCTAAGAGACACCCACCAGACCTCCACCGTCGATCACAAAACCCCATACTTATTTTCAATTTGGCATTAAGAAGAACGATCTAAAAAACACTGAATGGAATTTTATAAATAACACCATTATTAAATTTAAATTAAAGGTCAAATCAGAATCCAATTCATCTTTCTAATAGTTTTACGAAATAATAAAAAAAGAAAAAGATGATAAATTTAAATTCCTTTTAAATTTCTTGTGACCAGTTGTTAGATGGCTAACAAAGACACTGTATTTGCATTCTTTCTTTCAGATCGCTGTAGTAATGAGTTTTCAGCATCGATTAATAGCATCGAATGAATCGATTAATCGAACCTAAAAATGCTGTCAGAATTTAAAACTGACTTTTTTAATGCAACTAAAAACTATTAATAAATTGAAATAAGAATGTCTTTTTGAGTCGGGCTGAGACCCTGGGACGACCGTTTCCTGCTTGTTGAGCTCTCCTCAGCCACAGCTACTCAGCCAGTGCAAGACTGCAAAGGCGTACGAGGGAAAGAATTGTTAATAAATTGCAAATATAAATAATATGTAGCTGCTATTATATTCACTCGTTATTATGAAAGGTTACATGATAATTTCTTTGAAGAATAAGAAAATAATTAACCAATCCTAATATGCATTTGATAATAGTAAGAATGAATAACAGGTTTCATTGTTTATTTCAACGTGTAATTTTATGTTTAAGATACATGATTAATTAAGCGAATGGATTTCACAGTTCCAACGTAATGTGAGTTACTCAAATTAATTCCTTTGCAGCCGCTCCTGGAACGATGCCATTTATCGAAAAGCGCTTTTATTTTCCAGGCCACGTTTCTTATTTGGATTCTGGCAAAACACAAGTGAGCTGGTAGAGGTTCCAAGTTATTCAAAGCTATTTTCTAATATACAATGCATCTGGTTTTCTCTACTCTTCAAATGACCATATTTCAAGGATATCATGTTCTTTAATGATACCTGTTGTTAAATTGGTGGTAATCCGACTTTGCCTTATATTTAATTTAAAATGTCACGAGTTACACACCCAGTATTTAAACATACTTTGTTTTAAATACTTTCTTTGTTTTGTTTGGTTTTACACTTTTTTTTTCACGGCAGTTATCAAAACCTATCGAGATATGCTAATACGAGGTGTGTCATGAAACTTTTCGTAGGGTACTGTATGTCGATACCTACTGACAAAATGAACTGTTCGCTTTTCCTGTTTCAGGCATCGCTCTATTATGTGACAGAGAGTGTGCTATGTGTGAATAACACGGCACGTGGCTGCGAGACAATGGTTAGCCGAGGAGGGAAAAGCGATTCCAGTAACACTGAGCACGTTCTGGGTTCCAACTTAAGTTCAATGAGGGTTCGACTGAAAACAATCTGCAGCTGCATCAAGTCTTAACAAAAAAAAAAAAATATCGTTTTAGAACGTCCGAAATCCTTGCAGCGTCTTGATGTCGGAATTGAGTAACCAAAGCTCGTAAACAAAACAAGTTCGTTCAAAAATTAAGACTAAGCATTGTAAACTAATAATAAAAATACGCGATCTAACCTTTAACCTCTATCATTCATAAACCTGAACTTGATTCATGCAAAGTTTAAAGGTCTTGTATCACAAATCCACTGTTTCTATGTATACGTATTGCAATGAAAAGATTCCGTATGGCCTTTACATAAATTTATAAAGTCATGCGCAATTATTATTCCTATGGCGATTTTTTTTAATATTTAACTATAAAATTTAGGAAAGGATATAAAGGAAGGAAAAAAAAAATCTACCTTTCTCATTGTTAATGAAAGAATGATGGCACAGGCCTACAGGGCATTTGATTATTTTTTATTTAATATATTTATATTATGTAAATACATATTTCTTAACACGCACATGCAAACTAATCTGAATCTTCTACGCTAGACAATTATGGACAAATAGTGCTGAAAAATCACCTAAGAAAAGCAAGACAAACACCTACCCTTTTACGACGTCGCTGTAAGACCGGGTGTCCGGTCTTGTGTCCAGGGACGTTGGAGCTCATGCTCACGGACGGGACACCGCGTGGCTCAGCTCGGGGAGGCCTTCAGCCACACCGACCGGGAGGCCCGGCCTCGCCTGGAGAGTACGAGCGTCATCTCGAGTAATCCACACTGCTATTAAGTGACACTTCGATCCCAGATCCAGAACCAATTTTTTTTTTCACCGTTCAAACTCTACACACCAGACGCTGACGGGAATCCCAGATCGGAGGTGTGAAAGCGATCCTTCCTAACGTTGTAAACCTTCATTCACTGCCGAGATGTAGGGTCGCCTCAAAGCAATGTCGACATCACAACATATCCCAATTTGGCAATGAGATCACATCGGCTCACAAATCTAGAGTAGTGCGGTTCAGGGTATTCACAACACGCAGGGGAAAAAGAAACAAAAAAAAAACCCAGCAAACCCGCTCAACTCTAGTCGGAGCACGTTGTTTTCGTATCAGTCATAATCGTTATAATTCGCACCATATCAAATAAAAAAAGAAGAAAACCACAACAAAAATGTTAAAAATAAGAAGAAATTCTGTTTACGGGAGCTGACGAGGAACTTCGAAACTCCTCCACATTGCACGGGATCCGTTGCATTTAATTAGACTGCAACTCTTTAAACTCCGCTAATTCAGAGCGAATGACGAGGTTATAAGGAATCGTCCATCACCCAGTTCTTTTTAATTCCTCGGGCCACAAAAAAAATAAAAAAAAAGTTGCGCGATGAGAGACGAAATACTACACACACGCATTCGCACACGCACCACAACTGAGGCAAAAGAGGTGAAGTACAGTTCAGAGGATCCTCAGCACAGGACGAGTCCACTTGGACGGGAGAGGGAGGGGGAAGTTCGTAAGGCTCCCGAGCGCATCTCAATCGGCTCACCTCGACAGCAGGGCAACCATTCGAAACGCGGGCTAAAGATATTGGGGTTCACCTGCGCAGTGGCTAACAACCATAAATCAACGGTTAATGATGAAACGCAACAAAAACAAATGACAATCGTTTTCCCAGAAGTATTAGTTATCGCAAACGGATTCCGTCTGAGCGAATAAAAATTTAATGTTCCTCATTTTCCAGTAAATTTCCAGTGAAGACATCGCAGAGCCCGAAATAACAAACTAATCGAGATGGAAAAAAAAAAAAGCAAATAGTAAACAAGAATGCGAAAAAAACAACGTCACAAGAGATTTTGGGGCACATGGGATAGTGTTAGTTACGTTGTGCTTTTCGTAGTAAAAGAAATAATAACGACAATGGAAAATGTAGTAACAACGATAATTATAAAATAACTAATAAAAACGCTATGGATGCTACTAAAAATTTGAAAGCAAAGTAAATTGCATAAAAAGCAACAGACTACAAAAAGAAATTTTAGATAAATTCGCGTCTTGATTCTGTTAGTTTTGTTAAAGCTGTGTAAAACAATAGCTGAATTTTGATGAAACTTTATTTTGAAGCGTTCACCCAAATACAACGCTTCAAACAGATTAATAATTTTGACCACTTTCCAGAAATTCTTTCCAGAGAAAATTTATTTGCATTTTCATTTTGTAAAGATTGAATAATATCTTTGATCGGGGTTTCTCAACCAATAAAAAAAAAAAAAAGATTAAGAACATGATACAGAATCAACACAACCAACTTTTATTAAGGATTTTCTTTTTTAGCCTCGATTCGTCTTGAGAAATATGAAAACCGTGAATCTCTTAAATGGTCAAGTCTAAAAACAAGTGCAGTTGGCGAACCAACCTTCCAAAACTAACTAGTTAAGATAGTGGATAGTTTAATTAAAAAATTCCCTTTTTAGAATTATGAGCCGTCTCATAATGTTGTTAACACTATAAACACACACTATTAATTTTAGTGCAAATTTATAATGACGCTTAAAGAAGCCTCGTATCTTTGTAGTTTGATGTCCCAAGTAGAACAAAATGATTCAACATTACTTTTCTATCATTAAAATGAAAATAAATAAATAACAATTGTCGCAATTGCTACGCTTTTAACCAAAAATTTCCCGAATATTTTTCAATTTTTTTTTTCTTTTTTTGCCTCAATAGCTTCTTGCCTGTTGGTCCTTTACGTACCAAAATCAATGGGAAAAATCGTATAGTATTTTAAATGTATGTTACCTTTTTTAGGATATAGGAGTATAAGTCACTGTGATCACAAACACATGTTCATCGGTTTGTGATCATAGTGACATAAAAACTCCTATATCCTATAAAAGGTAACAGACGTTTAAGTCAAAGTCGAAAGATACATGTTCGTCCATCTTTCGACTTCAAAAATTGCATTTTTTTAATTTATTCTCTGTAGCGCGTATTAAGAGTGGGGGGGGGGGGCTGACAAAAGCTAGATCAAACCTGAAACGGTAGCTTTTGTGAGAATATAACGAAACCTAAAGACTGACAACACTTGTAACGTAAAACGCTACATCCCGAACAAAAAGTTCTAGATAATGAAAGAGAAAACAACAGATGCTGACATCCACCCACACAACACAGATAGCTGATCAAGTGCTTTGTAAACTGGTTAAAATGTCGAGTCACAGAATAAAATGGGGCTACTGATAAAAATCCGCTTTTCACCCAAAACAAATAAGTAACGAGTGACGACGATTTTGAAATCAGAATGAATTAAAATGTCTCTTGAACGTGAGTTGAAGTACAGCAGTGAGCAAGGCAGGGAATAAGGCTGCTATTGTACTTTTCGCAAATGAAGACATCCTATTACCTAGACCTCATTAAGATTTTGGTTTTAAAAAAGCTAAAATATCATAAAGGTTAATTAAAATGATACAATATGATAAAAGATCCAGTACTAAAACTATATCGAAACTAAAATCAAAAATCAGAATCACTGGTTGTTACCTTGCGAAAGAAATTATCTGATTTAAGTTTAGTGGGACCGTTTGACAGATACTCATTCTCGTACAGTGCAACTTGGATAATTCGAACGTCTTTAATTCGAAATCGTGGTTAATTCGAAGATTTCTCTTGGTCCCTTGAACTTCTTATTAAATCAATGTTAAAAAATCGTGGATAATTCGAAGTTCAACTTCCTTAATTCGAAGTTTTTTATAAAAAATTTGAAACCATAACGACTTTTCGGCGTTTCATCGTTAAGAAATTCGACACGTGACAACTGAAATCCCCTTCCCGCCACCGTTCGACACGTGACGCTTCAGACGCCATTCGAGCTTCCTGCTGTCACTGTCGCCATGTCTTTCAGTAAACCACGCGGGTAAAAGAATTTAAAGTTGGCTGAAAAGGTCGCTGTCATTCGCGAGGTGGAAAGGGGTGTGAAGAAGAAATGCCAAATCGCCAACGAGTATGGGATAGCGCCGAATTTCGTCGGTACATTGAAGGACAAACCAACGTAAGTGAAGCTATTTTCCGTTCACTAAACATGCTTGATGATTTTGCTAACCTTCAGCGACTGAATTCTACAAAACAATCACAATTTTTTGAAAAACTATAATTTTCTGTATTGAATGTATTATGTACTGTAGATTACGTAATATAAATCTTATTTTGTTTACATACATATAGTGTTTAAGTCTTTCATACCATGATCTTTCTGAATAAATATTTACTTATTGACAGAATAATCAGTGGGCCTGAAATTAAAGTTAAGAGATGTAACTTGTTTAATTCGAAAACTTGGATAATTCGAAGTTTTGTAGTGGTCCCTTCAGCTTCGAATTATCCAAGTTGCACTGTATTATAGTATGTTTTCTACTCCTCTGATAAATTTTAGGTACATCAAATTAAAGGAGATTTCATGGTCAGTGTATTTTTATCCACCAAATGTCTTTCGAACATTAAAATCACACATATTATAAGAAGAATTTTAAAATCCAATTTGTGAACAAAAGCTGTGTAACCTTACTGGACAATTTGTTTTCGGACTGTAAAAAAAAAAAAAAAATCTTAGCCGGTAGCTTGCTATCATGTCACGTGTTCAACACGTGATGATGATGATAGAATCATGATGGTCTCATGGTAGCTACTGGTCTGATGTTAAATAGCTTTGTTCAATTGCAGAAATCAGGGAAACGAAACAAGTGAGCCAACTTAAACACATCCCTGAATCCCTACACAGCTATGAAAGCAGACGACAGTTGACGAAAACATCTTTTAGCCACTGCCGCACGAACAATGCAAATGAGGAACAACTGCGAGAACATTCTGTGCACAAGTTTCTGTGCGTAAAATTTCTACAACTTAGATTTCATACATTTGAAAAAGGCATTTGAGCATTGGAATTTCCTGTTTTCCCATTCTATGGTTTTAATTACTATATATTTTTTAAAACAAAGCATTATTTAAGGACGACGGTTTGAAGAATTGAAGCTTTACAAATATATTAAAAATATCTCTTAATAAATTTTCCCATTAAGGTCCTGCTGACTCAAGCAACTGCAGGCGACTGCAAACCTTTTATTTCTTTTTCCAATGAACTTAAAATTCTTAAAATTTAAAAATGAACTTGTGAAGCATCTGGGATTTATATTTTATTGTTTTTAATTTTCAAAATATTCTGCAATTAATTAAATTAAAATTCAAAAACAGTCAATTTTTGGGTGTTTTTGAGGTATTACTAAAAAATAATTTAATCTAACTAATTTAAAAAAAAAAAAACCCCACCATTTTTTATTTTTTTAAAAATTAACCGTTATACTAATAATAAATATTTTAAATACAATACGAATTACGAATTTTTTATCATTTCAGGTTTTTGTCAAATTGTTTTGAGTTGAAAATACAGAGCAATACCTCGTAAACATCCAAAAAATTGACTGTTTTTGAATTTTAATTTAATTAATTGCAGAATATTTTGAAAATTAAAAACAAGAAAATATAAATCCCACACGCTTCACAGGTTCATATTTAAATTTTCAGAATTTTAGGTTCATTGGAAGAATAAATATATAAAAGAAATGAAAGGTTTGTAGTCGCCTGAAGTTGCTCGAGTCAGGACCTTAATGAAAGTTATCCAAACATTACATAACGTAATATTCTCCGTCGTTAGTTTAAAAATTCTAAAAAAAGGGACGGTTGCTTTGGCAGCCATTTTTAACAGTTTTTTTTTATATTTAAAAAAGTCTGCGGACATTAACAATTCATTCTTTTTTTAATTACAAAATATTAGTTTCTTTAAGAACTGTTAATAACGATTCAAAAGTCAACAGCAAAGTATATATTTGCTTTTCATATAAATTGTAAACCGCTAAAATTGAAATAGAACTCTACCAAGCGAAGCTTCGACTATTCACGCCTTTACTAACTTGGATCGACTTTTCTGAAACCATGGAAATAAAATAAAATATCAACGAAAGGGAAAACTCTTAAAGTTTGTTTAATAAATTCTTATCAATTTCATTATCGGTCAAGTCTCAACGAGACAAATTTCAATTAATTGGAGATTACATTTCATCAACCCAGAAATCTTATTTGTACGAATAGAAATAGAAGAGGGAGGGAGGGAGGGTTCTGCAAACATCACGAGAGAGGCGAATCGATAAAAGCGAATGAATGACATGTCCGATAACACAAGATACATGGAAAATTATCTCCTCGCATACCTTGAACTAAAGAGAAAAGTTCAAGATGCTCAAATTAAGATAGCAAACCAAAAGTTACTGGAAGGAAAAAATTAACTTAAAGAAAACCTTAATCTGTATTTCCGATTTAAAATTAATCGCAGAGAAAAGATAAGCTCTATTTAGTTTTGTCAACTTTCGAATACCCGCATGGGACGATACAAATCAATTCAAAAACTTAGCAATAAAATTTCAGCTTTTCAGTGTAATTAGGGCTTTTGTATCGGGTAACAATCGAGTCCGAAGTGACAAGTAAACATGATGGTACGCATGAGTGGCATTTAACACTGCATGTCGCTTTCTGTCCATAACGTCGCGTTTTGGTGTTTAATGATTTCATCTTTGAGCCTAACTTATAAAATAAAAACGAGTTTTAACATTCAAACCATCATCGAACGTCTTAAGCTTCTCTGTTTCAATCATTGTTAAAGCAACATATTTTGTGTTTTTATTCTTTGTTCAAAATTTATTGTCACTTCGGACTCTATTGTTATACGATACACAGTTTGTTTTGTTTTTTTGTTTTTTTTCATTTCCGATCACATCAATCAACGGACGAATGGCTCTACCTATTCGACTCAAAAGTTTTTAAGCTGGTCCCTTTTTTTTTTTTTCTCTGATGTAACAATCAGATGTAGGGAGCATTACAAACGTTAAATGTGTGTTTTGTAACTACGGTTGCTATGGTTACCATATCAATGTAAAAAAAATAAAATATTTTTAAAATAGTTGAGTAAAACTTTAATCGAGTTTTACTTAATAAAATTTATAACCAAAAATTTTCATTCTTAATTTTACAGTAAAAAAATTAAACAAAAACAAATTAAACTTTTGTTATCCTTCAGCATATAATAATATTGAATATTAAATATTAAAATCTTGATATATTATAATTTTAATATTCAATATTAATATTAATATTGAATATTAAAATTAATATCAGTATTAATATAAAAAGGCTATTTTTGTTTGGTTTCACTAATATTTTTTTGAATAAATTGTTGCAGTTTATTTATGTATTAAATAATATTAGAAAACCAGGGGTAAGTGAACAACAGTACAAGTGTGGCTTAGACTAATGGCAATGAATGATGAATAAAAAAGAAAAAAGTTTAAAACCTTTAAAAACCTTCTACTGAGCTTCGATTAAAAATTAAAGAAAATAAAAAATAAGTGAGATTAAGAGAGACTTTAAATCAATTCATTATGGTTACTAAATTAATGAATTAGTTTTCTTTTAATGGGATTTAAGCTAGTTTTTATCCCAACTATGTCATAAAAAAAAGTTTTTTCTAGGAATTTAAAGAAAAACAAGAGGTGGTTCTAGCATTAAATAAAGGCTTAAGGCCTAATTTTCAGCTTAGATTTGTCCTATTTTTTTTTCCTCACAGGAGCAAAGGGTATTCTTCCGCATGGTGAACTTCTTCAAGTCGGAATTAAAACACTTGACCTTAAATACATAAGAGGATTTCCGAAACGAAAACTAAATGACTTAAGAACAAACTGCTTTTCATGGGACTCTGAATGCAACTGAATTCTAAAGTTCTATGAAAAGTTTAACAAGCGTGAAAGAATATAAAGGCGGCTTCTAGATACTGCAAAACAGCTTAATACAGAGGTTCCCAACCTGGGGTCAGCAACAAAGTAGATATAAGAATAAAATACTCTCAGTAAGGTTCTGACTCGTCTGTTCGAACTTCGCGATCTCCTTGATTCAAAATTTCAATTAAAAGACTGTTTTAAATGGCTTTTCATGGTTCTCAGCCCTTGCCTACTTAGTAGACATAATTACTTTTTTGAATACGCTTAATTGAAGTCTTCAAGTCCAGTGTTACTTTATTTTCTGTGCAAGACAAAATTAAGGCTACAATTAAGAAATGTTTGGTCCTTGCTGAATGGACAGTAGCGAGTAGGATTCGTTTCCCAACTCAATGACTTTAGCATCAAGCGAACAACAACTTCTAAGCAATCTTTTTCATTGCATGAAAGAGCACAGTGCGTCTTTACCGAGCCATTGAAAAGATTGTTTTCCAAGGTCCCACGATAACAATCCATTCCTGGTGACAGAAAATGAATTACCACCAAATGACGAAGATCAACTTCTTGAATTATCGTGTGATTTCTCTTTAAAGATTGTTTTCTGAACTGGCACTGCTTGATCTTTGGTTACATCCACAGCACCTGTATCCCGATATCTGGAAACTGACAGTAATATACTTCATGCTTTTTGCAACCATTTACTTGCATGAGACTACATATTCGTTTCTCGTCAACATGAAAACTAAATAAAGAAATAACTTAAACTTAACATAGAACCATACAACGACTTAAAAATTCAACCCTGGAGCCAGATATAATAAGTTGCTTGCTTCAAACATCATCAACCATCCACTGAACGACACTAATTTCAATTATGAAGAACTTAAGTTAATAAATTTAATTATAATTAGACTTAAATTTCAAATTTTAAAGATAATTGTACATTTTGTTTCTCTTTGTAGTTTACATTACTCAGTTTTTAAACCTATTATAAAACATAAGCAATTATGTAAAACATGCTTGTGTTTTAATTTCATTTGGGGGGGGGGGGGCAGCTTAAGCTTAGGAAGAGTATTAAGGGGACCTCGACTTGGTAAAGGTTGGGAACCATTGGCTCAATAGATACTATCCAATAACGGATTCAAATCTTAATGCAGTGGTTCTCAATCTGTAGAGCGAAGTCCGAAAATACAAGAGTGGGATAGGAGGGTTCCTTTTAGATGAGAAGAAAAATTATCAGTTAAAACATCCAATTTTAAAATTTCATACTAAGAATTACAAATTAATAGTACTTGGATGGTTTATTAATAGTAAATAATTATAATTTGAGATAATGAAAATTCTGAAGAAAAACTGACTTAATTCGGTGTTACTGTAAGTGCGGGTAGGTTTTGCTTTTAATTTACTTAAAATAAATAAATAAACAAACATTAAAACGAAAGCAGGTTTATGCTCTTTCAAGAACTTCTTTTAAATTAGTAATTCACTTTAAAATTATTTTTATTTTGTAAAATCTTGTAAATTGTTAAGACGATTCAAGCAGGTGCAATTCGATTGTTCAGTTTGTTATTAAAAATTACAAAAAAAAAAAAAAGAAAAAATTATACGTATAAATATAATTTTAAAAATATATATGTATTTTTAATATGATCGAGGATTAAATACAGAAACGATGTTACAATATTATAAAGGAGCATGAAGTAAAAAAAAAAAAAAGTTTGGTAACACTGAATTAAACAAACAAGCCCGGTTTTTTAAAGCCTGAAACTAAAAAAAAATTCTTTAAAAGCTCACGTATTATTAATTAGTTTGGAGATGATTCATTAGAAGAAAGCTTAAGAAAATTAAAGAAAAAAAAAAAAGTTCGTCGGTGAAGACGTGGCACCCTTTCTTTCTTGCTGCAGAATTTGAGACAAGGGATCCCGAATGAGTCATGAATAGGCAGGAGATGAACACCCCCGATAAAATACCTCGACTGTTCTATATAAAGGCACTGCCCATCCAAGTACAAACAGCTGTGTGTCGCTTGTTACTGTGGGGGGCGCATCACGAGACCACCCCCAAAGTCCTTCAAGGAAGCGAATAAAAAAAAACAAAGACAAAAAAAAAAAAGAAAAAGAAAAGAATAGAGCGAAGGCTAAGGGGAATCCTCACAGCTGCTGAGCCCGGTAATAAGGAGGAGACACGGCCGCGGGATAACAAGCGTGAGTCGGCTACTGTTTCCTAACCTCCTCGTCTGCTCTGATGACCGTGTCGCACTCAAATTGGTCGGTTCGCTCTGTCTGGACAACTTAACCATCGTTAGACGAATTGGCTTTTGTTTTTGTTTTATCTCCCTCTCTTTCTCTTGGAACAGATTTACTAGAGAACAGAAAGCTTTCAGAATCACAGCTCATTTTTAAAGAAAATTTCAAAGGAAAAAGGAGGAACACGAGGCATCTACATGAATAATTCACCAGTCCCTTGTGGAACCTCAACAAAACACGGATAAACAAATATAGAATTTAACTCTCATATACAGAACATCGGAACAAATTTTGTACATTGTATTCGGCGGATATTACAATTTCAATTGACGGAAACCTTCCGGTTTGTATTTTTTTACTAATTTAGAAGCAGAGAAAAATAAGACAATAACATGTTAGGAAGTAGGCTTCAAGTTTTTCAGGAACTTATTATTTTTTATTAAATCTGTTCCTGAGATCCGTTTTCGATCGACATTCCAACGGAGTTCTCTGCATTCCAATACCAAAAAAAAAAAAATCACTAAGATAATTATATTGTCATTTATTCTCCGGTAATGTTTTGTAACATTATAACTGACGAAGCCAATTCCTGTTTGTTTCTGAATATTTTCAGTATTTACTATTTTCACGGCGATTGCTTTGAGCTACTCCCCCATACTCCCTTGCATACTTTCAAACTTCGAATTCTTGTTAAAAGACGAAAGCTCTAACATTAACATTTCTCAGTTTTGGCAAGACAGAAAATCATTCAACTGTACCTTAAACTGGTAACATTTACAAATTCTCAAATATTAATGCTCTTTTCTTATATATCAACTAAGAGACTACAGACAGTCATACATCTGGTGAGAACTGCAGCCAAAGAATACACGACAAACACCAACTGGGAAATAGCGCAAACAAGTGGTTGCGTCTTCGCCGCCATTTTGATTCGAATAGTCCAAAGTTCATGAGAGTTAATGGCGGTCCACTAAAGATCATCTGAAACAAATCTGGAGCTTAAACTATCACACATCTCTATTTCTGGGCTGTGCTGCTGATAGACGCACCAAAGTGTAAACGCAACTCGAGTGTAAGACCAATAGTAATATAATAACTTTTCAATCGGCTGAAATGGACCCATAATTCCCCATGGGAATGGCCGCGGCCGTCTGCTACAAGAAGGAACGGAATAAAAGCAGTCGTAATAAAAGGTAAATTCGGAATCTTAAAGAGGAGCGGCAGAGGTCTGTGGCGCCGCTCAGACTCGAAGGCTGTAGTGAAAAGGGCGACAGGGGAACAAAAATCAATTTTTGAAGGGATTTCAACTGAACCACTCCATTGCACTTCAAAGAGACGATTAAATATCTCCTCGCTATTCCTCTTAAATGTCGAGAGCAGCTTTTTTTTTTTTTCCTTATAAAAAATTCCAAGAAAAATAAGTGTAAAAGTTTCTGTCCACAATAAAGTTTAAATAGCATTTGAAACGCAATTCATAACATTGAATTCCAGGCTTACAGAAGAACAAGAACTGATGGCCTAGAAACGATGTTTCTATGTACACGTAAGTCAGACGTCTAAAAAATATTCTTTGTAAGATGAAAATGTATAAGTAGATGTAAGACTATCAAATGTGAGCACCCTCTCACCCCCATATTAATTATCTGTTAAAATATTATCCAAATAAATAACGTTTTATTTATTAAGGTCAGGGGAAAATATATCCAGCTTTGATAAGCAACTTGACTGCAATGCGAAGGTACGTGGCACTGAGAAGCAGCATTGTTGCGATGCGAAGGAACGTGGAACTGAGAAGCAACACTTTGCGATGCGAAGGTACGTGGCACTGAGAAGCAGCATTGATGCGATTCGAAGACCAACGGAGTTGCAGAGGAGCCGAGTAAACACAACACAGTATTATGTGATGCTAGGATCTTACATTGCAGATGAAAAACAATCCATTTTCAAGCAGTAAAACATAGAATGTCTTTTTTTGTGTTTATGTGGCGATTACTTACGCCTAGTTTTTAGTTCTGGTCAATATACAGTAGGATTACTGTCAAAATGATCATCTAATGTTATATCAGGATACTGAACACAATAGAGTATTAGGTGATCTGAGAGGATTGAGCTTACAGCAACCCTAATGTACAAAAGAGTGAAGATGATAAACGATCATTAGAAGTTTCTCTTTCTTGAATCTTCTTGGATTGCAAAACTAACTGACCCTAAGATATTTAAGTAATTTCTTTTTTCATTCAATTGCTATTGACTTTTTTTTTTTTTTTGCCTTCTTTATTATTTTTGGGTGTCAACAGAAGCCCAATCAACTTGAGAAACGAAATAATAAACTAATCATAACACTACAATTTGTTTCGAATTCAATCGTTTCTTTAAACAGCTGTTATTACGTTCGAAAAGAAATAAAAATACAAGAGTGATAATTACAAAGGATTCACACTTCGTTCTTATATAAAGAAAAATTAAATTGAGGAATTTAATTGCTGTTAATGTGTTGACGATGTAACTCAACAACCAGAAACAACTAGAAAACTGAAACTTGGCATACTTTCTTAGAGAAGAGCTGGAAAGTGCCCAACTGGCCATAACTGAATTGTTTTCTTTGAATTCCGAGCAGTGGATAATCAAAAGTATTTTCCAGTCATTTCATTATTTATGTTTTTATTTTCTGTCCTAAGTAAAAAAGAGATTCCTTTGCTACACTACATCTTCAGTGGTTAAAAAAAATAAAATAAATAATAGCTCCAGAATACAACAGTCAATATTTCTTCATATCTATTGAACCAGAGAATTGATCATTTTTGAAACTGGGCTTGCATATTTATGGAAAGAAAAATATTTCAACATACAGATCCCATGAGGAAATTTGCTCGTGAAGATACAAAATCCTACAGAAAAAAATATTTGAAGCGAAACAACTGACTCGCACTAGATTTCTTCCGAAATTTACCAAGGTAGCGTAATCCTTTTCAAAATGCGCGCGCTTTGAATAGAATAAAATTAATTGGTTTGAGATTTGCGGATTTAAACAGTTTTCGGGAAATGGAAAATTTGAATTATTCGGTATTCGTCGTGTATTAAATTTTCAAATAAGACGACTTTGTTTAAGTTTTTACAACGTTGGGAAAAAAAGATGATAAATAGACTAAGACAACGGTTTAAGATAAACTCTTTCGGGAACTGTTTATTATTAAGGAGAACATCAACAAGAATGAACGGAATATGCCTACGTATACAGGGACAATTTTCAAAATTTTCTTCTTTTCTTCTCAGCCCCAGAGAACTGGCTCCCACGTTTGGTTATCGTTGGTCTAAATCGTATATTGGGCAGTAACAAAGAGGAAATTCTGAATGAACGACAGATACAAATTGGCTGACTGATTCCGGAAGGAAAAGGATTTAAAAGTTGTTTTTTTTAAAGAGGAGGTGCCAATAAACTAGTATTGTTACTCTACGTCAAAGCGATTCACGTGTATGGGACCACGTCATTGTCTGAAAAATGGTATGGGGTACGTCAAGGACATTGGCACTGAAGTAGAAGGAATTAACAATCACAAATCACCCAGGATATGCTTCACGGATTTGCTTTGACAAGTCAATCGGATACTGTTCGTACAACAAGAACAGTTCTCGTGCAATTTATTACGAATAAGTACTATGACTTTTACCGTCACTTTCATATTCGATAAACATCGTGTCTCTAAAGTAATACAATTAAATCTACAGTATAGGCAATTCTTTTCATTCTTTGATTTTGTAGCCTCAATGTATCTCCTTTCAGAATCTTTGTTTTCTTACTTAATAAACTTTATTCTATTACGTCATTATCTCTCTCTTTTTAAATCGAAGCAATTTTATTTGCGCATGCTCTGATTTCATTTAAAAATTAACTGTTTTTATTTGAGGAAACCTTTGCTGAAAATTTAAATAAATGCGCAGTAAATAGAAATTCGAAGGGAGCTATTTTTCGATTGAAAATTCGGCTTCTTTTTCTTTCTATTGTTTTCAAGTCTAAAAAAAAAAAAAATCACACCATTACAAAGAAAACAGGTTTCTTTTTCTGTTGTAAAACAGGATGTCTATATCCTTTTATTAGGAAAACAAATGCAGTAGACATTTGTCGAAATTTTAACAGCAAAATTTCAGAAGTTATTTAAATGTTTATAAAATACAGAAGATATTCAACATGGTTAACGAAACAAAAACTGCTGGAAAGTTTCAATTTGCAACCCTGTGTTTACCAAGCTTGTTTTCAATAACATTGCAATAACAACACCAACAAAAACAAAACTATCAATCAGTTTCGATGGCATTAGGTAGTTGTCAGGCAAAACCGATTTTGGTTTCGTTGTGGTCCATTTTGGAAACCCTTTATACTATTTGTGAGTTAACTATCAGGGCAAAAGACATCCCATCCCCTTTTGTTACGCAATGCGTACGTTCTCTGCCAACTTGTTTACCGCTAAGATCGATTGAATGGGGGAGAATGCTTCGTGGATACGTCTTCGATTCTTTGCGATTCTTTTTTTAAAAACTCTTGAAACAGGAAAAATTTCAGAGAAAGTTATTAAAATAGACAATAAATTTCTGAATTTAAACTGAACCGAGCTGATTCTCAGAAAATAAATAAAGTTTTATTGACAGGTGAAGATGCCTCTTGAATTTTATTATGTTCATTTGTTTTTGTTCTATTCAAGATTCCCCCTCTTCGGCCCTTATTTATTTCTTAAATCACAGCCAATGAAAACTTAAATTTTAATGTTGTAGATATACAGTTCCATATTTCATTCAAAAATGCAGGCCTCCTTGTAGTTAAATTTACATTCAAAATTTTCTTCAGTCTTAAGTAAAATAGTTAATAATAATAGTAAAAGCATTACTCACGAAATTCAAAAGAAGTTATTTTTCAATTTACAATACTGTAAAATTAAACTATTTAAAAAAAAAATATTAATGAAAAGACGACTTTGATGTTTTGCCACAATTCCGTCGAATCTTGCAACAACCAATCAACAAATCCTAAGTACAGTAAAACCCCGCTAATCCGGCATATTTAATAATCCGGCAAAGGTCTAAGGTTTTTTTTTTTTTTTTTTTTTACACTGAATAAGCCTTCCGGACGAACAGACTCACCAGTTCCAATCGAAAATAATGCCGTATTGAACCTGTTGGATAATGCAGAAAATGAAATTGTACGTAATTTGCCGAGAGATGAAGTTTGCGAATGGATAAACATTGACAAAGAAGAACCTTTAGTGGAAGAAATCACAATAGAACACGGAAAAATGGCCTGATACCTATTAATAGCCCTTTTGACTCTCTATTTTAGCGGTATTTCCGCTATACTCGCAATAACGGCTATTTTTAGACGGCGCTCAGTAATCCGGCATTTTCGGTAATCCCGCACTGCCGAAGTCCCGAACGTGCCGGATTAGCGAGTGTCTACTGTAGCAACGATGGGAAATCGGAAGTTTATTTCTTTTTACTCCTAGACAATATTAATCGGAATAAGTGGATGCAATCTAAACGCACTTCCTGTGTAAACAAAACCAAACCGATTTTGGAAGACTTGACCTTTTTTGATCAATTACTGCTTTCTTGACACGAATAAATCGCTAAAATTTAAACACTTCTGTAAAATAATGTAAGTTATTTATTTAAGAAAATTCACAAAAGAAGCAAACAAATACGCGGGAAGAAACTTGCCACTTCCGGAGTCGAAATCGAAGAGTGAAATTAACAACAACAAAAAATGGACATCCACCTGTAGTTACTTATGTCGTTTCGCAAAGGAATATGAGCTTACGAGATTGAAAAAGTCAACAAGCTAGAAGCGAAAAGGTCCCAAAGCTTGCTGTCTATATCAGCGATCATGCGAAAATACAATTAATAATATTTAAAAATTATTTGTATAAATGCGGTTAATATACTGAAAGTCTACAGGAATTCATATTATTTTATCTTTTTATGTTAAAAATAAATTACAGGTAAATAGCAAAAATGTAAGATTATTTCTATTTTCTTTGTTCTTCAAATAGAAGTTTTACTTCATATTTCAATTGCATATTTACGAAAGAATTCTTTCGAATGCAACACCTGCTTAATAGCTTTGGAACATTAGGCTTAAGCAAGGGTGACTAATTTCACATCCGACCCAATCGAGGAAAGAGTGTAATGGGGAGAAATGTAGGAAGTTCATTTCGGCTACTATTTATGTCCTTGCTAGCTTATATTTAGATGTTTAAAAAGTGCGAGAGGAGAACAAAAGACAATCGCCTGCCTGCCTCTCTCCATTCTCTTCGGTCTCTTGTAATTCGCTTTGTTCGTGGTAGAAATGGAGCCTCAGTCGCTACGAGTGCCACACTTCACTTCTCAATGAGCGAACGCCGGACGGGATTTTCTGGGTCCTCCAAGTTGCACGCGCTGCATTTTTCGAATATTGAAGAGGCAGACTCCACACGACGACTATTCGCACTCGTCAAAAGTTGCCTTTTGTTTCGGAAGCGGATGAGAGAAGAAGACGCCACTCAACTACGGTCTTGCCAGAAATACTAACTAACAAAATGCACAGCCAGCGTTTTTCAATCTCTTTTTTTTCTTCAAACAATATCGGCTGATGGCTATTTAAAAATGCACTGCAGCAGGTTACTGTACAAACAATTTACGTATAAATATACCTTTAGGCGAAATCGGTACAGCAGATTTTCACAAGTTCACTTCACACTATAGCAGAAGTTCAGACCCAGTGTTTACGAGTTCCCAAAACCGCTGTTCCACGGTAAATTGTCGATCATCAGTTGAGAGTAATCACCAGCAAACAATCAGGTCTCAATACGGAGGTTAATAGAATGTGCAGTAGGAAAAAATACCGAATCTCCAAAATCTGAGGTAAAAACAAGAAATACACAACAAAAATAAAGATATTCATGAGCTACAGCCTCAATGAATTTTCTAAACCCATTAAATAAACAGAAAAAGGGCCTTAAAATGTTATTTAATGCGATAGATAATTTCGCAAATACACACAAACACACACACACAACGTGGAAGTAGGTAATTCTGGTTAAGAACAGTGCAATAGACATAAGTATAAACCGGTAAATGGAAAACAGGAGGAAAGATCAGTCCAGAGGGAGCCCTTGAAAATTTCAATACCATATTCTATTTTTTTTGTTCATTTAGTTGAGTAGGTGACTCGTGTATATACTGTGAATGGTCCGAATGCCCACAAATACAGGATGATTGTCCAATTATTATAAAAGTTTAAACAAAGGTTCCAAAGAAAATATACAATGATTAATTTATATACAAAATCCTTGTTTTGAATTGAGATAAATACAGCGTCCACAACTAGCCTCTTAACACCCAAGTTACCTGAAGTTACTTTTTAATTTTAATATCATTTCATCTTATATCCTCTCCAAATAAACTCCTTTTTAATTTTAATATTATTTAGCTGTAATAAAATTCTTCAAGAACATTAAATAACAAAATGAAGTTTGGGATCAAAATCGGTAAAAATCACCGACATTTCGGTTAAAAAGCAAAACAAAAGAAAACCCATTTATAGACCAAACAAACAAATCATGATAACAAGGGTATAATAATGGGTTTGAGATTCAAATAATTTCGTACCTCACTTGTTCAATTAATTGATTTCTTTTTATATTTTGTTTGCTCAAATAAGCTTAACAGAAACTACTAAATTGTCTTTCACCCTTATTACACGTATTTATTTAGATGTCATTGAAAAACAACAAAAAAACAAAACAAAACACATTGTAAACCTTGGTTTTCCTTAATGTGCGTTCATGCGTTCCATTTCTCAATTGCTGCTGTATTTATTACGTCGTATTTCACTGAAACTGAGTTTGTTGACAGATGACCATTATCTCTTCAAAGAAACAAAGAACGTTAAGTAAAACAGAACAAACAGATGGAAAAAAAAAATTGAATGAAACAAATATTAATAAAATAAAGTGGCGAATGAATGCATCGGGCAAATACATCAACACCTAGATTACATCCCTTTGAACTTCTGCGTGTATTTCCAACAAAAACTAAAAGGAATATTCGAAATGTTTTCTAAATGTCGAATTATTTTTTCTATTTTAAATAGTGATCTAAATGTGTATGCAATCCATTTCTTATGAGTTAAAACGCTCTGCTATGCATCTAATCAGATGGATTTTAATTTAACAGGATTTTACAGAATTCTTTGAAAAATTTATTTTTCTCGATTTACAGGTAGACAGGTCTATTTACAGGTCTACTCCTTACTTTACGACCTATTTGCTTAACGACCTCCGCCCTTGAAGGTACAACTTCTATTTCATCGTCATCATGTCCCTTACCTGAACCCTCTACAGATCCAGAAAATCAAATAGATAACTGATATGTACATATGCATATTTTTTTATGAATAAATTTGAAGTTTGTTGCGTAATTTTTATAATTTAACGGTCCTATATTTCCGCTTATCGCCCAATTCGCTTAACGACGTAGTTGTCGGAACGGAACTCGGTCGTAAAGTGAGGAGTACCTGTACTGCTTTTTGGACAAAATAATGAATAGTTCATTTCTATTACAACTGTGCCTGCAGAAAGAAAAATAATGAAAATAATAAATCGGGATCATTTGTTATTTAAGAGACCTAAGTCATTTGCACCTAATCATGAAGTAAACAACGTAAGCATATCAAACTAAGTAGAGAATGGAAGGTTTGTTTATCACGGCACTAGTTTATCACTTGGCTGATCGACCCGATTTCCCGATTTGTTATTCAGGTGAAGATAGTCTTGTGTGAATTGGTTGTCGGCTGCAATCAATAAACTCTCTGAAAATCAAAAAGCAAACTTGAACCTTTCTAATTTCAATGGAAATTTTTCAAAACGCTGCAAAATACTTTATTCTGAGCATGTTTTAAAATAAGATCTACTACAGCTGACTATATTTCCACTTTACTGCAGATGAAACATTCTCTAAATAATATGGAATTGCTTCGTGGGAAACAATTATTTCCAGTTCATGCTTTTGTTTTTGGAAGATGGAAGTCCAATGAAAACATATCGTTAGGTACTAAAAACCTAAATAAATAATAATGATAAAAATAAATAAATAAATAAATAAATAAATAAATAAATAAATAAATAAATAAATAAAT
>JAFIDM010000001.1:91792806-91817911 GCA_023159025.1 Thereuonema tuberculata
AATAAATAAATAAATAAATAAATAAATAAATAAATAAATAAATAAATGTGGAAAACAAGAAATATTTCGAATTCACAAATTCTGGGATTTGTTTATTTCGTTTTGTTGCTAATAATGTCTTAGGCTTATTTGGAAAGAAAGATCACATTTCTATTTTACTAAACATTTTGTCGAAAGGAAAAAGAAATAATAAAAAAAAAGAGAAGTAACTGAAAGTCTAATGAACCCTTTTGTAGGTGGAAACTTTTCTTTTTAATAAGGAAAATATTCTTGGTCTGGCAAAGGACCAAATGCTTCTATAAATAAAGACCGAAAGCGCATTATAACGTTTTGCTTCTTTTATTTGTTTTTACTTCACAAGTCAACGACGTTAGCGGAGATTCATCAACTGTCAACGGTCTTTTCCTGACGGTGATTTTTTTTTTTTTTTTATATTTTGCAAACGTCGGTTCGCTTTTATCATTGTATTACTAGTTCGTTATCCTTTGATAACGTACAAGTGTCAAACTCCAAATCGTGAACTGCTTACGCTTCTACGTTGACCAAAATAATGCTTTAAGATCAGTTGAAAACCTAAGATCAAAAAAGAATGTTTTCCTATTACTTAATTTCAATGGCATATTACGTAGAAAGTTGAATAGTACTTAATCTTCGATTTTTATCGACCCACTTGGGAGCTACTGTGATAGCGACCAAAATCGGTAGCTATTAAGTGTGTTCTGTCCGTCTGTCCATCCATCCCTAACAATTCCCTAACGGAAGGTCGGATCGATAAACGGACTTCACCATCGTGTTCAGAGGCCCAAACAACATAGGAATGGGTATTTTCAGAGGCCAATGCCCCACCATGTTCGAGATATTTGGCATTGTTTTCATTGGATTTCCGCTATTAGCTTAAATATTAGAAATGCAACCATCTCATTTTAGTTGTCAGCTGTATCTTGATGCTTAAGATCTCCGACTCATATATTGAAGGTTGTTGGTTTCGAATCTACTTTTTTTTTTTTTTAGTACCGATAATTCTTATTTTCTTTACGTTTTCTTTATTTTTATTTTCCTTACCAATTAAAGTACTTTCTTTTTATTATTATTATGGGTCGCCCTTAAATTTAAGCTTTAGCACAAAATTATATTCACTTCTTACGTCTGTTTAGTGGGCCCGGTAGCCGAGTGGGTAAGGGCGCTTGGCTGCGGGTTGGAGGTGGCGGATTCTATTCCCGACCTCGGCAGAGGGTGGTAATTTTTCTACGCTCCATTCTCCTCCAAACGGGCCCTAGGGTCTACCCAGCCCTCTACAGAATGGGTACCGGGTTTCTTTCCCGGGAGTTAAAGACGGGCGGGCGTCGGGCTGACCACCTGACCCCAACATAGTCCCGTTGGTCACGAAGAGTCGGGAGCCTTACCTCCCGCTACCCCAAAGATCCTCCTTATCCTTACAAAAAAAGATGATTTTCGAACGTGAATGGAAAAGACGATGGGATCAGTCATTTCGAGACACTATATATCTGACTTTCATGCTAACGCTAATATCTTCTCTTAAGAAGAACAAAACCCAAGGAAAATAGCATTTTCTAAAATAATAGTATTTCTTAATGTCTGTTTACTGATATGCCATTTAAAAACAAACGTCTCTGCTCTATACTTGAGTCTCGGCAGAATTTTTTTTTTTCTTTGCTTTTATCGAGGAAGAGCTGGCGGGAACTCGGGAGGATCGGATTCGACTACGTGGGGACCCATTTGTGTTCCCTTTGTCTCAACATAAATATATTCAACATCAACAAGCAAAAGAAAAATTCTCTTCAGCTAAGATATAAAATTTCGTAACCTCGAAAGAAGAACAGGACTTATATTAGGGATTGGTTAGACTAATGTTAGAATACTTCAATTGCTTCTTTGTATATATATATTTTTTTTTCCTCGAAGTAAATGAATTGACATAATTTTAGTTTTCTCATTTATGTAGTTAATGCTTCCTGAAATTGCAAAAGTCAATAATAAATCTAATGAAACTTGACGCAAAAAGCATTAAAAAAAGACGAAAAATAAACCACCTTCTAAATTGCGCTGTTTTTAATTTCCCCATAAGCTGCTGGTGCTCGGGGTTATTGACTGACGAGTGGATGATGGATGAGAGTGGGTCAGAAGAAATCACGCCCATCCGATATCATCCAGGTGCAACCTAATATATTGCAGGACAGGGAGCATTGGACTCACGTGGGACACTGCCAATATCCACTCAAATCTCCGTAGGATAAACACTAGTTAATTTAAGTAAAATGATTAATAATAAATACATATATAGATAAAACAAACAAAAAAGTTATTTTCGAGGGAATAAAAAAAAAAAAAGTTAAAAATTAAAATAGAAATATCAAAAAAATGAAGTTGTAAGATCTTAAATTTGTTAATTAATTAATTAAAGAAGGACCAAACACACACAATAAGTAAAAATAAAAATAAACACTTCATTATAAAAACTTCATGACATGTTTCGAGGATCTTAATCCTCCTCTTCAGATGATAAACATAATATTAAGGAAAACTCTATGGCTCCATGGCTCATAGAGTTTTCCTTAATATTATGTTTATCATCTGAAGAGGAGGATTAAGATCCTCGAAACATGTCATGAAGTTTTTATAATGAAGTGTTTAGTTTTATTTTTACTTATTGTGTGTGTTTGGTCCTTCTTTAATATAATTACGTACATCATGTCTGATAATTATCTTAAATTTGATTTCTTTATTAGAGTTCATTTGACTGAATTCAACTTTACTGATGCCATGATACTTCACGACGTGCTCTACTGAAAAAACTTTGTTTTTAACAATTAATTTTTGGGCGTGGAGCAAGAACTTGAATAGTTTTTATTGTTCTTCTTATTTAAGGAATGCCTTTTTTTTTTTTTGTATATTTACCCTAGAACATTATAGATTTAAAAAAAAATCTAGTTTTCAAAGCCTTCGAGTTAATCACAGGCTTACAGTTTAATTAAAGGGCAAAATGATCTAAAGACGCATTTCTAAGCTGTTTTAGCACCAGAACATTGTTTAAAAGCTTCATGTGGTTGTAAAAGGCACCCTGGAACATTAAATCGACAAACATTCTGAATTATAATTGACAGATGCTTTGGGATAATTAAAGTTCGGCAAAGATTTACATTAACATGTATCTAAATACTTCTTTTCAATTGGTTTCAGGCTTAGATTTACTAGATGAAATTCAGAAACCAAGATCAGAGAACTGGGTGACTGATGAAAATGGAACGTTATAGGCTGTATGGCTGTTCACTGCTGTAGGTTTTTAATTGTGGGTGGTGATAACGTTAGTATTTAATTCAGCTTTGGAAAAGGGTATGGGGGGAAGAATCTCACCCATTTACAGATTGGAATGTTTTGGTAAACTTTATATATAACGTTGT
This sequence comes from Thereuonema tuberculata, assembly GCA_023159025.1. Taxonomy (NCBI): domain Eukaryota; kingdom Metazoa; phylum Arthropoda; class Chilopoda; order Scutigeromorpha; family Scutigeridae; genus Thereuonema; species Thereuonema tuberculata. The sequence continues at coordinate 91,796,226 of JAFIDM010000001.1, forward strand.
AAAACGCTTTTTGGGGTTACTAGCGTTCATGTTGATGTGTGACCAGATGGCTGAAGTTTTTAAATCTTTTTTTTATAGATATATAGATATATATATTATATATATATTCTTTTTGATATACAGTCGAACCTCTATTTTGCGAATTTCTCTATTTTACGAACTTTTCTTTGGAACCAAGAACATTTTGCTAATTTCTTCATAAAATAACCTCCAAATAGCGAAGTGCATTTTCTATTTAACGAACTTTTTCGTGATATCTTATTTTTTTTTCCTCCTTGAAATGTTTTTATTATTAATATTCCCTTAGAGGAAATGAAAGAAATGTAGATACAGCTGAGGGAAAAAGAAGAAATTAACGATGATGTGCTGATTGATGATTATCTTTCACTTGATATTGGAGCTGAGACCTCGGAAACACTAACTGAATCGGATATTTTGGACAGTGTGAAAAATAAAAACTGTACAGCTATGAATTGCGATGAAGATAATGAAAATGGAAATGATCATGATGCAGAAATCAAAAAACCTTCGTATGATGAAATGCTAAAATCACTTGAAACAATCCGATGTGGATTACAATTTCAAGAAAATACTGAAGGGGTTTTTGGTGCATTGCAAAGATGCGAGACATACTATGAGCGAAAACACTTTCAAAAAAAAAAAAAAAAAAAAAACTCAGACAAAATTAACAGACTTTATTAGTAAAATTTAAGTACTCATGTGGTAATATATGCTTTATGTTAATAAAATTATTACTTTTTTTAATAATATTGAATAATAAAAGGTGAATCTCTATTTAACGAATTTTCCATATAACGAAGTTTTTTTCGGGATTTAGCGACTTCGTTAAATAGAGGTCCGACTGTATAAACTAATTTTACAATCTTCGTATTAATTTAAAGTTACGGATTTCATTTATAAATATTTCTGAAAGTTAGGTTTTTCTTAAAAATATCCGTAAATGGAAACACAGAGTTGTGCTCGAATATTCCCTTCATCCAGGGTAATATTTTCTCAAACTAAATAAGGCTTTTCCCTTGAATTGTTCAACCGAGGATAAGTTATGTGTTGTGCTACATTAGGCCTAATCCAACCACGGATGAATCAACGAAAAATAGCAGCGAAAAGGAATTAAAAGAACAAATAAACTATCAACAATGGGTGTCATTACCTGCTTGTAATTAGTAACTTATTGGCAAAACTAGGAAGCAGATTATGACTAAAAATTAAGATGATAAATACACGGAAAAAGAAGTTATTTACAACCATTCCAGGGTCAATACGTCAGAACCTACATTAATTTTAACGTACATCATCTGAGTCTTCAATATTGAGTAGAAACTATTGGCTTTCTTTCCACTAAATATTACAGAAATGAGTTTTCCAATTGTTTTTTTTTTTTTTTAGTTTCCCCGATTGTGACCACTGAGATTTCAGCATTTCTGTGACGGGTACGAATGAACCTGTCAAGATCCTTAATAAAGTAAAATTACGGCGATATCGCAAATTAATTTCCTCATTCGACTAAAAATGGTGGAATCCTTCATAAAAAGATATTGATTTTTTTTTTCAGGTTATCCAGATGAATCTTTATTATTTTCGTCGGCTTCTACTTCATTCCATTTATTCTCTTAAATTGTAAAATCTTGTCAATTAGACCTCAGGATATAGTACTTAAACCGAAACTTTTCTCCTTAAACCTAATTCTGAACGACCACCCATTCTATTTAACATTTGCCCCACCTTTTTTTTTTTCCCCTCTGGGTTTTTGTTGCTCAAATTTACCCAACGCGTTTTCCCATATTTAGCTCACCTAATTAAGGAGAGGTTTGAGTAAAAGACTGAAACTTAAATTTTTCCTCAACTTAACCCCTGGGTTTTTATCGCCCGGTTTAAACCTACAGTTTGTGGGTTTCGTCTTATTTGGAGCTGTGTGTGTTTTTCTATTGAAACCAAAAAGTGATTGGTATAAAACCCGCAGCTTTTCCTGCCCTCGTCCGCTACTGCTGTGGGTACGTAACTCAGAAGTGGCTCTAATAAAAACCCGAAAGAGGGGGAAGAGTCTATTCGGAGGAGGGGACCATTAAACCATCGTAAAAACCACCCAGGATACTAAAAAAAAAAAAGTATCGTTCCCCCCCCCCCTCCTTCTCGAGTTGCCGAAGTCGAAAATATACATTACTTCCCGGATAGGCCAACAACCGAACCAAAGAAGCAGAGGATTTCGTATTGAAACAGCTGCGCCGCAGGAATTTGCTTAAGAATACAATGGATTTCAAAAGAAGAAAATATCTAATAAAGAAAAAGATCAGAATGTGTTCATTGTGCAACGATGATTTTATTATTTGAAGAAGGAAGATGAGCAAACAACGAACAAATGGTACATCGGAATAAACAACAAAGAGCAAAAAACTTTTTATCACTGTTCGCTCATAAATATTAAAAGTGAAATGAATTTTCATTTAATTACAGAAATTTTAAACCCAGCAGGGTTTAATCTATATCAAAATCAATAGGAACACTTATACTGAACAACCATTCGGATTTCAAAAAATAATTTTCGATTTGTGTATTTGTTAAAGGCATTAGATAAAAAGTTTAACTATCTTTGGAGTATCTTTGAATATCTTAAATATCTTTGAATTTACTTATAGATTTCTTATTATCTGCAGTTCCTTGCCCCTTTTTATGACTTGGATACTTTTCCTAAAACGGGTGTTCGATAATATGAGAAAGTATTTGAAATAAAGAAATTGCCACAAAGGTGGTGATATTAGGGTTTTAGTTCTGCTTTTTCGAGGAAAAAACATGTTTTGAAAATATCACAGGTTTTCGCAGAAATCCTTAAACCTGTAACTCGATATAGATATGCTTCGAGAAACGACCATCCGCACTTATGGCAAAGGTCTCATAAATCCTTTCGAGTTGCATTTAGCAACGGTCGTAGGCGTATATCTCTGTCTATCTGGTTCTAGGCGTTTCTGAGTAAACAACCGATTGCGCTTCCACTAGTGTGATGGTCCAGTCCATATCGAACATACGATACTGTACCGTACAGCACTTTAATATATATTAATATGGCATAAATGTTACATGGCATTGTTAACAGTCATTCTTTACTGTAGCATGTTACTACTTTTATTTAACGATTTAAATAGTAATACGTACTGTACTACACAGTATTTTCGATAATAGTTACGTATTTGTAGTATTCTTGATTATCTATAAAACTTAATTATAAAACTCATATACATGACTTAGTGCTGCACTATGTACTGTGTATCTTGACTTCTTTTGACTTACAATTTTCGACTTACGACCTACTGATCGCACCGTATCCCGTCGTAAGTCGAGGTATACCAGTGTGAGAGAAAATTAAAACAATTAAGTGCTAAAATTCAATTGCCCTATTACGGTAATTAAGAAACAAACAATTAAAGTGATCTTGAAATGCAAATTAATTTCAAAAATTGAACAAAGGAACCAAAAAAATTTCGCACCTCGAGCTGTCACCGGGGAGTGTCTGACACGGCCTTTTAGTCCTCTTTAGGACTTATCAACTTGATATTTATTTCTCTTACAGATGTGTATTTTTGATTGTGTTTTGCTTTCGTGGGGTCCGCTTCCGCGAGTGAGATTCGTATATGTTCGCAACTTCTGAGCCTGTCACCGGTGGAGTTTGTCTGGCTGATGAGTACTAAAGAGGACGAAACGGCCGTCCCAGACTCTGCTCGCTCGAGGTGCGAGATCTTTTTGGTTCCTTTGTGCCCTCCGTATTTACCATTTTGTTCAATTATTAGGCACGTAAAACTCCCAAAAATTTTTTGTTATAACTCCAAAAATCGTCTTCATTAAGTCAAAGCAACATTATACAAATTGATTTTACGGATTCCATTAAAGAACTGAACGGAAGTTCAAGTAAAAGCTGAGACAGAAGTAAAAAGTATCAAATTCGTACAATGAAAAATTCGAACCCCAAGCTCTCTGAAAGTAGAGAAATGTAGGCTAGAGACAAACACATATTTCTGCAAATTAATGTTCAAGCCACATGCAAAACACTGGTTACTGATAAACGAAAGATCAAATATTAATGCTAATGAAAATCCACTTTACATTAATTTTAACAAGGTACGGATCCTTTTCGTTAATGCCTTCAGAAAATAGGAACTCTATCGTCGTGACGGAAAGGAATCTCGACATGGGAAAGGCATTACAGCTAATTGCATCATAATTTGATAAATGATGACAAGGCAATCAATTCAAGTCACTTTTTGAATCTCTTTCCTATCTGCTTCCAAACAGTCGAATTTCAAAATGTAAGAGTAATTAGCAGCGGAAATAATTCTAAAGAAGCACGAGCTCGCTTTTCAATTACTCCGCAGAAAAATAAATTGAAAAAAAAAAAACCCCAAAAAAACCCATGTGTTCTCACTTGTCTTTAGTTCTTAAAAGGGTGGTTCCACTCAAATGTTTTAAAATTATTAAAAGCTTTACCACAATTACTGAATTAACTTTGAAAATGCATTTAATGTTCTTTCAGGGTGTCTACAAAATCTGAAAATCTGAAAAAAATTCCCTGATTTTTCCCTGATTTCATGAACAATTTCTTTTAAAATTCCCTGATAATTCCCTGATCTGTTCAACCAAAAAAAAAAAAAAAAAAAAAAAAAAAAAAGATCTGTTTAACCAAAAAATTCCCTGATTTTAAGTAATAATTGCAAAATTCCCTGATAAATCCCTGATTTTTTCCAGAATAACAAAATTCCCTGATAATTCCCCGATTTCCCTGATTCTGTAGACACCGACTTTCCTCGTAAAAGTTTCAAGGAACTTTTTTTTTTTTAAACAAATTCTCAAAAATTAATGCGATTTAATGCACATAAATTCGGATTTTCGATTTTTGGGATTTCGGAAGTAACGTCCGATACATATTTCAGTGTATTGACGTATCCTGTGGCAGTCGCAGACCACACATTTCATCTAGGAGTCACCAGAATTCGACCCTTTTCAATTATAACCAGAACATTCCCTAGTGGTCCGCTCTTTCGACCTTTTCGTAGTGTTTCAACGCTTTCCGCCACCCCCGCGTTGCTTTTTCTCTCAATCGATTTGGCGTCGTCTTTTCGTTCAATGCATTGTTTACGTTTTTTTGGGGGGCTGTCAAATGCAAGTTTAAAAAAAAAAAGAGACTGGGTTCCGCATTTCCACGATTTCCGGTTTTCGACAGTGATCTGGACCTTAACCTGTCGAATAAGCGGAGGATGGCTGTACAACGAAATAGAATATGAGAGAGAGTACAGTCGGGTTTAGAGACGAAAATTCAACTTTCCCTGCATATGACAAACAATGAAATTTACGTGTATTCTATACTTTAATAATTTTATCTATTTTTGTTCGCAATGAAAACTATCGACAAATCTCGGAGACAATGAGTGCAAAGGACTAAAAATATTGCTAACAAAATTAAATGTTTTCTATTACTAACCAAGAAGAAGTAGGTTACTATCACCAGTGATGCAGTAATAATATGTGGTTCAGCAAGCGCGTTTAAAGAGCTTTCCTTTGCAACTTTTCCTGCAAGTCACCTTAGCTTTCCTGCATAGCAAATGAATATATTAAAAAAAATTGAAAATTAATATTCAGTTTTACTAGGAGTTCAGCCCTTATGTGGGTTTACTGTGGATGATGATGATGATGTCAGGTTTCCTCGGACTTCTCCCGTTTTTTCCTGCACTACTTCACACCATTCTTTCCTAATCATTCCCTCCTTGTGCCGTCCTATCCTATCTATTGAGCACAATAGATCTAAGATTCTGGTGTTCAATTTCCCTACCACTTACATAGAAAAATCGTTTTCTATTTAACGACGCACTTAGCCTTACACGATAAGAGGAGAATCGAGTTCAATGTACATGCGTGTAACATTCAATTCCCAGCTCAACTGTTATATCTGATGATTAGGCTTTGCTGCCCTGGAAGTTCTCTTCTTGGTAATTTAAGTTTAAAAGATTCCAACACGAATTCAAGACTAAATTCCCTCAGTTTTACGTAATATTTAGATTGTATCACTAACATTCAAGAAAACTGAAGAATTTTAAGAAAGTTATTAACAAATCTCTTATCTTAATCTAATCCAGACAAGTGCTTAATCTAATCCTATTTTTAACTCTACAGTCTCTCATTCTGTTTCATCACATCTAAACATTATTAAGTTAGAACATAGTAGTCCATATCACTTCTACAATTGATAAAATTATATATTTTTTTAATAAACAAAATATTAATTTACTTTTATTAATTAAAAATAAGATGAATTATTACTTTCATCAATTTTTATTAGTAAAGTTTTCTTTTAGGTTAGATTTGTGCTGTAGTAACAACCTTTCCAAGCTAGCTTACTAAAAGGATCATGGTGGCTAATAATGATATTACCCATCCTCCTCTCCAGTCAGTGGGACTGTTTTAAAACACGCCTTTTCCATTCTAGTTTCAGCTCCTTCATTGCAAAACAAAGTACAATTTATCTAGGGTAATAGGATGAGTCTCTGCCTACAGCCACCGTCGTAACAGCAACAACAAAACCACTGCGTTCCTTTTCGTTCTTGTAACCTTTCCTTATGGCAATGTTAAATCCTTTCATCTTATTTCGCAACAAACAAGGGGTGCAGTTATTAAGTCGCTCTAGCACATGGCAATAAAATATCCACCCACTCACTCACCCTTTTTCCGAAACCACAATGGACAGTGGTAAGTCTACTCTAGCTCGAACAGTACAACCATTTCATTCGTATCTTCGTATCTCCGTTTTTTCTCATTGAAATTAACAAAAAAAGAAATTACTTTTTTAATTATCAATACATCTAAAAATATTTTATCGTGGCAATTCAAACCTTCAATTATTATTGAAAATATATTTAATTTTAAGCATATATATATATGGTAAGCGTGTAGATGTAGGCCCACCATCAAAGGCCATTTAAGTTTGAAGGTAAATAAGTTTTTATAATGTTTACTTTTTTCTTTTCTTTTCGAATACCTCTACAACATTGTTAAATCTTAACTAATTTCTAAACATCAATAATACAATAATAACTTAAGACAATAGAAACAATTTATAAACTTGTAACAAGACTGAAAACACTCAAAATTAATAATGTTGGTAGTTTTTTTTTTTATAAATAATATTAAAAAAAAATAAAACGTGTCGCGTTCTCATTTAATCTGTCCAGTGATGGAATTCTATTAATTAGCCACAAGCGCTATTTAAACCAGATAGCGGCGGAATTCTATTAATAATCAATGATATTAAACAATCAATAATACGTTCGATGATTGCATCTAGTTCAGCTTATAAATTAATCTGATAATCACTATATGCTATACTTGAACTTTAGGCTTAACAACAATGCAGTCTACTAAATATATAGAAGACTCAAACTAAAAAATGTTTAAACTAAGTTTTAAATGGACTGAAGGAATAAAAAATACAATTGATTGCTAATATCTTTACACACAAAGATTTATGTACGCATTCACCAATCTAGATAAAAGAAAAGACAAAACAGCACATTCGTCTGTTTATTCATTATCCAATACATTAGCCGCAGTTATCCAGTGTTTACCAACTAGAGGATGCTGGATTGAATTTCTTGTAAGCAATTGCAAGTCCTATCTTCTACAGCTGTTGAATACTGAGTAACCCTGGCTGATGTAGTCGTTCTGAAGTTGTCGAAAATATTAATGACGTTTGGTCACTTCTCTCTTCTAAAACATTCACATTTAATCTTTACGATAGAGTTTCCATTAACTACTAAAATGGGAAGAAAGAACTACAAATAATTTGACGAGATTTTCGTTTGGGATTTTATTTTTAAGATATTTACAACACCCTAGTATTGCTCTCAAGCTCTGCGAAAGCGGCTAAAACAAAACATAAGAATTTTTCCGATTCAGGTCAGCAGCGTGAAAGGGTGTCAAAAAAAGAAAAAAAAGATGGATTTCGGTTCCGGAAGTGTATGAGCAGTGGCAGCAGTCAATCAGTTGGACAAACAAGCATCTCGTGGAGTGTTGTCGCCCACTGCGAATCGTGTCAGGACACAACCCCTACGCAATAAAAACAAAGAGACAAAGTGGAGTGACGACTTTCGCTGTCAGTGTTGTTACAGGATTGGGTTCGAGCAAAGACGCAGATTCCGGAGCAATAACACCCACTCCTACCTCCCTTGTCATATTGATTTTCCCCTTCTTTCTGAAGGGCTTTCTCTTTTCCGGGATGAATTTGGTGGGAAATGGCAAGCGCCTCGACGGCGCCGTCTTAAGATCGTGGAAGTAGGGGTGGGATAAGGAGTGCGGGGGAGGGGATATCCGGGTCACCGAAGATCGAAACATCCTCCAACAATCGTAACTTTTACTGAAAGAAGAAACGTTTCTGAGCAGACATTTATGTTTGGAAGACCATAATATATATCTACGAGTATTTATAAGAAGACATTCGTCAAATCTATTGGTGGGTTTCGACAAAGATAGTCTTGTAACAAAACAGGATCTTTTTGGCCATCTAATCTCTATCGACTCCCCACCCACTCCCTCCCACAAAAGGGATACAGAGAAGGAAGCAGATCGGTTCCACACATTACGACAACAAAGACAAAATTCTGAAACACATCAGACATTTCATATTTTCTCTTGTCATTTTCAATTATGCAAAATTTAAAAATGTGCATATTTAGACTAACTTAATTGGATTTTTTTTTTCATTCATCCTATTCTACAAATGGGTTCTGTGCATGAAAAACATCAATGAAGATTTTGTTTAAATTTGGGAGCTTACAACACATAACTGCTTTAAAACATATAAAATTAATTGCAGCTGTTTAACGTGCAGATATAAAAGTAAAAAAAAGACCAGACTGTATTGTAAATAAAAGAATTTATAAATTAAAAAAGTGACAAGTTTTGAAAGCCTGTATCGGTTTTCTTCATCAGGCTACAATGCAATTAAAATTTGAAATAGTCGATTATTTCAAATTTTAATTGCATTGTAGTCTATGAACAAACCCCGTATAGACAGGCTTTAGAAACTGTAACTTTTTTTTTTTTTGTATTTTTATAAATTCTTTTATTCACAGTGCCATAAAAAGCTTTACAAATCCCAATTCAAGAACTGCTACTAAATACAATCTAACTCCTACTCAAGTTATGCTGATAGCGGAGGGATTTTCAATCTTGTCCATTTTCTTTCGCCAAACCTTTTTTTTTTTTTTGGAAATCGATATTAATAACTAAATGCCAAATGGATTCACTTACGATAAGCGGGGTTTTATCGATGAGTTCGTTCTGTAGCCAGGTGAGGGCGTGTTTCTGCTTCTCGGCTTCGCTGTTCTTCCTTTCCTCTTCTAGGAGACCCTCTAACTCCTCCACGCGCTTCTCAAGCAACTCCTGCAAAAAAAAATAACAAAAAAAAAAATCTTGTACTCCCACACACAAGCTTAACAATTAGCTCTTATTTAAGACAATGAACAAAGCAAAGGTGATACAAATACGGAGGGCGTCTCACTTCTCCACCTATCTCCACTCTCAAACCCACCTATCAACTGTAGGAGGTCATTCCAAAATAAATAAATAAATAAAATAAAATAAAAGCACTAAACATATTTATGTTAAAAGTAGAAACGAAATGAAGTAAACAAAACAAAAACGAAGCGACAATAACTTCCCGCTAAACAAACAAAACAAAATTATTGAAATTTATGCCAAAAATTTTCAAAGCCACTGGACATTCTCAAAAGAGAGATAATCCAGACTAATACTGTTGTCGTAAGATGATATTTATCTGCTGTCTGTCTATCTATCAGTACTCTTGTGATCTACATATATAACAAAATCAAACCTTTTGTCGGAGATCAAAGAAGAGTTTGATTTCATTGGATCCATATTTGAAACTTGCTTATGAATGAGCTGCGATTTCTATTTTAGACTTGATGAAGCACAATCCTGTAATTCATTTTATTGATTACTAAATATGAAGTAAATATACAATCCAAACACAGGGTCACTTTTTTTTTTTTCCGATTTCATAGAACATCATAAGATGTTTCAAAATCAAATTACATAACTGTAGCAAATTCTCTAAAAACTATACAGCTAGCAAATCCACAAAGATCCAAACAAAAGATCCTTTCTTTCAAAGGATAGTGATAATCTAAATATTTACCGGTTAACTTTTGGCATTTAACTAATTACTATTTATTTAGTGATAACTGAAACAAATAACAACGAAACAGCCGTCCCAGATTCCCGTAATGATCACTCAAGACATGCCTTTTAATTTTCTTCATTCATTTTACATTCTAATCTTTATTTTTTTTCTCTTTCCAATGAATACTGATTTGGCGGGGATGGGGGTTACATGTTAGACCAAACTTATAACATCTTATTTAGTTATCACACCATATAATTTACAAAAAACTTCTTGTGCAAATCATTGCAGCTAAATCTGTCAAGAACATCTTTTAACTCTCTATTATCCTTTATTATCCTAATGTTATAATTCATAATATATAAGGATTATTTAAATCCACTTTTTGATATTCTCATACGATGTCAATCCTTATTATTTTTTTCTTCTTCGTCGTTACCTGTTTGCGTCTCTCTTGAGTAGATGGATGCCTTCCCGCATTAGCGTAGGACGAAATGATCAAAAATTACCCGCGAGAACACCTATTTATAGCGAAGCGATCCTTTTCCCGTGCCTTAATGAAGACCCATTCATGGTGCAGGCGGTGTCAGTGACTCGCGAATGAAGAGACGCGCAGAAATAAACCACCACCACTCTTAAATAAACCAACTAATTGGCGCCATTATGCATCGAAGAAAAGCAGCCGCCAACTCTGAATGCCCTCGTCAAAAATCTCGATATTTCAAATCAACGTCAATTTAAAGAGAGGGGAAAAAAAAAAAAACCAAAAAAACAAAAAGCTTAAGCTGATTTGCTTCCTCTGTTTTTAAAATTAATCTACAGCTTAAACTGTTTTTCGAATTAGTGTAAAGTGTAGTTCAGGTCAACAATTATTTTTAAGGGAGCATTTACTATCGACTTTGAACCATTAATTTACTTCAATGAACTATTTTTCGTTTGTGACTCATTTATTATTATTATTATTTTAGTTCTATATAATTTTCAGATATAATAAGTAACTGTAGTGAATGATTGAAAAAGATGAATCACGAAATTCGGTTAAGAGGATTTATTGTCTAATCAAGCACAGTCTTGTGATCAAATACGTATGAACCTGGATTCCAATGCCAGCACAGTTCTTCTTTCTGGTTTTGCCTATTTTTGTCCTTCGTAAATAAGCTAATCATTCAAAGAAAACTTATTTTCTGTTATCTACTTTATTCCCATGTGATGAATGTCAGCACCTGAATCAAAATTAGCAAAAAAGCAAAACTAGAAAATGAAAATGTAAATGTCATGTAGGGACACAAACCCTCTCTATCTTTGATTATATCCTATACCATTCAGCTATAAATGGGCGTTTCAGTTCTGAAGTGCATTATTTTTTATGCTTAATTAAGTAAAAAAAAAAAAAACATTTCGAGACAACATACCATTTCTGATAAAAATAAAAGTACGTATTTAGGAAGGTTCCACGAGCTCCTACAGTGCATCATTTGTGTCTTTCTAAATCATGAAATACCTGAGTAAGTCAAGGAGAGATGATTCATTCTCCCGAAATGAGACAAGCGATCTTTTTTTTTGTCCTTCGGATTTTAACTATTCGAGGCATTAGTGTATTCATTTTTCACGCAACGCAGCCTAAAACCAAGTGCCTTAAGCCGTAACGAGATGGCTTGTATCAATCTGATTTACGCCAAAATTCTTTTTCTCCTCTTGTAGGTAGTGAAGCGAAAGCGGGGGAAAAAAAAAATATCTCCCTCACAGTGATTCAGAGAAACGGAATCCATAGATAAAAACACAACATTTAGCAAATATTCTCAAAATTAATGTTACTTTTTTTAGCTGTTTTCAGAAATTGATCTTTATTTGATCTTCGCCAATGATGGATGCTTGTTTTTTTTAATCTCTTTTAATCGATTTTTATTTTTGATGAAGTCTTAAAGAAATACTTTCTTTTGTAAGATTAAAGACAAAGCATTTACTCTGTTATGAGCTTTTCAATCATTAATAATAATATTTACACCATTGGTTACCACATCAAGGACTTGTCAAAAAAAGGTATTCAGTTCTCATTTCTCAAGTTCATTATTCATTAACGTAAGTTACACTTGAAAGGTGCAGGAGACATAGTAGATCAAGTTTGTATTGTGTTTGTCTTTTTATCCTAAATTTAAATCACTTTGACAATTGAAATTTAGGATAGGAACAGACAAACACAATACTTACTTGATCTATTACGTCTCCTGCACCTTGTAAGTATAACTTACGTTAATAAACTTGAGAAAAGAGAACTGAATAACTCAGAATATGTAGTTCAACCTCGAAATAATCAGTTTTGTACTGAAGTTCTCTTAGTAAGCTTTTCACCAAAGAACAGTAGCAGTTGAGGATCCTCAATCCACCATTTTTCCTGCGCAAAAAATGACCAATACAACTACACTGTGAGACAGATCGGTTTGGCCTTCTATCAGCAGTTAGGTATCTGGTACAACAGTACTTCTCAACCTTCTTGAGCACGCGGCATACTTTATCACTGCAAATTTTTGCGAAACAAGATTAGAAATTCTTCGTAAGGAATCTGTTTTATTAAAAAAAAAGAAATTGCATGCGTGTGCGCGCAAGCGTAGGACCACTCAACAATGGAATTTTGCAACAATTCGCATGCGCATTGTCAGGCAACAGGATTATTGTCGCATAGTCGACTCTGTCCATAACAATGTGCTGTCGCACGCCCGTTGCCACGTAAGAGGAGTATTGTTACATCGTTGACTGTCCGCAACACTGTAATTTCGCACAATTGTAGCCAGGCAACCGGAGTATTGGTGCATGGTCAACTGAGCAAATTTTCGACTGTTACAAATGGATTTCAATATGTTACAAATGGATTTTATTGCATGTATGTTTTAGAATTTAAACATTTTAAATTTAGGTTTCATTTTAGCTTTAAGTTTTAATTATTTGATTTAATTTCTTTTTATTGAATAAATGCAATGTTTCTCTTACATATGTGACACTTCCAGAACAAAGCAACGGGCAGCCGTCTAGTAATATTTGTTTTGAAATAATCAACATTTGTTTTAAATTTCTTTCAAGCTTTTAAATAATGATTCATTAATACTTGAAGAAAACTCATGTAGTATGGTTTCCTATTTATTAGGAAATGTTCTGCATACTGTTCGTTTTCAAAAGCGAGAACTACCACTCACAGACGATTCTACTCTGCAAAGGAGTGACACGCTAAGATGGGCACTTTCCTAAGACCCGTTTTTCTTTTAGTACCTGTTATTGTTGTAATAGTATTTATTCTTTCCATAATTCTTTCCCGAAAAGCGCAAATAGAAGGCAGCTACTAGTAAACTAACACTGATAAAAAGTAAACATCCCCTCTTTTATTTCTCCTCACACCTATTTTCATAAATCGAAGGAGACCTGACGCATGCGCAAAAGCGTTGAAGGCTCTCCTAAACAAAACCGAACAGTATAAGCATCGTCAAAGAAAGGAGTTTTCTGATTTTTTTTCTGCCGTTACAAACGGATATGTTCTGAGTGGTTGTATCACAAGCTGTGAAAAGCTTAAAATTTACAATTAAAGATTACATTAATCTTAAAGGGAAATGTTTAGTCTTAAAGGGAATGAAATTTTAAAGATTTTAAAAACAAAAAAACACAAATAAGATATGTTATTTGATAATGTATAAGTTTACATTAAAACTGATGTCAAAGTTCGAATAAAATTCCTCACGCACTGAAAACTAAATAAATAAAAAGAGGGACTCCATTTACTACCGGCAAAACCTAAAACAGGCATGAACTCGCTCTCGAAATCCCCTTGTCATGTTTATTAATGCAATGACCAGCAGGGTTCCTACCCCTCCTTTTCCTTTTGCATAATGATGGTATCGCCCTACCATTACCTCCCACCTTTCAGTCTAATTGACCTTGCCCCACTATAATTCACAACCCTTCAGTCAATCCTTTGTTCCCCATTACACTGATTCTTCGATCGCCAAAGGAGACGGAGGGAGGAAAGAAAAACAAATAAAAGAGGACGGATGGAAAAGGCAGCAATTTCAGTAACAGGAGTGTGTCATTAGTACTCCCATCACTTCAAAAAGGTAACTCTAAAATAAGCCCTTCAGCTCGAAAAGGAGGTTTTATTTATTTGAAGGACACGACCACATTCGAAGGCTTCTATTATGTATTGGATTGACGCCATATTTCAATAAAACCAGAGATAATCAAGCTATAGGAAAACTTACTAAAACTTCAAAAAAAAAAAAAAAATACATTATAAATTAAAACTGATATTAAACTGATAAGTTAAAAATTGTTGAAATTGTTATAATGGAAAGTTTAGGTTCATTTTCATATGAAAGGAGTATTGTTTTGGTGGTTATTTTGTAACAATGTCCGGGATGTGCGACTTGGAATGATATGTAACGTCTGTAAATTGTTTATATTTAAAACTTGACAAAGGAAAGAAGAACCTTCCGAAAATTTGTTAATAAATTTCAATATATATATATATAAAAGACTATTACAAAAATAAATGACAAAAAATTATTAAAAGAAATGGAAACGAATATCACTGATACCGTCACCTGCACAGTTCTTCAGTGATATACTGAATGCTGTGAGAGCAAGTTTTCTCCAAGTGCTCCCGTATCCACTGCATCTTTCTTTCCACAGTTATCCACCAAGTGCTAGTGGATGGAGCAATGTCCCAGCTAGGGTTCCTCTCCATTCGATGGCGCTTCTATTGCTGAGTTGCTAAACTTTCTTTTATGTAAGTGTTTGTACTCTACAACAAACATCAAATGTGTTGGTGAATGAAAAACAAAATGAGATGCAATTCCCAAGCTTAAGATCGGGGAACTGTGGCAAATACAACAGTCAAGTCTATCGAAATATAAGAAGGCTCATGTACTTGGAGCTTCAAACGTTTGCCACAAGGTCTTACAAATTTCCATTCAACCCAGTCTTGGTTCAATAATTAGTTTACATTAATGAAAAACAAACACATATCCATTTCTTTTGAAGTAATTCGTAATGTTTAGCTTAAGTTTTTATCTAAGAGCCTTATTCCTATTAGGGAATAAAATCAGACAATATATCGAGGGTCCCAAGCCAAAAGGTTCTGTGCACTTTTGATAAATTTTAGATCTGTGTGCTAAAACAGTTTATTTTGGCGACTTCTGTCATGTGCCAGAAGGTTTTGTTTAAAAAACTAGTTCTAGCCTGTCAGCTGATTGTTCCAAAAGGTTCTATTTTCACTTCGTTTACTTCTTTCAGCTTTCTCTGTGCCGGAAAGTTGTATGGACAAAAATTAGTTAAAATGCCCATAGAACCTTTTGGGTTGAGACCCTCGATATAGTGTTTACAAAATCCTATTTTTTGTCATCTATATATTAATTTTCTGTAGGTCTACAATATTAAAAAAAGAAAAAGCATTTGATATTTTTTTGATAGGAAGCTTTTAATAATAGTAACAACTCAATTTTGATAATTGTAAATATCTGTAATATTCATGATAACGTGTGTGCTGATTGGAAGCAATGGTTTCCATTCACGAAGTAATGAAAGGTTGCCAAATTGTCAGATGTCGTCATCAACTACTATCCCTCGTACAAGAGTCTTTTGAAGTATTTCAACAAAAGAAGCATCAGGACTAGAAGAACGTGTCGAACAGTGAAGCCGGAAGAGATTTGAAAAAGAAAAGACATGTTGTTGGAAGTAGGACTGCGATACAGGGGAAAGAAAAGTAACGGAAGAAGCAGAATGATAAAAAAGTCACAGGATTATGGAGACAAAACACATTGAGAGAAGTGACGGCGTCACTTTTTAAAATCACTGTAGAGGAAATTGACTAGAAACCACCATCAAGTTGAGGCACCTCACTAACGGAAATGATATAGCTGAAGATTGTAACTCACGGAATCACATGTTCTTATATTTTTATTCAGACATTGCTTCTGATGTTTTAAATGGCCGCCTCCGTATTTAATTCTAATTTCCAATCAAGTTGATAGTTATTTGGCTTGTTTTGGATTTGTCGGTGTTGTAACAAACTAATTACGCAATTAAACTTATTTAACTTTTAGTTTTTCGTTTTCTTTAACTGAAACCAGTAAAAAAAACAAAAAAAAAAACAAATCTAATCCGTTAAGAATGAGGACAATTTTAATTCAAATACCAATTTTCGAATGCTTGTTAACAAAAGTTTGTATCACCAATAATGTAAATTTCCACCGCCCTTGAGGTTGCTGAATTTTGGACTTTACTAAATGTAACTTTTCTTTTTGCCTTACAGCATGTTAATGGTGTTCCACTCTCGTAAATACATAAATATATATATGCACCAACAGCTTAAACTAATATTGGGTAGAATGTAAACTAAATTTTAGCACTCTTAGTTATTGAACTGCATACAGTTTTTATAAGTTTTTAATAATATTAGTGTTATATAATTTTTAAACAATTTTTTTTCTCCCAATTCACTATTTACAGGTCTAATCCGACATCCTGGTGCTGAAAGGATTGATCATGTGGCCATTAATTATTTAATAATAAGACTGAGTTGATTGATGAAGAGAGGCTAATTTAAATCTCAAAAATGAAACAAAGTTCTGCTCAGATCCTCCTTGAAACAGATTAAGGTACATTTAACCATTTAATGAAATAATCATATCCACAAGTTTAAATTAAAAACTTAAAAATTTAAGCTTATTTGTTAAAAAAGTAAATAAATAAAAACAAAACCCGATTACATTGCCTCGCAAAAATCCATCTGTAGTATTAAAATCTGATTAATAACAAGGACCCACGATGGAAAACAACATGCGGAATTACATTAATATCCTTTGATACTGCATTTGTAAAGTCATAAGATGCATTAAAAAGCTTCGAAATGCAGTTTGTTTAAATTTACACCAAATTCATTGTGCAACAGCCAATTAACCAATGAACTTCGGGAAAACGGAATGCAACAGGTAATAAGAGTATTGACAAAACCCTGTCCATCTTGACGCTTTAAATTTAGCAACAAAACAAAATAGCCTGGCTTCGTTCCAAGTCCTTTCTTAGCCTTCGTTGCCCAACTAAAGTAGCCATAATTCTGCCTCCAGCTGCAACTTGAGTGTCACCACGAAGGCACACGACTGCTTACTCAATGGTACTCCTAAGCGACCTCGACTCTCACCGAGAAAATGCTTCTTGGAAGTAATTTCAAAGCAATGTGCCATTTCCAAGACATTTTGCAGTTTGTTTGTCGTTACATTTACTGCACTTGATTGGTGACGATTATTTCGTTTATGGCGGACATTTTCATTATTGAATGATTTCGCTAGTCGATGCTGCTTATTCTAGGTTTAGAAATAGAAATATTGAAATTCTATACAAACGTACTTAAGAAATGTTATGTTATCATTTTACTATAAAATTTTAATGCAGGTTAATTTAATTGTTTATCAAACAAATTGTAGTTGGCGTGACAACTTCGTAGAATAACATCCAAAAAAAAATTTATCAAACAGGCACTAAAGAAATCTAAAATTGTTAGTCAACTTGGAGCTTTTCTGGTTATATAACGGTCATATATAACATGTTAATAGCGATTTAACATCCTCGAGTCCAATTTTTTTTCTTAAAAACAATGTTTATATGCATCTACCATTACAGTTTGTGCATTCTAATATTGTAAATTTTCAATTTTACTGTTATCGTGATCAGTGGCGTAGCAAAGCCTTTGGGGGCCCGGGGCGGGAGTTCCATTATTCAACAACCAAAAAAAAAAAAAAAAAAAAATTGTAAAGAGGCTGGTCGGGATACTTGGGTGGATGGGGCCCCTAGGCTGGCTGATGGGGCCCCTCTCAGGCGGGGGCCCGGGGCGGTCCGCCCCCCGCTCCCTCTTGCTACGCCACTGATCCTGATTATAGATAATTAGAAAAATATTTACTTTCTTAAGAAATATCTACAGTATGATAGGTATTAAAATAAAAAAAGAATCTCCCTGTAACAATTCAAACCGACCATTTGATTGTCGCTTCGTAGGATAATTCACTAATCTTGAGTTATCCTGACCAAAGATGGACGGACGGATGGATTTGAGTAAATCTATTTGAAATTCCAATATAAACATTTTTCAGATGAAATTTCTTTGCTCTCTTTCACTGCATACTTGTAAGTTTAAAATACTTTTTGATAGCTAAATTTACCATGAGGACAAATTAAAAATACGATGTTTTTTTTTTTTAATGAAAGATTTCAAAAAGGCTACAGAGTTTTGGCGCCAAAGCGATTTTCTAGCAGACTGGAGTTTCTTTAAAAAGAATAATTCAGTTATCCAAGAATTCCAAATTAAGTGGGTTGAGGAAAAAAAAAAAAAAGACTTGGATTTGAATCAAGATCTTTGCTCGTGAATTTTAATATAAATTAAAGAGAGGAATAAATGAATTGAATAAATGAAATGAATGTGCATCATAAACAAAAGCCTGAAACGCTTTTAAAACATAGCAACTGATGTACGTTCCCTTAAATTTGCGGACTTAAAAAACTTAAGTGTTTCGAGGGTAATAATTAATCAAAGTTCTGAATCTGAAGTTGGGCCAACGTCAAGAAACTGTAGTACATATTTTACAATAATTAGGTGTTAAAAGCTCATATAGACCAGGCGTGCACAACCTTACGAAGACTGAGGGCCAATATTTTTATAAAAGTTCTGATGTAGGACCGCAACGTCCCATCCTCCATCGTTCCATAAATATATCTTATTAATTAATGATTTGATAATGTCATTTATAATAATACATAATTAATAATATATAATTTATATACATGCCTTACTAATTAATGCAAGTACATTTATGCAATTTATTTATAATGCCATTTATAATAATGATTATTATAAATGTTATTTACATAAACTTTAAATTCTCAAATAATGCGCTAGTTGTGTTTCATACCAACATTCCAGTGTAAAGTCTGAGACAGTTGCTGTTGCAAGTTACGGCATTTTTTCATTTTACATTTACCAGCAAAGCAAATAAATGCTCAAATTTAATTTTAAGTTTGACACGATGGCCCGCGGGTTGTGCACCGCTGATGTAAATCAATCTTTATTGATATTGTCCATTTGAATCAGTTTTCATTTTCATTGTACAAAATCCCATTCGTGTTAATTACTGTACATCTGAAAACGGAATTCGTATTAAGAATTTGAAAATATCATGATTTAATTAAATATAAAGTTTTAATTAACATTTAGATTTTTCCGTATGAAGTTTATCTAAAGACCATTTTATCTTAAAAATACAAAAACCACCCCCACACACAATTTTTAAATCACAACCATACACAATTTTAAAATAAGATATTCTTGGGAGGAAAAAAAAAATGCTCTTATAACTATCTCATTATTTGTCCTACTTGTAAAATATTATACCAAACACAAATGTGCTTTTATTCTTTCTTGAGCACGTTTTTAGAATATAACAGGTAAAGGTTTGATGCGATTAAAGAAAATTATGTAAAACAGTTTCAATATAACAAGAAAATTTATAACTCAGTTTCAATTTAAGTGAGCTCCTTTTGTTCATCCGGATCCGGAATTAAAAGATGCAGACTATCAAGAGACAAACAGGAAACGACTCATTCTGAACAATATCTAATGTGGACGAAAATTCCTAATTTTAACAAGTTATTCTATTTTTCAAGGTAAAATCCCTTACTGTCGTCGGATTAAGCTCTTCGTGAACACAGAATTTAAAATGGATGGACAAGGTCAGACTTAACTCTAATCCTCTTTTCTTAACGTCAGTTTCCATCTTCTTACATTTGGATGAATGATTCAGTTTATAAAAAGTGGGCGAAGAGAAAAAAAATGTACATATAAAACATGTTAGTGAAAAAAAATCTATTTCTACAAGTATTTCGTTGTAACATAAATAAACAATCTATATAACTAAAATCTTTTATTTCTCTGTCTGTCTGTCCGGCGCAATTGTTAATTTCCTGTGAAAAATAAATGAAACGTTCACGACGGGAATCGAACCTGCAACCTTTTGATCCGAAATCAGACGTCTTATACATTAGGCTACGGGGACTACAAGAATAAAATATCACTTTTTTGCCACAACCGCTTGGAATCGATTCTTCTTGGATTATGTCATACTTACGAGGAGGATGACCTAGTTAATTATTAAGAAACAACATTTTAAATTCCTGTTAAAATTAAATCTTTTGCTTCCTGCGTCATACTTATCTGTTTTACCCAAAGAAATAGAAATCTGAATTTTCTGTGCTCCTGTTTCAACTGCTTGCAAAAGGTGGCGCTTTTATTTCTATAGACAATACAATCGTTTTTTTAATTTTTTTATTGTTTCTCATGATTTCAAAGCTTGAACTCGGGCGCTCCTGAAAATATTATTACACTACAAAACTAATATTTAACAACAAGTTTAACGTGCGGAAATAAAATTGATATTACAAGAAAAAGCATACTCGCACATGAATAAGGAATCACTGATCTGTTTTAGATCTGTATGTTTCCTGGGATCATTGACTGTCAGATACTGGGCGAATCCAGCTGATGAGGGTTAGGAAACCTGAAACAGCTGTTCTGGATTCCCGGTATCGAAAATTCTAAAAACAGATCAGTGATTCCTTATTCATGTGCGAGTATGCTTGTTTTCTTGTACTGACAAAACTAATATTTGTTACTTAAAAAATGATTAATCCACTAATATTTTACAATGTAGCCAATAAGCAGTTGAGAGTGAATTTCACTGAAACTTTACCAAATACAGTTGAAAACTAGAATGGCGACAATTTACGGAAGATGTGATTCTTCTTGCTAATGTTGATGAGAAAATACAAGAGCGGGGGAAACGGAGCAAGATGAGAGTCGACGGAGGGAGACTATCTGCTTCACTAGTTGTTTACATGCCGACAAAGATTGGGTAATTTCTTTCTGCATCCCGATAAACATATGTGGGTGGTCTATAACGAAAGAGATCTCGGCAAATCAGTAAATTAAGAGAATGCCGTGCATAAGACCCTTATCTGTTTCATTTTTGAAGCCAGATCTTTAGGCCAAGTATTTCTAATTCTATCTATCTACAGATAGGAAAAGATCCATCAGCTTACAGCAAATGTAAATAGAGTTGCTGAAAGGCGATGAATCGTTCCTTTTCAAAAGCCTCAACCTTTTCAACAAGGCTGTTGAAGATACCTTCTGATTGTATTTATTATTTCGATTAAAAAAGGATAATGTTAGTTCCAAAAAATATTCATGGAATCTACGTTTTTATTTGTTTAAAGATTGAAATTTCTTTTTGTGGACATTTTAATATTTTAGAAAATTACGTTAGTGAATAATAGGAATGCAATAATAATGTTATGGCTATAATATTAACGAAGCACATCATATTGAAATAGTTAATTTAAATTACGATTATAGGTCTTCAGCTACATTTACAATATTTTTCATTTCTTTTTTTTTTTTTCCTGG
>JAFIDM010000001.1:91817921-91828943 GCA_023159025.1 Thereuonema tuberculata
CCCCCCCTCTCACCAAACCCTACCATGAAGGCCACTGGAAGGGTATGGTTTATCTCACCCACGTCCTAATAAAGACCGGGAAATGAGACTGGTTATGACACATCAAAAAACATTGGGTCTAAACAACATGGAATAAAAAAAAAAAAAAACAGTGATTATCTAAAACAAAGCCGAAAAAGCAAAAAGTGGATTACTCTGACATTCAGACATCAATCCATACCCTTGAGCTTTATGAAAGATTTAACTAACAGCAGAAAAATATGAAAAAAAGACAACAAAAATATGTACGAAAAGAAAAAAAAAAAGCTTAAAAATGGCGGTTAAAAATAAGGACTGCCTGAACTTTATTACGTCATATTTAATTTTAAAACAATGCGCCTTTACCGAACTTAGATTCTCAAAGGACGATTGATAAATTTATTAATACTAATGAGACTTTTAAGATGGGAACATCATATTTTATCCTAGAGATGAGTGAAATTAAATCTTCGATTTAGGGCTTAAAAAAGTACCAGAAACGTGAAATTAAAAAGTGCATGATTAAATTACATGCGCTGTAAACAAAAATACAGAACAAGAATTTCAACAATTGTAGAAAATTGGTCTCGCCCATTGTTTAAGAATTTCAACATTTCCTTTTTTTTAATCAGTATTCTGAATGTTAATAGTGTCGTAAATGGTAAGTCATTTTAATTTTTGTTGTCAACGAAATAAAAATTGTTAAAAAAAAAAAAAAAAAAAAAGCTGCTCGATCGGAATTAATATTTTTTTTTATTTCACAGTAAATTCCAGTGAAAGCAGTATTAATGATTTGATTTCTAATTTAGTTAAAATTGCTCACTACCCGTCTTTTGAATATGGAGTCATCTTTACTGAATTTTCGCTATCATCTTGTTTTTATATCGTTCCTATGATAATTAATTTTTATTCTTAAATGTTTTACCCATGTAGAAGCAAAGACCAGTAAAAAAAAAAAATTCATTTATTTATTTATTTTTTTCTAAATTGCTTTTAGCTTTATTTTCTCTAAACTTTAAAATTATTTTTAAGGATTCCATTGATATCAAATTTCTCGAACAATTCCCCGATTACAACTTTGCATAATTCGATGGTGAATCTCGTCTTTACGAAACGGAATATATTTTCAAAATATTTTAATTATTTTCAGTTCCGAGAGCCAGTGATTTGCACTTGATCTCCGCCCGAAGGCTGTTGGTTTATGTCAAACACGCAGATAAACTGCACTACTTACAATTAGCTGCTCTACGAACAGCTGCTGAGCTATCGAGTGGCTGACACCGAGTTGTGTTTGCAGTCGGCTGCTAATTTGCATTTTATTTTCAGTGGTGCGATTAGGCTTGAGTCAAGCTATTTATAGTTCCGTTTATAAATAAAGACTCCCTCCCACTTATTGCAAAAGGGATGTAGATGTAAGAGTGAAAAATAATTAACATTTTTTTTTAATTACAACAAGTCCTTACTGTAAAATCTAATTTATTTCCAGTCATTCGTTTACGAATTCTTGAATTCTAATAAGTTCGCCACCCACATCAATTAAGTTACATTCCTTATTCTAGACAGTTTTTTTAAAATATGTATGCTGTTAAATTAAAAAAAAAAAAATCTCTGTCGACAATCAGACAGGGAATCATCTTAAATACAAATAAATAAATAAATGTTTAAGGATCCTGCAGGCCTTTTCGGGTCTTGGTGATATAAGCCCCAACAATTCTTGATCTCTAACGAAGTTGGGATCGGATGGTTAGATCGACGTTCTTCCACCTTTAACCTCAGAAAGAAACCCAATTCCCATTTCACAGAGGAGTGGGTGAATCTTACTGATCCGTCTGGAACAGAAACATCCAGGGAAAACTCCTTACCTCCGTCGGAATTGAACTCAACTCCTCCAGCATGCAGCCTTCATCTGTACCTATCGGCCCCGTAAATAAATTCACTGAGGTCGGCGGACTGCTGGCACATGAATTTTCTCACTAATATTTCATTAGTGAGCTTTTTTTTTTATTGTTTATTTTTACTTTTGAGGCACCGACGAAAATAAACAAATACTTCAGTTTGAATTTCCAGCTTCAAGTTACTTTTATTGAGAAGTAAATTACGTAACTATGAATAATACTTTTAAAAAATATAAGGAAAAGAATAAAAGAAAAGGGAAGGGCGATATAGTCATCCAATTTTTTTTTATCATTTCCAGAAAGCGTTTCTTGTAGTATTGAATTTTTAGTTTTTAATAACACAAATTTTTTCTTAAAAAGAAATTTTCATGAAAATTTAATGTAATTTTCACAATTACACGGTAATCACAGAAACTAAAATGATCCTCAGAAACTAAGATTAAGAAAATTAAAAACAACAACAAATCCTTGCGCAGCTAAACGCTCACCACATGAGGCATTTCACCACAAAAGAAAAGCGAGGAAAAAAAAATAACAATCAATTCATGATAATGGGGAGCCTTTTGAGTCAAAGCTTATTTCAGGATATTTCAGTAAGCATTCATTCATCACAAGCTTTTTTTTTTATCACTTAATACGGTATTGCTTGTAAAAAAAAATTATATAAAATTTGTAAATATACAGAAAGTTTTTTTTCCGATTTCCTTAGACAAGTAAGGATGGCGAGCACCCAACGCTTTGCCGAAGCGATTCTCAGTTGATGAGCCGCTACTCGTAGTCGATCTTCAAATAAAAATTGGTGTATACAATTAGAAGTACTTTTTAAAATGTACTAGCTGAGGCAAATAATACACCATAATAATTCTAATTCTAAAACACAATTAAAGTACTTTTCAAAATGTCTTCTAACTGAGACAAATAATAAACCATGGGCCGAATTTTTCCGATGAATTCAAGAATTTTCAAGGCAAAAACATTTAATGGAATTAGTCATATTTAATATTTATTTTCGGAACTTTTAGTAGAATCACAGGAGTTGATGTTAGTCATCTTGATTACGCTTAACTACGTGGAAGGCTAATGGTAGTGTTTTAATTTGAAGAATGATTTAGCGTAAGAAAATCGGGCTGCTAAATTGGGATGATTCCTTAGCGATTTAGTGACCAATGAATATTGGTGCACAGAAAAGCTACATTGATTAAAGGGAGATTTGAATAACCTTTAATGACTCATAAATCAGTAAGCATTTATTTAGGCCTTTTTGTGTTCATCTCCTCATCGTGGTAATTATAAACTAGTGAACAGTCTTCTTGAAGCTTGCTTTACAAATTTATGGAGAAGAGACTATACGTTTACTGCATGTGAAAATCTGCCTTTAGATAAAACTTCCCACAGAAATGCAAAACAACAAATTCTCAGTAACCGCAAACAACCAGCAAACGCGTGATTTTGAACGCGGAGTTCAAAGTTATGCGGCATTAGATGAAAGAGTGACGATATCCACAAGCTTGGACCAGGACCAGGAACATGAATCTCACAACAACGTTGTCCCTAAATCAAAAGGTAGTTTAGGAAAAAGTGTCAAGTTTGCTTCAGTTTTTTTTTTAGTTAAAAACTAGTTAAACTAACTGATGGAAGAAATAAAATATGCCTGGATATTCTGTTTGATAAGATGATCCTGTGCACAGGAACGACTGACTGACTTTTTCATTTTCTAGCCAATCAGATGTATTGTTTCACTCGGATGAAATCACAAAACAGCACCAACACAAAATGGCAAAAAGTGCACTTAAACACATCTGAGACCCATGTTTAATGTTCTCACACTTTGTTAGAAATTTTTAAGCTTTCCCATTTTCAAACTATCAAAAACGTAATGGATTTAATAGCATTTCTTACTAGTTAGTGTTATTCTGTTATTCATCAATAATTGGTTTAACTGTCTCTAACAAGACTTCAGTCACACAAGAAGAGACAGAATTAAAGTACGTTTATAATAATTATTTATTATTATTGTTATTGCTCCCTTATAAGCTATGGATGCCTGAAAACAGAAGCTTGTAATCCTTGATCTCTGTGGAAGAATTGGACATAAGTCATTAGGAAGTCTTCTGAGATCATTCTTCGCTGGAATGCAGTTCAACATAAACAGCTACGCTTTTCAGTTGTGGCTGCGGTTTGATTGTAGAAGTGGAGAAATATAAAGCCTGTTTTGCTACTTTTTGGTAATCATTCAATGGCGCTTTATCCGAAGGGAGGACTAAGAAAGAAAAGCTTAAGGTGTGTACAGTGGGACGGCGTCAGCAAGCGTCTCTTATGTCATCGTCTGAATGAATCAATGCCACGATTTATGGCGGCCTCTGAAGTTCGCTGCGACAATAGAGGCCTCCGTTGTTGTTGGAGGGCAACACCGCAGGGGAGGTTCGTCATCGGCCGTCCACGTTTAATCGCTTACGAAACACCTACGTCGTGATATCAAGGTCTACTTTAAGGAAGGCGGCGGTTTCTCACAGCCACCGATGTCAACGCCTCGGGACCCGAACGACCTTCCTCCAACGCCAAAACAAAACACCGATGAATCATCAACACAAGGAAACTTCCAATTCTCTCCTTATTGTATAGCTTCCCAATCGAAATTTGCATAAAACAAACTTCCAATACACTTTCATATATTATTATTGCCTTGTTTTAAGTGAAATTCATCCAATCAATCAATCTGTGGCTTCCTCGAATAATTTTGAAATAGTTAATAGATCTTGTTGAAACTTGACATGTAAATTTTCTGACAAAAGACGATGTAACTTTTGAAATTCGAAAAAAAATTTCGGCTGGTCGAGTAATTTACACATGAAGATAACAAAAAAATTGCGGAAAAAACACTCGAAACACAGAATTAATATTCGTGTCTAACACTGGATATTAATCCCTTTAGTAATCCTCGTCCAAGTGATATTAAAGTTAACTTAAATTTAGACAACTTGAAAGAGAAAAAAAAAATAAATCCCAATTTTTTTTTTCAAGAAATAGAACATTTTATTAACTGCTTTCAAGATATTTCTTTAAATTATAGTTTTTAAGGAACTAATTTGCAACTTGATAGCAATAAGTTTGTTTGTGCACTCGCCGTATTTATTTCGATTTAACAACTTTTGAGTCTCGGAACCGGCTCAATATTCTTAGAACTTGCTACATTTGTTAGATTTTTTCTAAATCTTTAAAGTTTTAATGAAACATTTTCGTTGGAAAAAGTAAAAATTTAAACGATTGGGAGCGGTTGTTCAACGTTAATCTTGTCTTTTCGGACAGTGAGTTGAATAAAATGGATTTTAAAAATGAAAACAAAGGCGCGAACCATTTCTTGGTAATAAGTTATTTACGAAATAGTTTGCAAAGATAAATGTAATTAAGATAATACAGCGCATTTATAAGGATTTCAGAAACACTACTGGGATAGGAAAAAAAAAAAAAATTGTTTTCAATTTTTTTTTGCGACGCACCGTTTTGGAATTGCTTTGTAAAAGATGCTCATTAGATGGGCGGATCAGACAAAACTCGATAAACAGGAAAAATGAAGAACATTCCTCGGCTTATTTCATGAAGACGGACATTTTTATCTCTCTTATTTTTTTTGTTCTTATCCTGCTTTCCTCCGATGCATCGTTTTGGAGATTCTTACAGGGATAAAGGTTTGGCTCATTTATGTATATTTCGATGAATTTGAATGTTAGAAGGGAGAAAACGATATGTAGACAATAACATTCAATTTCTTTCACTTTATTTGTATTGCTTTGAAATGGGGATTACACAAGATGTAAAGATTTCCGTACGCTTCCTCAAACAATATGATGAAATGGAAAAGCACTTTGAAATGCCTTCCCAAGACGAGAGCATCTCTTAATTTCGTTATGTCTGTGCGTATGTTCAACTGCAGTCAAAACATTAGCAAGGGTTTGGGCATTACAGATACTTCACATTTACGAATCTTAAAAGATATCTTCGCATTTTACGAATCTTTAAAAAAATGTTTATTTTTTTTTCCTCTTTGAAAAATAAAAAAATAATCGAATATGGGATTAGAGTTGATTAATAGTTTCCATCACTTGTAATAGAAACACATTTTTCATTTAAAGGCTTTTAAGTTTTGATGGAAATTGGACATTTTTTCATGGGACTTGGAAGAATGAGAATCAAAATTCGAACAATTTTGGTATAGGAGGAAAATAATATTAGAAACAATCATACTTCGTCAATGTAATAAAAAATAAATAAATAAATAAATAAAAATAAAAAAAAAAAATCTTTTTAAATTAATTCCTTCTTAAAATTCCGCTGGATGTCGTTGCTCTATTGAAAACGTGCCTCATTTGTTCTACTTCGTTTACAAAAGGCTTCTACTTTTGTTTCTGCGCGAAGTAAATGTTTCAATTCATCCCTTACGAAGGATAACTAAGTGTTTTACTGTGTTCTGCGATTTCAAGGACACAAGGGCGACTTCAAGGTCCACAGCCACTTTGGTCTGGGGTAAATCTCGTGCGACATCCGCTACAAGATTCTAATCCTCATCTGCCAACAACAACAACTAACCCCCCCCCCTTCCTTGCTTTCTTTTTCAGTTTCGTTAGATCTCACGTGGAAGCACTTAAGAAAGAAAATAAGAAAAGCAAACTAAATGCAAGCTAAACTACTCGAGATTAAATTCTCGCTGTTGGCTTATCTCTATGTTTAACAATGAGAAAACAGTTTTTAAATAAATATCTATAAGGAAATTCAACAATGTATTCTACAAAACCCGTTACGCCCATTTAGTCCTGTCTTGTAATAATATTTCGTGGATTGTTTCTGCCTGATTTCTGTTTTCTGAACTTGCCTTCTGGGCTTCCGTTGAATGGTAAACTGTCTTAATGGTTTCTTGAAGAATTCAAAGTCGAGGCTGAATTCCTAATGGCTGTATATTCCCCTTTGGTTTATGGGAGTGAAATTGAAGCCAGGATTTGCCCAAATACTAGGCAATAAAATAGCGAGAGAGAGTTTATGGGTTTATTAAATTGGCCGTAACTTTAGTGTAGGGGAATTCTTAATATCTCGTTGCCTTCTCGCACAACCACGAGTAAACTGAGACGCTTTGTTACAACGCTATAGGGCGAATTCATTGATAAATATAAAAGCCAACTTACAGCGCATTTAACGCCCGAGCAGAACCAATAAATCTCAATGAACACTTCTGTTTATTTTGAAAGGCATTGTTAGAAGATTGTAAGCAATGCAGATCAAATGAAACATTAAAACAGTATTTAAAATTCAATCATTTTCGAAGGTTTTGCAGATAATTCATTTCACAGTAAAAACAGACAAAATAAAAAAAAAAAAAAAATGACGAAATTCGAAAGGATTCTGCCTTTGTTACTTCGGGCAGGATTGTAACGAACGAACGAATTAATATTCTGTTATTCCAGAGATAACTTATTCATTTTTATTAGTATTTTCAATATTAGCATTTGCGAATCATCCTATTAATAGGCAAAAGTTGTACGGATAAATATTTAAATTTGTAATTTGAAATAACCAATCACTGTGCAGCGTTGGAACACGCCAGGCATGACGTCACGCCCATGTTTAAACATGGCGTCTCGAATCTTCTTCCCACTTCACTGCGACGGATCGCGATTACACAATTATCAGCGTATTGAAATTTTCTTTCCCACATAAATGAAGTTTACACTGAAATGCATGAAGTTCATGCGTCAAAATTTATCAGAGAGTTTATAAAACCTCGGATTTTACATAAGTAAGGCTGTGTAGCCACTCGCTCACTAATCAATAGGGGACAATGACGAAGCACGTGCAGTCATTGTTGTCCAGACAGGATTATTGGTATTGGCTGTTGGACAAGATCTCTGCAGCAAGATGTTTATTTGAGGAGGAATTTGGTTATCCGAAACGTGATACAATGACAGCAATCAAGAAATTTGAAGACACTATTGCTGCGAGAGGGTCACACATCACTTTTTTGTCCGAAAAAGTCGATACGAAAGTTGTCTGGTGAAACAGGCACTGCACAGTGCAACATCTTATTCATTCCTTGGACTTACAGCCATATTGCCCAAACGATACTGTGTGATAGGTTACACTTTGCCAGTAAAGCGTTCAAGTTGCCTTGAACTTGAATAGGAAATTGACTTATTACACAACTGAAATTAATAATTGGTTGTGTTTAAAGAGTGATAGATAAAAGAAGAATTAAACCTTAGTGGTGTTCTTTTTTTTTTTTCCCCATCTCCTATTCCATTTTTCAATTAGCATATTTAGTATGTTTGTTTTTATTACTTGTTTTGACTAATATTAGCTGGTTAGAAGTAGTCTCATCTTCAACTGCTGCCTCTTCATTTATCCGCTCATGGAACTTAGAACAGTTCCATGTTATTACTCATTGTGTTGATCAGAAGCCAAATTTTCTGCACCATCGGTATTTTGCTGTCGTAGATCTTTAATGCTTGAAGGGAAGACATTAGAGTTAGTGTACAAGTTTCTTTCAATGACTTGTTTTGTACATTTAAAAAACCTACTTTACTGCAAATCTGATTGTAGTTAGTTCAGTTTGGAAGATGGTGGTATATCCCCTGAAAATTTATGTAAGATATGTTCCAGTAAGGGCTTTTTGGTTATTTTTTATGTATATATTGGTACCTGTTCCAATGAAATTCATTTTTTTTTTTTTTCGTAAATGGATGAGAACTAAGATGGCGCTTGTTAATATTATAAATATCTAGGGTGCAACTAAATAAATAAAAGTTTATTTACTTTATTTATTTAAAAATAAATTAAAAATAATTTACTACAAAAGTGATAGAAATAATTCACTACTAGTTTTGCACTCAGTCTTACAAAGTAATACGAAGAATGGTAATCGAACTAGATGGACAAAAAATTCAGTTGAAGCACGAAGCTCATGTAATTTTTAAACTTAAAATTGAAATTTAATCTCTCGAGAATAATTATTTGTCAGCTATTGGTAGTAAGTATGCCGACCTCTCGAGATTTTCCAGGGGTGTACGGAAAATCGACTATAAAAGCAAATGGAAACACAGGGGTGAAACCTACTACCACTTTTAATTCTTTTGTCTCTGGTTAGTTTTGAATTTTAATTGAATGAATATTCCTCGACTTCTTCAAGAAATCTCTAATAAATCTCTATTTAATAATAGTTAACAAAGCTTGAGAAGGCTTAGGTAAGAATTAAATATCCCGTGACATGAACTTGAATCCAGAATAAAAATAATAACAAAAAAAAAAAAAAAAGCAGCAGAAATAGCGCAAATAATTGACCCTAATCCAAGTATCTTTGTGCCAAGTGGGTTGTGATAGGAAGAGTCGTGGACAGGAGACGAATCATCCACGGGAGACGCCAGTGACGACCTCCTTTCAAGATCACCTTCACACTGTCGATGTTGCAATAGCCATTATCACCAATCGTTCAATTGCTGCTATCTTCAGAATTGCCAAAGCATTTTGAAAACCACACCAGTATGGTACAGTACCGCCTTGAAAGTCAGTCTTTCCCAGCAGCCTATCTTTAAAAGATATTTAGCGTTAAAATAGCTTCGGTTATATGATTTACTTGGCGACAGATGACGCGCAGGAAGATATATAATTCATATACCCTTACATCAAATCATCACCGTACTGGAAATGTCGTAGGTGTGCGGGTTTTTTTTTTTTTTTCCTCGAAAAGACGGGAAATACGCAATGAGATTTTTACAAATGAAAACGTAATGTCAGGATGTATAAATCGTTAATTACCCTTAGATTGAACTTCCGCTGCTGGCTTGATCCAATTGCGAGCCTCAGCATTCATTAGTTGCAGGAAAATATGTGGAAAGGTTCAGAATTTCCGGCAAGAATTATCAAGATGGTGCCACTTAATTATTTACTAATGCTTTAATGCCATAAAACAAAAGGCTATTGATCTGGGTAATCTAAATCGATCGTTCTTGAAGACTTTGCAATGTACTTAAAGGAAACTTGATGATGTCATCGTCTTGATACGTTGTCGCGATACGTAACTTACCAATGTATCATCTTGGCAAAATTGATCGTTCTAAAATTAGCAATCACAGGAAGTTCCACTACAGAAACCGGATGTAATAAAGAGAGACGGAACGAGTTAATGTGTCTTCAAACTCAGAATAAACAAGATATTGTTGGCGTACCAACTTTAGAATAGTCATACTGCAAGATTAAAAAAAGAAAAAGTAATCACTCAACTACAATCAGCTGAAGAAATCACAAATGACAAAGATTGTTGAAGGCAAATGAAAGCATATTCTATACGAAAGTCACAGCTCCTTCCTTTTAAGAATCTGAACCAACTTGTAGAGTTTAGGTTCCTCCTAGGTTGTTTTTGAGTTACTTTTGAGTTATCAGATGGACGGACAGACAGGCGTAATTCCACTGAAAAGTTTTATCGTATTTCTTAAGGTGACATTTTTTCTAAAATGAAAAGGAGGACGCAAATAATTTGAAGAAGAAAAAAATGTTATCAGCGATTTCAGGGGTAAATTTAAAACTGGATGTACACTGTGGTAGCTTTACTAATCACTAGTATTAAAATAAATATTGACGTTATCTGAAAATCAGCCATTATGCGCTTTTGCATGAATACTTCCTAGGACTTTTGATAAATAGCTTGAAGCGAATAAGATGATGAATTAAAAAAAGATAAAGAAAAAATAACGATATTCGTTCATCGACAAAAAAATATTTACAGAAATACCATAACATATATTTTTTGAATGAATATTTTGGTAATAAACATCAATGGTTGAGACCAAGTGCTTACTAAAGAACAGCTGTTCCACCCTCTTTGGCGGTCATCAGCAAGAAGTAGTCACCTGTAAACAGCGAGGTCTCGATAGGGAGGCTAATAGGAATAATTGTTTATTGTTTGCTTTGGAGGCTCTACTGAGATTCCGACGAACTTTTTTTTGTAATTTAAGCATTGCGATAAAACAAACAAACTTATATTCTCTAATCCTACGTAGTATTCTTCATAAGGTGAATGCTATATTTTAATTCTTTATCTCTATTACTATTCTTGTATTATTGACAATAA
>JAFIDM010000001.1:91833943-91877303 GCA_023159025.1 Thereuonema tuberculata
TGTTTAGTGTTATACCTACGTTTCAATAATATTTTTTTTTTCTTTTATAATGAGATTAACAAAAGTTTTCTAAGATTTTTTTTTTTTTTTGAGTTTTATTTAAGTAGAACTGTACGTGTGATGTAATATTAATGTAAGATTGAAATATTCTAATTTCATTAAAAAAAATAAAAAAGTTGGTATTAAGTAAAAATAATTTAGTATTTAAATGCTTGCGAGCCAAAAAAAGCTACTAAATTTCAATGTTATATTGATAACTGAAAAAAGAAAAAAAAATTCATATATGTAGATGTAATAAATAAAACTTGATATTATATAATTCTGCTATCAGTATTCACTTCGAAATTATCACTACATCTTTTAAATAATGGATTTGTCGATTTATACTTCATACGTGGAAAATATCGATATTGTACTTTCGCAGCTTCCCCATAGGTGTCAGCACCAGCAAAATCGTACTGATCAAAACAACTATCCGAATGTCTTTGACAGAACTCCACGAAGAAATACCAAAAAAAAAAAAAGGAAAATCCTTCTTACCTTAACACTATCCGTTTTTTCTTGTTGTTCGCCGTCGCGCTGTGAGTTCTGTGGGGAGATGGCGGATAGGTCCTCGTTGCCGCGGAGGATGGGTGAGGACGGGTCATCCGCCTCCGAAGCGGCCCAGCTACTCCTGTCCGAGAAGCAGATGTCTTTCTCCCAGACGTCCGTCTCCCAGCAGCTCTCCTTCTCCGGGCCAGCGTCAGACGAGGCGGTACTCAGCCGCTGGTGGTTATCGGGCGGCGGCGGAGACTGAGGCTGCTCATCTCTTGGGAAGGGGGCAACGCGGGCCTTGACGGGCGACGGCGGCGACGTGACAGTCTTGAACTTGGGGGCATTATTGTCGGTGTCCGTCTCCTTAACCGGGGGCGAGTCCTCCTTCCAGTCCACTACGTTGACCATCAGGTTCACTTTGTCGATGGTGATAGCCGGCTGCTCCGGGTGCACCTGGTGACCAGTCTTCCCGGCAGGGGAGTCCCGAGTGATGGTCTCCGAAACGCTATCACCGCTCTCTGACGATTTCTCCTTGTGTTTCCTCCCATTGCCTGCCCTGCAATAATAAAACGAACCACGATTACAAAGAAGAAAAATCAAAATATACAAGACATAACATTAAAAACATGAAAAACAAATCTATATGTAAGAAATGCCAGTAGCCAATAAATAAATTCATAAACGGGAAATTGTTAGAAAACTTTATTTTTTAAATTTAATATATTTTTTTTTTAACAATGAGTATTCTAATTCTTAACCATGCTGACCAATTTTAATGAAAATTCTTTGTCTTTTTCTTCGGAAATGTAATATCAACGCACGGATATACAAATAGGCATACTGATGTACATGGATACACACAAAATTAAATATTGGAAAGTACGTGATATGAGGAAAACTTAATAGCTTCATTTATGCGTCCAGCGTCTTTACCAATTTGTAGCTCCATTACTTCTGAACCGCAGAACTTTTTTTTTTTTTTTGGTTAGTTGGTTTGTTTGGCGATATCCTGCAACTCTTGGATACTTTTTTAAAAATTCTGACACAAACTGGCCCTTAGTAGAAATTGCCGACCTTAATCTACTCTCGGATACCGAAAATAATAAAATAATTCAAGTTTAAAACCTAATATTGTCAAGTTCAGGTTGACATTGTGAAAATCCGGCAACCTCCGGGCCTGAGGAATGCCGAATTTTTGAAAATGTCGGATTTTTTTTAAGGTTATATATGCTATAAATATTTAACAGGAAACGACTATCTGTGTAGTCCCTTAAAGAAAGAAAATTAAACACTATATGAAACGCAAATGAAATTTTAATGTTAAATAAAATAATTCTACAGAATTTTAGTTCAAGTGAATAAAATAGTTCTACAGAATTTGCACTCCGAAATCCATGCCACATCTGAAGGAACCGGATTATCGATGGCCGGATTTTTGAATGTCAATCTATATCTCTTCTAAGATACTGAAATTAGTCTCCAAACAAAATAATATTAGGGAAAAAAACAAAATGAGTTTATGAAAATTGAAGAGACCCAGCAAACCACATGATCTTTTTTAGACCATAACTAGTTTAAGGTTAGACAATTCACTAAAGGAGCTTCTCACATCGAATTAAAATAAAATAAAAATAAATGCTTGGGCCCCCACATCCTGCATCAGAGAAGGAGGCGTCTTTGTGGCCGCAAATCACAGTTTATTGCCGCTTTCCCGATCCCAAAAATAGCCGACGCCAACGGACGGTCAACAACTCGAAAATCGGGTTAAGTGAGTGTTATTGTAAACAATCAGCTAAAGCGAACAAATACATCTCTCGAAGCGAGCTACATGTTTCGAAGTTCACTGCTCAATATATCGTAAATGATAAACGAACGTAGACAAAGGAATCTGAATTCTTTCATCTTTTTTTTTTATTGGAATAAAAACTTTGAATATCAGTCTAAAACACTTAAAAAGGTAAATAAATTTCGTGCATGATATGAAGAAATACAAACTTGAAATGATCTAGTAAAAAGTTAAATAAAAAAAAGTTAAGTCTAAATTTTGTTTTTGTTGCCTTTTCTGTTGATTTAACATCCATCTCTTCTGGTGCCATTCAAGAAAATTTGCCATCAATTTGTCTGTGTGTATCCCGCCCTAATAACGTTTGATCTTCTGAAAATTTCATAGGCATATTATTGTCCTCCAAATGATAGATGGCCGCCCTGTTTTTATGAGATCTGCGCATGTATGATCGATTAGTCTGGTCAGGCACTTCCGTCTGATTTTATGACAGGACGCCGCCATTACGGTAATCGCTTGTTACTTTGCAAAAGAGCATTGTATTTATAAATAATATATATTTGTTTATTTATATAAATACTTATTGTTAGCAACTGGTATTGAAATAACGCTAAATAGTCGAGAGAAGTTTTAATTTGGCGTTATCAACATGTCTTTCTCAGTGAAAACAGACGCCATCGTCCATTGTGACAGGAAAACATAATTGATCAGCTACCGGAAGGGCTGCGCAGTTCAAACTTCCGCCGGCCAACTTTCATTTGGAGGACAATAGATGATTTAATTTTAATATTGGAAATCTTTTTTTAAGTGAGTTGTTGTTGAGGAATTAGCGCGAGAAGGAGACATAGAAAAACAGTGGAATCTAAACAATGGATTTCTATCTTGATTCTATTAAGAATTCATTATTTAATTTTAATCAATTCCGCGTAGTTTCATCCCGTGAAAATTAATTCGGTTAACTAACCTAAATATTGCAATGAAAAACAGCTCAATACGAAATGAATAATCAACATAAATATAAAATACAACTAGAAAAGATAAAATCCTATCAATTCTGATTCGTCGTGTTTTCGTTCACTCAAGTGAGATGGGATTTATTCAAATGGAAAATGATGTACGACAGAAATGATGAAAATAATTTCCTATCAACGCCAACTTTACGGAAGAGTTTTTTTTCGACTTTGATTAAATTGAACTTTCTGAATAATGCCAGTAAGAAGGACAAAAAGAAAAAAAAAAATAAAGAAAGAAAAAAAAGGCTCCAAAACTCGACGAAGTTAAATAAATGGTTGGAGCAAATTTTTTTTCATTTATTTCGTAAATGACTTTGGCGCCAATATACAAAAAAGAAAAAAGAAAAATTGAAGATCTTTCTTAAGTCTTAAATTAATTACGAAATGGAATCGAAATTATAGTATTTTTCGGAAATTCCATTCAGCAATGGATTATTGTAGATTTTTTTATTTTGTTTCTCTCGTGCTTTGCCTGATATTCATAAATGACAGAAACTAAATGATTTATTACACTTTTTTAACTTAATAATGATAAAAATTTGATTGACATCTTAAAAGTAAGAGGATGATAGTCTTCTAATTCACGCAGCTCTGAAGAACACGAATGAATATAAGTTTTGAAAATATCTGGGCAATATTTCTCAGGCTCCTACAATGAATACAGTTTCGGAGTTATTGTCATTATAAACAATAATACGACCCAATACTAATAAAGAGTGAGCTTTATTTTGACAATTACAAAATTTAAATTTCGAAACAGTCAATATCATCCTTTTTTTTTAATTCTTCTTAGTTTGTATAAAGATATTAAATATTTGTTTTTAATTTTTCAGAATAATCTATTCTAGCCTTATTTTTTTTTTTTTTTTTTATTATTTCCCTTCCTTCTTAATGTGGCATTAGAACGCAATTTTATTGTTTTGTTGTTAGGTCAATTAAAAAGACGTCATAAAATCAATATTATTTAAAATTCGAACGACAATGTAACCTTTTTTTTTTTGGATAGGCAGAAGAATTTAATTTCTTCATTTGCTCAGTGTTGTCATCAAGGCAAAACACCCAATAGCACAAAAATGACCGTATAAGGAAAGTTACTCTTAGATGAAAGACTTAGTTTAAAATTTCACTGTACTTTATCTGCAGGCGAATTTTATGATGGGAAACAGCAAGAAAAAAAAAAAAAAAAAGCTTATTCCCACACATCCGCTTTCAGATATCAGACCGCTACTCCCACGCAATCGACTGTTTATACGTGAAACTGCGAAGAAACAACACTTTTTGTTCTTGTGGAAATTCCTGCAAATTCGATCAAGATTCCTTATCGCAGTCTGCTTATAAATAACACATACAAATGTTCAAAAAAGAGCGGTATGGATGGGGAAAGGCGCAATCATATAAGGGAGTCTTTGAAAAGACGCGTATACATAACGTGAGTCTAATTTTAGGCACGACTGGGGCGTCAGTGTGTGTGTGTTTGTAGGGGCCTTTCGTTATCGCACATCTCTCTATGGCGGCGGCAGTAGCAGCACGCGAGGGCGAAAATAACGCCCAGACACTAATAACAAAACCCGACGAGTTCAAAAAACGAAGTGATTATGGCAAATGTTTCCGAATTCACAGTAACGAAAAGAACAGTAAATACCGGGGATTCGACAGTTAGTGGATTCGATTCTGAATTCACAAATGATCTTTTTTTTCTTTCTTTCTTTTTCTGCCCTACCATTCCTTATGAATGCCCTCCCATCCGCGTAAAAATTAACTTTTGAACCATTGAACGAATATTTGCGCTTGACAAAAACTTCTCTGAAAAAAGTATTAGAAGAGAAACAGTTGTGTTAGTGAAGACAAACAAAAAATTTCTAAAAACGTCGAACAATCAATCGTAATCTAATTTAAAATTGCGCATGCTTTGATTTGATTTGATTAAAGTACTTAGAAGTCGAAACTTCATTTAATCAATTCCCAGCAACTGAAAAAAAGTAGTATTATAACTTATTCATACGGAAGCTTTCTCTTTGAATTTATTTCACAAAACAAAAAATAAGCAAATAAATAAAACGCGTAACATTGTAAGGAAATTAGTAGACTCGTGGTTCTTTCAGAGTTTCTTGTTTATCCTCTACAACGACCATTACCTTGTCCTGACATCTTATACCTCTTTTACTGATATTGTCATCAGTATTTCACAATTCTAATCCAGATCTGAACGTACTTCCAAGCAGACAATTAAATTTTATTCTTACCGATGAAGCAGAAGATGTTTTGTATTCTTTAGTTTTCAACAGAAGGCTGATTCCCTGTCCTATGAGAAAAGTAAATTCAAAATTTTTCTTACTGAAAACAAAAGAAAGGCTAAAAGATTGATATTCTTTTTTTTCCAGAGAATTCTCGAAATTTTTTTTTGAAATCCTCATGTAACAAAAAGTTTAATTTGTTTGTTTTTTTGTTTTGTTTATTACCCAGTTTATTTTTAACAACAAAGCACATTTGCTTTTAAACTCTAAAATGATCAGAACTTCCTGTTCTAGCGTAACTTTCCCATTTCTATAAATTGAATTTTTTTTATTGATTTAACAAATTTAAATAATAGTCAAAAAGTAATAATAATAATAGTAACAACAAAAATGATTCCAAAAATGAACTTTTTTTTTTTTTTGTATTAAGGCAGTTTTGGCTTAAAATGCCAGAAAGAAAAACTGAACTGAGATTTCCCATGGTTTCACTTTGCCAGTCTTACAAACAAATCTGCAAACAGTGGCTGTATTTACAAAAGCAGAACGGACATTTCAAAAGAGGTAGCATTCATTACTCATTGGATGTATCGAAATACAAACGGAAAAAGGAAAAAAAAATAATTAAAATCAGAACAGAACAGCTTGCTTGTTTATTTAAAAAAAAAAAAAAAAATACTGAGTAACTGTTTCAGTTTAGGAAATTAAACAGAAAAGCAAACAACGCGATGAGTGAAAAAAAAAAAAAAAGGAAAGAAAAACCTTTTTTTTTTTGCTAATCACTGCCACTGTGCAAATGCATCGGTCCGCGTCTGCCAGTTCATGGACCCCTTGTGGAGAAGATATTTTAAGGATTGAGAAGAAGTATTTCGGGACAACGGACGTTGGAAAACCAAATCAGTGAAAAATGACGAAAACACAATCCCAAAATAAGTGAATGAATTTGAAGACAAAAACAAACACAAAGAGTTAAACCAAAACAAACCTTTGTTTCTTTCTTTGTGTTCTCTTCAGCAGAAACCAAACACAAGAAGATCCAGAAAGAACTTAAATCCCATCTTAAATTTCAATATAGCATTTAAAAAAAAAAAAAAAAGGAGTAACCTTACTTTTTTTTTCTCTCTACTTGTAATTTAAAATATCGCCGAATGTAAACAGCATATTTTGAATATAAATTTAAGACAAAATCTTACTAATTGGAATCCATTCAAAGTACGAGCAAAGTTACAATGAATTAAAGACAAATTGACGATTTGTTGTTTCTCGTTATTAAATAAAACTCTACAGAAATTTGTCATCTTCACGTGCAGAATTCTCCGCAGGGATCCACACGGAGAAAATTTCAAGTGTAATATCCGAAAATAGGTATGATGATTTTAAGAAGCATCGTTCCCCGATGTTATATACATATCATAATTTCATATAAATCTTGCTGAAAAAGTAACATTCCTGAGAAAATAAGGCAACCAAAGAGTTAAATGTTATGGATCTACTTTGTTGTTGTTGTTCTTAACCTCCTGATGAAGAGTAACTTGAACTCTGGAATCCGGTTGTATTTTTTTTTGCTTATAATTACGTGCGATGGCTTATTTAAACTACATAATTGAAGATTTCTTACATAAAATGTCTCAAATTTTTAAATTATTTTACCGAATAAATTCACAGCCTTTCCCTTTACGGTTGATATACAGTAAATTCCCGATTATCCGCGGAATTGGGTGGCGCGGCAATCACGGATAAGCGAATTCTGCGGATAATCCGAAATAGGACGAAAACAAACCAAAAATGTTTTTAACATGTTTTATTTACATTAAAATAGCAATATATATATACAGCTACAATACATGCATTATAAGCAATTATTTTATTTTAAATTATTTATTTATTTTTAAATTTTATTATCATGGGAAGGCTCTCCCTTAATTTAGTGTAACCTGCCGGCCTAAGCTCCACCCACAAGGTCATTCTTTAAATTGTCTGTCTGTAATTGTCTTCTTTTACTTTTGTTAGCCTCTTTTATTGTTTATCTTCTTCTAGATTTAATTTCTTTTTTTATTCCGTAATTTACCGTACAATAAAAAAATAATGGAAACAGGAGAGGCCCGCGGATAATCCGCAAAGCGGATAAGTCGCCCGCGGATAATCGGGAGTTTACTGTATATAGATCTATATTGTCTATATGTAGATGTATGTTAAATAAAGGCAGGTTAAACGACAGAATATACATGAAATTATGATTATTTCTGTGATTTTTGGTCATATGAAAGATTCGAAAAATATATACTATTGATATGGAGCTTAACAAAAGATTCCTCAATTTTTCGAATGTGTGACTGGATCCGTCATAATCAAAAGAATATTTATTGATTATCGTATTTCAATTTGGCGGGAAATTTTATTGCATTTCTTTTATTGATGAGCCCGATTAAGTATTACAATGTATACACAATTCTTAAACTCAATAAAAACCAAATGAAAATGTCTGCTGTAGAATCGAAAAGATCCAACGATTTTTCAAATCAAATCTTTTTGATCAGTTCTTAATTTAACGGGATATTCTTGGCAGACTTTAACCAAAAGTGGCATTTTTTTTTTTCAATTGGAAATCCTTTTAAATAAAACCACGGAATTTTCTCGAATTATTTTAAAGGGTTTTTTTCCTTTACAATTCTTCAAGACAACTAAGGGTTTTCAGTCTTACCGCAGTGGTAACGCCATTACTAGGTCAGCGGTAAAACGCCGAAGTAAATGGATCGAAGTCAAAAAAAGATGGATCAATACAGCGACCGGAAGCACACTCGCGAAATCCACTTCAACTAAAAAGATGGAGTGATCAGAAGGAAAATAGTAACAACAAAAACACTGACGGGGATTAAATAAAAATACAAAGAGAAAAAGGAAAAAAAAAACAAAACAAAAACAGCTCCCGGGAAATCCCCCCCAATACATTATTAACTCGTGCGTATTTATTCCGTGGAACTTAATTAAATTAGATAATTATTTTTTAATGCTCAATTAACGGGAGAGTTCAAGTGGCGAATCTTTCCTGAGAAAATTTAAGCAATTAATAGAAGGGAAAAAAAAAAAAATGAAACAAAACAAACAAAATAAAAAAAACATCAAACGATTTTAAAGTTGTCTTCAATTCGCCAACTCAAAGACATTAATAAATAGCGAGTATACACCGTCAACTCAACACATTGTTATTGAATAAATGCAAACAATGTGAACAGTAAACATTCGCTTAGCTAAAGAACTTTGTAACGAAGAAATAGGAACTTTTATTCCTCTATTTTACGCAATGATAACTGCATTTACTAATTAGAAAAATTGCCTAAATGTAAAGTTCTTCCATTTTGAAATCGCCATTTTGACTGTCGAGATTTCCAAATGATCAGGATCGTCGTGTTATCAAATGAGTTCCCAGTTCATTTCTAAATTATACAAGAAAAAATAAAATAATACATACTTTGCCAAACGTATACAAAACCTCATCCAATTAAGTCGTATCTGATTTATTTGATACTTCCTTCAAGCTTAGGAAAAAAAATAGAACATCATACGACGAAATTCACTTTATTATAGAAAACATTAACAGCAAAATATCATGATCTATAAAATATAGTAATTCTTCCTTCTTAATAATAGATGATAATTAATAACACTTAAACTCCGGTTAAAACCTCTCGTTAAAACCAACAGAGGATGATTGGAAACATTACTTCAATGGGTGTTGTTTGATATTAATAGCTTATCTCCAATGGCAGAATGGTTTGCGTAAACAATGCCGATGGCCAAATACTCCTTTATTTTACACAATAACAGTAGCAAAATGTAGCAAAATGTAGATGTCAGTGCTAAAATATTACGTTCATCCATGTTTGCTGAAATAGCTTTCCCACAATGAACGCTAGACTTGCAACTTATTCCTGCAGTAGACCAGTGGCAAAGGTAAATTCGGTTGGTCTCTTAACTGACATCTCAGTTTACTATTGAATATTTCACTTTTCTAGTAACAATAGTTTTGAGTTATCGTGACTCGAGACAGACAATTCCTGTGTTGTATTATAAACTGATCTGAGTTGGGAAGCAACGTAGAACTCTGATACCTCCGCTAATTTTGTTTGCAATGGATCAAAGGTCATTAATATTCTGTCTTAACGTCTGCCTCTGGAAACCAGATGTCTCATTTACAAAATAAAGTCATGGCACAAGGTTATAAAAAAAAGGAAGGGGAAAAAGCTAATTCACCCTCATAAGCATAAATTACACACAAGGGATAGGCTCTGTGATAAGCAATACGATGATCTCAACTGACAGAATTAAACACTTAACTTCATTCGTTTCAATGTGATAGGCGTGTGTGTCTGCTTGGAAAATTTGTATTTAAAGTAGAAAAGAACTGTTCAGTCTCAAGAACACAGACAGACAGACTGAACCGTTCGATTCTGAAGCCTACCATGAAGAAGAGTATCTGCCAAAATACATCTGTAGAACATAGATATTTAATCT
Source organism: Thereuonema tuberculata (assembly GCA_023159025.1). Classification (NCBI taxonomy): domain Eukaryota; kingdom Metazoa; phylum Arthropoda; class Chilopoda; order Scutigeromorpha; family Scutigeridae; genus Thereuonema; species Thereuonema tuberculata. The sequence continues at coordinate 91,844,017 of JAFIDM010000001.1, forward strand.
AGAATATATGTACATATAGTAGTTAGAAAGAGAGCCATTCTGTGTAAAATTATTTGTATATTTTCAATATTAAATTAAAGCTACAATGTAACTCTCAATGTTTTCAAAGACAACTGTAGATGGCATTTCAAAATGTCATTCTCATAACATTATTCCAATCCTTCCGAGGAAGTATTCCTCAAAACTTAGTATAAGTTCTTGGTATTAAAAATATACCGTAAATGCCACAAAACGGCGAGTTTTAACGTGTGCATGTAGTGCTTAAAATTAATGACGCCGACACACAAAAATAAAATCTAAAAAGTTTTAACGTATTAAAAAATACTTGGTACAAGGACAGGTTTTTTCGCTATTATGACATGGCTTTCTCAACCGAAGAAAAATTATAAATTACATGTTCTTAAATACACTTTTATTGGCCAAAATCTACATTAATAATTTCAATATCATTTGTGACTGTTCAAAAATTGTATTTAAGAACATGTAATTTATAATTTTTCATCAGTTGAGACAGCCATGTCACAATAGCGAAACCGGTCCTTGTACCAAGTATTTTTTAATGTGTTAAAACTTTTTAGACTTTATTTTTGTGTATCGGCGTCAATTATTATAAATGCAACAAGTTTCTTGGTATTAAAAGTATTACATAAATGCAACATGGGACTGTGTAAATAATATTAAACTACACAATGCCGTGTTGCATTTTGTCACAAAAGCAGTAGCATAGGGGACAATCCAAAACAAAAAACCAGGCTGAAATTATCTTCAGTGCATTACAGTACCTTTAAAACTATGTACCTCTAGGTTTTACGTCAATTTAATATTTTATACAGACAAATTCAATATTACATAAAATATATTTAAAATCTCCATTTTATGTAAAAAACCTCCCATTTTCAAAGAAGCATCTTATAATTTATGTGCCACTAGGAGACAAATAAAAACAGCAATTTAAGTATAACGTCCTTATCTTGAAAGCGTATTTTTAAAGTTTTCAAAGCTCGAGAAAACAAATATATGAAGACTGAAAGATTTATGATGCTGTTTCAGTAGCCTACCTCTGGGGAATACATTATCATATCCATCATTGCCGTAAGGGGAGGAAAGTAATTATACCATTCCTATGATAATTTTTTAAAAGAACAAAAGCATTATGAAGATGGAAAGGCAAGCGAAGCGCTACTAATATCTGAAACAATCTCACGAATTTTGAACACAATAGAATTGGGACAACACCCAGCGCAAGGGAAACCTCGTTTTGGAATAATTAGAAATCGTCCAATTTCAATGGAAACTGGGAAGATAAAAGAGAAATCGCGTTATTTTTGCACTTCTGGCAGAGGAACAAAAGACAACGGGGAAGAATAAGACACACTGACGCAGATTTCTCGACTATGACGTCAGAGTGCACCTGAGCACCACCAAGCGGCAACGTGCGATGAAACGCTCTGACGTCACCGATCGTTCGCCAGAAATAATAAGAGAAAATAAGTAATGATTAAACATTCTTTGGTTGCTTGCTGTTAGGGTTAAAACTAATTGAAGAAAGCTGAATGAGTGCAGATAAAGGATTACAATCTGCTGGGTTTTTTTTCTTCCTCGTTGTATCTCGTGCAGTACAGGCATTGTAAATTGCACCCTCGCTAATTAACTGAATCGGCGGATTAGATTTAATGGGAAGAACTGACGTAAAAACAACAGATCGATACCGTTTTTTCTTATTCGTTATGTTAATGATGCTTCAACAAACTGGTCGAAAAAAGAATAAAATAAAAATATAAATAATGGTAGATCTTACTAGACTTTGATATTTTTCATGTTTACAGCAAATTCCTGCTCAAATGAATTCTCCAATAAATTGTTACATTGACAATGTGCAGTGAAAACAACACCAATTTCAATATTCTCGGCAAACAACTTCAAATAAAATAAATTATATGCAATGATTATTCTATCGTAAGCTGCCATAAAAGATCTATGTAATTTTGTGTCAATCACTGCAACTGTTCGTTAAGAATGGTATTAAAGGTATTCCCATTTCTGTGAAGAATTAAGAAATCCAGTATTACGGGATAAAAATACGATTAGTGATGTATCTACTCTTTTGTCTGAGCAATTTTCGCATTCAATATATCGGTCCGGTATCTCGGGCCTTCTTCAGGAGATGTTGATCATTACATTAAGTTTGGCGCATTTCTGTTGTCGATGTCTCGGATAAGTTGTTTTCGTGGTCCGTTTCTCCGAGACGAGCGCGAAAATTCCTCATGTCCCACTCCTCCTTCAGAACTACAGGGCCTATGAATATTTTTAGGATTTTTAAAATTCCGATAAATAAAGACACGGAGACACAGAAAACACAATCTAACAATCTACATGTAGACAGAATACGTCGAATCTTGTCTAATACAGATTGAAATATCTTGTGTATCTGTATATTTTTTTTTTATCAATTTAAATTCAAGTATGGTTTCCATTTCTTCCATGAACAAGTCAAATTTCACATGAAAGACTATCTTGGATGCAAACGAAAAAAAAAATAAAAATAAACCCTCAATTTTACAGGTGTTTCGCTCGCTATCGAACCCTGATTTTCCCTTACAATTTTCAAAATAATGGAAATAATGCAGAAAAATTTGACACGGACGTACCTTGGTTACGGAAGGACACGAGTCGTGCCGGTTCTGTGTAGGTCGATTGCCGCGCTCGCGTTTTCGCTGTACTCGGCATTTGTTCTTGAAATATTCCTTGAGTTTGTGAATCAGTTGGATGACGAGGAACTACGTACTGACTATTTTCAGCAGGATGGGGTCACCTGCCACACCTCCATCGTCCGCATGACTGAAATTGTTTCTTTGTTTGAAGATCGTGTCATTTCTAAGGAACTTTGACCACCAAGGTCGCCTGACCTTACCCCACCGGATTTCTTTCTATGGGGCATGCTGAAAGGGAAATTATCAGAACAAGCCACTAACTCTCTTGGAACTGCAAGAAAACATTCGGCCGGAAATTGAAGCTATGACTCCCGATGCGTTGGTGAATACCTTCCGTAACATGGAGACATGTGCAGGCATGCTAAAGGCGACCAATTTTCAACACTTGCTATGAAATCATCATGCTTCTTCTAAACCAAGGTATGTCCGTGTCAAATTTCTCTGCGTTACTTCTATTAGTCTGAAAATTACAAGGGATAGCGAGTGAAACACCCTGTATTATATTTACTAAAGGCTGATTTATGGATATAGAATTACTAAGGTTCAAATCCACCGAAGCGACTCAAGTGTGAACAAGAAACACGAATTAACTAAGGAAATTCTTGCATCATATCGAGTCTTTAGAACAGTTATCGGGATAGCATTTTACAGATATTTGCAGTAATTTTCCTCAAGCAATGGAAGAAAAACAGAAGACACCTGTTCAAACGTCAATAGTTCACAGAAGTGCTGGTTTGTAAAACAGTGAAACCCTGAACCTTTTGTAAAGCAAATTGCGTTGCATTTGTGATTAGCGTTTTGCTTTTTTTTTGTCCTTTAGCCAATAATCTGAAAGACCACCATTGAAATAACTAAAAAACAAACCACGGAAAGTAAGTTTAGAAAATAATGTTGTGTCTTCAAATGAAGAAGTCTTTTTGAGACGATTAAACTTAATAACGAAATTAAGATATTGGACAGGTAGATGAAAGGCAATAGTTAGGTAGAAGATTACTAAAATGATAATTAGGAGGGCATTTGTTTGTCTTTTAATCAAAATATCTTAATAATTTTTTTTTTTGGGGGGGGGGGGGGGGATATTATACTTTTAGCTCTAGTTCATGTAATTTATTTTAATCCTTTTATCTCTTATTTGTTTAAGATAAAAATGTATAAATTAAAACCGAAAATTAAGAAATAACTGAATGGCTTGTTTGGCTAAAACTCGACATCCATTTTAAAACAAATGTGTGGAACTTACTAAGAAAGTAAACACTTATAACGAAGTTTTCCGTTTATTTCAATGGATTCTTTGTAATGTTAAGATTTTCGCTGCCCGACTAAGAGTCTGGATGAGACCAATTTCTACATACTCCAAATTCTGGAGACTTCATCGAAATCCGGAAGAAATGAATCCTAATCAGTATTAACCTGAACAAAATTTCAAATCCGGAGACAGTCGCGGATAAAACTTTGATGTTTCTGCAGCTCTGATCGCGAATCTTAGAGTCTTTGACCTTAATTGTACAGAGAGAGATCTCAAAAGCATCAAAAAATTACACTAGGGAATGTTTCTCCTTTCTGTCGCTGTTTCACATAATTTTTTTGAAAGAGGATTTAAATGCTCAAAAATTCCACGTTGAGTGGAAACCGACAGTTCGCGAATTACTTCCAACAGTTTCAACCATTTTTTTTGCCGTATCATTACTCCACAAGTCTAATCATAGCAAACACAAGCAATGAGAAAAATATACAGAGAAAGACAAGAGAGATAGGCTTATTTTAAAAGATTTTATACCCAATTTTTAGTTCCATTTTCAACATCTGGCATTTTTTTTTAATGTAGACTACTTATTTTGGCTAAAAAAAAAAAAAAAAAAATATTATATGTGATAATGTATTCACAAGTGATGTATCCTTTCATAATTTTTCGTGATAGATGAGTCTCAGTCACTTAACACACAATAAATTAGGAAATAAACAAAAACAACCACTTAAAATAGAGTTGAATTAATTTTTCACAAGCATCAATACAACAAGATTTTGGCTATTTCAAGCAGAAATAGTCAATTTCCTGACTGGAAATTATTGTTATTATTGTTGTTCTGAACAATATTTCACTGAAATCTCAGCATTCTAGATAGCGTAGTGTCGAACAAAGAAGCACAATTTGTTTTACGACCTCAATAACGCTGATCCAACATTTTATCATAAGTTCTTAAATTTTATATTCATAAAAATGAAATACAGTGCCTACAAAGCTTACTTTAAAAGAAATATTGAAACAAACGAATTTGAAAAGCAAATTTAAAATAATACTGGATCGTTTTCTATTATGGGTATTTTAGTATTATAATCAGTTATGTTCAGAAATTGTATACGCGATTGTGAGGTTTGTTTTTTGCCGTTTTTTTTTTTCCCCTTCAAATTTGCTTTAAATTGTCTGTATCTGTATACAATAGAAGAAGTAAGCAATAGACAAAAGTACATTAACAGTGGAACGGCTGTAGCGAGTTCTTTTCCACTTGGATTTCGTTGTTCGCAACTCAGTTTTGGTGGATTAAACAGTAAAATTTTAATCAGTGACAAACAGTTGTAGCATCTAGTAACTAAGATACCGTTTACGCTTAATCTTTGATCTTCCTTCTACATTTTATTACTGTTGTTGTTCCTTACAGTGGATCAAAACATTAACACTTGGTAAGACATTAAGGAGAACTTCACAAAACACTTTTGTTAATTTGCAATCGTTTTGCGTTTAGTTTTAACTTTTCAAAAATTTAGATACATTCGAATCGACGAATTAACGTGTTATTCTCCTCCTCTTTCTTTCGCCTCTTCTCAACTTTCAGTTTCATTAACAGTTCGGCAAAGGTAAAAAAAAAATCCCGTTTTCACCTGAAACCGAGCAGCAAGAGATTTGGTTGTAATCTACAGAAAACAACCGCCATTATTAGCAGTTCTTTTTCCCTCCGTCATTCGAACTCATTGTTTTGGCGCGTTTTTCTTCAGGTACTCCAGAGTCGACAAGGCATTCTTGGAATGCCGTGTTCCCACCATACACTAAGACAGAAGAAGAAGAAAGGAGAAAAAAAGAAGCAGCTCAGGTTGAGAACCGTAATTCACCTCTGGCTGTCGTAGGGTGGGTAGGGAGGGAGGGAAACAGGAGAAGAGTTTGCCGTGGCTAAAAGGGTGTCAGCCATGATGGAGCGGTGCAGCATTAAAGTGTCACTTTTAATATGGCTTTAAACGTCGTAAAAAGCATCTGCAGCGGGAGCTGTTTATATAGACAGGACCGTCTCCTTTTTGTGCTTCTTGCTTCTCGGCGGGGTGAAGAATGCGCGCGATCTTGGGGTCCTGCCACAAATAAAGACCCAACTAAAAACGGAGGGTGGAGGAAGAGTAAAATTTATGGCCACCTTTAAAAAGAAATCTCCGAAGAAATTCGAGGACATAAAATTGGTTTTATGTCGAACCGTGAATGTAAAACAAGAAAGTGTATTTTGTGTTGGGAGAAGAACAAATTCGGAGGGAAAATATGTACTCATTCCTCTATGAAGGAAAAGAAAAGCAGAAAATACCACAGCTAATATTACTAAAAATACGGGGAGTTGAAATTATTGCTATTAAACTTTATTTCTCTACATCAAAAATAAAAACAAAAAAAAAAATTGCTTTTTTTTTCTTTTTAAATACCCAATGCATGAATAACCTAGCATTGCAATAAGTATAGAAATTGACGAATCAACTGAAAATCAAATAGTTGTAACTATAGTAAAGTTCACAAAATGTGTATATAATTTTTTTAAAATTACTTCGCTGTCAAATTGGACTCGAGAATCAGATCCTGAATTAACACCCCTTAGAAATTTCATCAAAATAAGGGATATCTTAGAGGCGGTAATAGACAGCCATAAACTGCAACCACTTCTCTCATTAAGCTTTCGGGAGTGCTATATTATAATAAGAACGCTTGAATCTTAAAAGAGGATTCCTTATGTGCTTTTCATCCTCGGCCGATTGCTCTAACAGTCGCTTATACATACCAAATTAAAACCGTAACTTAAGCGTACATTATGAAATGTAGAAATATATGCCTAAGTTCACAATAGCGTCTCAAGTGATTTCTGCCTTTACCACTTCCTAACTACTGGTGACTACCACAAGATAGAGATCTTTTTTTTTTTTTAATTCCACATTAGCAAAAAAACCATTAGAGGAAATACAAAATATTGTTAGTGCCATTCAAAGTAATTTCCCTCTGCAGTTACTATTTCATCCAGCGGTCATAAAACATTTCATTACACTCCTGGAAGAAATTTTATGCTGTCTGTCTATTATGGCCGCCATAATCTCTGCATGACTGATAAATCTGTATCCTTTAAGGGACCGGTTCAGCTTGGGAAAGAGATGATCACATGGGGGCTTCAGATATCCTGTATCTGGAGAATAGGCAGGGTATGGTAAAACAATGGTAAAACATTTGCGACAGCAAATTCATCGGTGAACAGGAGCGTTGTCGTGTTGCAGAAATATTTTGGAAGAGATCTAGTCTCTTCTAGATCTAGGAGACGTCCTAGAACGGCCTCACAGAGACGTCTCAGAACGGACATTGATGAACTGTCCCTCTGGTATGTACTCATGATGGATCACAACAGTCAAAGAAAAGAGAGCATCCGTTCGTAACGGAATTTTCATGGTCGCTTCTCACTTTCTGTCTAATTATCGTAATAACAAATTTCAATTATCAATATTCACTGTTACGGCGACCTAGTACAAAGAAAACCAAGTTTGTGGAAATCTGAAAAACACTGCTCGTTTTGTCCTGACTGCAGTTGAAAGAAGAAAAAAAAACAAACAAAACCAAACAAAAAACAAATTATTGCTTGTTTCTTTTCATTGTTTTTTTTTTTTTTTTCCAGAAATAGTATGTTTCTAGAAATTCAAGAGCCAGCTTGTTTATTTATGCAATCCTCATTAATTACTGAAAACGCTGTAAATGCCTACAGATTGTCAGTATGTCCGTTAAAAACCAGTGACTGAATCAAGTGGCAATTGTTCGGTGAGAAGCAGTTAGCGCTTACGACCTGCGCAATCCATTTTGTCTTTCTAGTCGGCCATTTTCTACATCACTGGTGACTTATGGCGGCGAAAGGCAGAGAGTATTCTGTTGGTAATACAAGCTCTGTGGGAATAACCTTAATCGTTAATCGTTACGGCCGAGTTATTGATCTGTAAACGCGCTTTTTAATCTGTCGTCAATCATTCGACTGGTGAGTACATTCACCCACAACCATCAGCCCCACATGCGTTTGGATTTGGGCCAAAAATTTTAGAACGACAGTGGACGATAAAAACATTGGTAGAAGCAATCAGCGTTGATTCAAATGTGAAGATTATTTTGAAAAAATTACTAAATTAAAATTTAATACTACCATTTAATTAAATTAAAAGGATTGCCTCTTCAAATAGAACTAGAGTTGCCATTTTGCGGCGATTTATTACTATGCAGATCTAATGGGTTTTTTAACAAATATTCCGCAAGTTATTTTCAACGACGTTCAATATTTTTAATTTACCACAAGAATTACGTGTATTATATCAATGAAAACGGTCAAGTGGTTTCGAAATCTACGCGAAATTCTATTCGCTGGGCCATATAAACAGTTAACACGATTTTAGGGCATTGTTCATGAAGGGTACAACTATACTCAATTTCTTTGGAAAAACAAAACAAAAAAGCAATCATTCTTAATGAGCGTTAATTATGTTTAAAAATAAATATCCGATTCCCAATCGTGTTGAATATTCAATTTTTAATAGTGGTCGCTCTAAGCCAATCCTCTCACTATTAAGAGTACTGGTAGATTCTTAACAATCATACGATAAGTTCTTTCTACTTTAATGTGTTTGTTATCCATGTAACAATGACAAACCGAAATCTGAGACAATTCTTTTAATACCAAACAACTATTTTTTTATCTTAGAAACGTTTCGTCCGTTAACGATGAAAACCAGAATTACTCTGACAGCATATTTTGAAATCTTCAGTAAATAGATTTCTAAGTAATTCAAACTTCAATATTGACTTGCACGCATTCCTTTGAGAGGAGAGAGAAATGTAGAAATGTTTCTTCCTGGCGTAAGATCTGTGGGGAAGTGATAATGAGGCTAAGGGACTCAATTCCTTCCGCGGTTTATGAAATCCTCATTAGTGACACAAAATTTGATGGCTTCCATGTTAAAGTGAAGGAATGCTTTGAAAACAGAAACAAAATATTCTATTTCATTTGCAAAACAATGCTTTCTTTAAATTTAAGTATCTTAGTGACAAAATTTATGAAGTTCTTATGAAATAGAGTATTTTTTTCCCCTTATTTATTCAAGTTCTGGGAAGGTTCTATGAGAAATTTTATAATTAATCTATTCAAATTCAATTAATACATAAAAGCTAGATAATTAGCCTTGAAGGCGTTGCAATTTTTTTGTACGACAGATCCACAAAGTTAATTTCACATCTCCTCCAATAATAATAAGAAGAAGAAGGCGTAGTTATGTAACAAAGCTATGAATAAAATATTCTTAAGAAAGTATGTCGGCTTCATTTTTTTTTTTTATTGTAAGCGAATTCAAGCAATTATTCAGATTTTTAAATTCAATTTTTCTAACTCCATTGCAAACATGCAAAGTAATTATAAAAGCAAAACAAACTAAACCTATTTTGATCCTGCAAAAATTTACACTGTATTTTCATAGTAAAAAAAAAAAATAGCACTACATCCAATAATGATGTTTTAGGAATAATTGTCTTAGTTTGAGTCTTAGCACTTAGTGTTACGAATAATTTTCTTAGTAGCTATAACTAAGTGTAACAAAAATCAAATGATTTTATGTACAGAATAGCAATATAAAAAAGATGAAAGCCCGTATTTTATAAAATTCGAAAAATCTCAACTCTGTTGTTGACTATCGAACGAAAACTACAGAAGCCAAAATAGACACTCAAAATACACTCATCACTTTCACACACACAAAAAAAAAAATACTCCAAGTCGATCGTCATTATTCAGTGTCAGTAATAGAGTAAGTTTCCGGTATTCCAACGTGACGTTTTTAAAATGTCTATTTTAAATTCACATAGAACTGAAAGATGTGTATTTTCGGCAAAATTAAATTAAAAAGATTTTGTTTTTCTATCTTTTTCGTTTAACGTTCTCTATGAACGGAGATATTGTATAGTTATCTTCACTTTTCTTCCAGTTACCAAAAAAAATAAAATAACGTATCATGTCTATCTTGAGTTCAACTAAAAAAAAAAAAAAAAAAAAAAAAAAATATGCTTTGCTGTCAACTGCATTTCACATATGTTTTCACGCAGATCGAATTCCACATTTCCTTTTGCTACTGCTGCCATATGAGCGGTGGTCCGAAGGAATCGGGTTCCAAACCCGGCTAAGGCTTGACTGTCTTTCTCCTTTATTTTTAATTTAAAACAAACAGCATATTTATAGGAATAAAATGAAGTAGATGAAGGATTAATAATTCCAAAATATTCGACTATATTCGCAAACAAACAATTTTTTTAAACCCTTTCGATAAAACAGTGGTTTCCAACTTTTTCTGACTCGCGAACCCCTACCGGCCATTTATTTTATTGCGAACCCAAACCATCCAACCAAAATTTTCCGCATAGTAATGGCAAGCATTAGATGTACAACAAAATAAATGCTCACAGTATCGTTTTATTTACGTCAGTAAATCAGGTCTGTGATTCTGTGTTAGTAATGGATCTCAAATCGTTGAGGATTCAATACAATTGAGTAAAAATTTTATGCTGAGTGCTCTCCTGAAATTATCTGTAGACCACTATTGGATAGTTAAATAAATGGTGAATGAAAAATATCTTTTAGATTTATATTAATAACTTTTGCTTATATATCTTTATAACTTATTATAGTAACTGCAAACAATTCAGTTTTAACAGTGTTACTTGACAGTTGATTAAGATTCATAATCTTTCAACAAACGGATGTTTTTCTTAAAAGTTAAATATTAAACAAGGTAGGGATAGCGATTAGTAAACCAATCACAATGCTTCGCAACGGCTTCATTACGTCATTTATGTTGAATTATTGCTTTAATTTCCTAATTATTATACATGTGATTGTTGCGAATGTAAAAAGCGCAATTGTTGCGATTGTTGTGCTTAATGATAATTTAATGATATTTTAATGATATTTGTCCACAGACAGACGGACAAAGCGGGATTGTCATGCTTACTTTTAGAAGCCTAAAATAAGATTATATTATTTCAACAACAGTCCGTTTCAATTTCTGATATTAATAATGAGATTGATGCATTCTTTGCTTTTGTTAGATAACAACAACAACAATGAATTTTACTTCGTACTTTTCATTGTTGCGGTAACCTAATGGAAAGGAAGCATAATAAGTCAATATTAGTTACTAAATAGTGTAAAGTGGTATTCAACTCCTATCTGTTAGCGTACCCTCAAGATCATTGCTACATAACTCAAAGTATTCAATGTACCTATACATAAATAAAATTCTAAGGGCGCAGGGCAAACATCTAAAATAAATTACATAGTTTATTATATCCAATGTATTATATTTCACATTTTTTAATAATTAAACAATAAGTTTTAATTTTAGAAATACATTTTATCTAATACCGGTTTTAAAAATTATTAAATGAACAAAAGTACTCCTGAATTGTACGCTTGGATAAATAAAAGTTGTTTTAGAAAATCAAAATTAGCCTATTAAATATTTTATCAACTAATAATTACTGAGGTTCTAACTAGATTACTTTTTTTATTTCATCTAAGCCTTTCGATGTCTTTTCGAACTGTCACAAACTGAATATCACTGGTCTGAAGACATCTGAAATATATCGCAATTACCCAAGAGATTCTTCATTTTGAACTCTTTTCAAATTTGTGGCAGCTTCAAGCAAATATATATATATATATACATTTTTTTATTCATATAACAAACGCGTTTGATATGTTGATGTACTTCAGAATACGATGATACTGTTAACTAGATATTATTGACAAATAAATCTGAAATACAGTCGGACCTCTATTTAACGAAGTCTCTAAATCCCCAAAAAAAGTTCGTTATATGGAAAATTCGTTAAATAGAGATTCACCTTTTAAAATTACTTTAAACTACATCAAACAGACTTAAAATACGTAAACAATATATATTATTAAAAAAGTAATAATTTTAATGACAAAGCATACATTACCATATGCATACTTAGATTTTACTAATAAAGTCTGTTAATTTTGTGAGGTTTTTTTTTGAAAAAGTGTTTTCGCTCATAGTACGTCTGGCATCTTTGCAATGCACCAAAAACCCTTCAGGCGTACTTCCTTCAAATTGTAATCCGGGTCGGATTGTTTCAAATGATTTTAGCATTTCATCATATGAAAGTTTTTTGATTTCTGCATCATGATCATTTCCATTTTCATCATCTTCATCTTAATTCATTGCTGTATTGTTTTTATTTTTCACACTGTCCAAAATATGCGATTCAGTTATGTTTCCGAGGTCTCAACTTCAAAATCAAGTGAAAGAGATAATCATCAATCAGCACATCATCGCTAATTTCTTCTTTTTCCCCTCAGCTGTATCCACATTTCTTTCATTTCCTCTAAGGGAATATTAATAATAAAAACATTTCAAGGAGAAAAAAAAAATAGATACCGTGAAAAAGTTCGTTAAATAGAAAATGCACTTCGCTATTTGGAGGTTATTTTACGAAGAAATTAGCAAAATATTCTTGGTTCCAAAGAAAAGTTCGCAAAATAGAGAAATTCGCAAAATAGAGGTTCGTTAAATAGAGGTCCGACTGTAGTTCATTTAGAAACATGAAAATGGAATAGAATGAATGCCAATCGAATGCACTAAAAACCAAATCAAACAAGCGTACGATTTCTTATTGTGAATAACGAAAAATATAAAACTGTTCTTTTGTGGTTTCTTTGAAATGTTTGTTTGTTTTTCTCAAACCAAAATTTCGTTTCTTGAGGATAAATAGAACGTAACCAGTTGCGAAATAATAACGTATTTTAATCGAGTATCTGCGTCAACATGTTAATTAAAAATTGAAAGCTTTCGTGATACGACGCAACCTTTGGTGACATTTCAACTGGTTTCGATCCAATTGATTTCCTATGAACAGATGAGCCTCGCCGACGACATTAATACATCGTCCGTCACGGAGACGTTCGCAACGTCTTCCGTCGACCTTCGCTAAAGAATAATAATAATCGAACTGATGGATATGATTAATTGGCTTTTGTTCTTCCCCAGACGTCGTAAATTTAATTGCGAAGGACGGTAGTTTCTCGCTCAGAAGACGAGAAGAGAAATGGCAGGAGCAGGCACGGTGCTGCCATCTCTCGAGAGTTGAGCGAATTTGTCAGCTGATTCAAGGGAAGACCAGTAATGGCGGATTCTGTAATGATTAATTCAACAAATCAACCATCAAATCGGAATTGAAATCAGAAACACCTCAATTAGAAAATGTTAATTACAACGGTATTTCATCTTAATTATGATCGCTAAATTAAAACACCACCCATAATCAACATTTTATTTTTTTTTATCAAATAACTCTTTATAATGAACACTTTTTGCAGTTTTATTCAAAATAGCTTTTGAAATACTTGTCAAACATTTCTTGGAAATAAAGCAGTATTTTAAAATTATTTCTAATGGATAAACACTAGAAAAAAGCCTAAGTCAATCTTGTATCATGGTATGAGGAACATTCAAATTGTGATTATTTTTTTGTCATTGCCTGTATATTTCCTAATCATTTTTTTCAACCTCTGTACCCATCATTAACAACTCGGGTTAAAAATAGATTGGGAGATAAGATTCTTCTTGTTTCAGACTCACGATTATTCGAAGTTACTAGGCTAAGTATTTTGTACTTTCTCTATTCAGAAATATATGGAAAAAAAAAACAACTTTAAAGCACATTAGCAAGACTTGCATTTATCCATATAAAATCAGTTTCGAAATTTAATCTATCGTTGATTCTAAGGAGGCTAAAATTAACAAAGTTTGATTTAAATTTCTTAAGACCATTACGTTACAAAGGCGAGAAAAGACACTTAGATGAAAAGTACCCTTTTGTTAGATCTTTATGGTAATAAATAGTGACTAGTTGCAACCCGTTAAATATTCACGGAAGTAAAACAAATTTCAGCTTTCTTGAAATACCGTAAAATTTTTCAAAAACACAAGATAGAAAAACATGTTCTAAGCTCATTTTTTATAAGGAGATTTGTTTACACTTAAGTATCCTGTTTTTACTTGTTTTTGAATTATAATTTTTGGCTTGATTTAAAATAATTAAAGATTTTGTTTTGTATTTTTAAGTAAGTATTGAACAACGCCACCAACATTAAATCAACCAATTTTTCTCCAGTTACCACAATATTCTCTCTCCGACTCTCTCCACTTTGATTGATGACAAACATCCGTTTTTTGCCTATATTATACAGCTCCATTAGCAACAATCACAACCATCGCAACAATCACACCACGCCTAATAATTGAGCATGTTGCATGCGCAACAATCACGTGTATAATACAGCTCTACAACAATCAACAATCGCAACCAATTCCCAACAATCACATTTTTAATAATAAGGAAATTAAAGCACACATTGATTACAAACATACAAAGAAACATCCGGACAAACAGTTTTTGCCTACTAATAGGATGGTATTTGAAATTGTGGCTACTGATGATTTAATAGAAAGAACTCAATGCCAATGTTACGTAGCTAATAATAATCGTAAGAAAATTCAAACCAATAGTAATTCATGCAATAAAATTTTTTTTAAGAAAATAAGATTCTCCCCCCCCCCCCTAAAATTCTAGGCTGCTAAGATCTAATCTATACAGAATCGATTTAGGTTCTACGTAGACATCATCTTGGGAATCTGAAATTTTAATTCATAAATTGTTGTCGACTTAGAATTATTGAGAGTACATTTACGATAATTATTATTTATTTATTTATTTATTGAATTTTTCGACTTAAATTTTAGAAATTAAAAAAGAGAAAAAAAAAAAACCCAACATTTTAATCAAATATTTTATTTGTTTATGCACAGTAAACTCCCGATTATCCGCGGAATTGGGTGGCGCGGCAACCACGGATAAGCGAATTCCGCGGATAATCGGAAATAAGACGAAAAAGAACAAAAATAACACAAAAATGCTTAACATGTTTTATTTGCTTAAAATAGCAGTACATACATTATAAACAATTATTTTATTTTATTTTACTTTATTTTCTTACTTTTTAACAAAAAAAAAATTGGTTCATTGTCTTTGTTTTTTCGTGCCGAAACACGAACCCCCCCCCCCCTACTTGGACGTCGCTAAATGTGCCTCTTTTTTTTGTTTACCTTATTCTAGATTTAAAAAATGTTTGTTGATTCCGTAATTTATTGTACAGTAAAAAAAATGGAAATAGAAGAGGTCCGCGGATAATCGGGAGTTTACTTAGTTCTATTTACAGTCTGAAATTAGAAAGAAATAAAAAACAAGTTTCAGGTTATTCTCCCTAAATCACGAAATAATCGAAGATTTTTTTTTTCCCCACATGGCAACTATTAGCTCAAGTCTTTCCACCTGAGAATCTTGCCTTTCCGCACGAGTAAATCGACTTCTTTGACAAAATGTCCGTTTTCCACATCAGTGCAAAGAGTGGGAGCGAATAAGGGGGGTGGGGAAGAAGGGTATTTGAATGTTGGAAATTGCGAGACCCGTGTGCTTCATCTTCCCCCTCCTACGCGTGTCCTCGAAAAGGTTGTTGCACCTGGCAGTAGCCGTGACGGTTCGATTTTATGCAGCAATAATGACGTCACTGATCTTTAAAAAAAAAGGAAAAAAAAACCACTGCAACTGACAAGGCGATTGGTCTGACCGAACGAAAACAGTTCACAAATCGAACGCAGACGAGAAACAAAACAAAAACTGAAAGAGGAAAAAACAACAACAAAAAAGAAACAAACTACGTATTTCAAAATGCGTCAAAGGCTCTTTTATCAAAGCGAAAGCATTCAACTTTGATGAAGAGCGCCATAAAAACAAATGAATTCAGCTGTTGTTGGTATTGAGATACTCAAACATAAACAACTCTCGAATCAACGTAAAGACAACTGGGGACAAAAAGACTGAAAGAATCGTAACAATTCAACTTAAATTGAAATAATTAACACATTCAAACGCAAAAAATATAAAAGTAATAAAAACAACAATATCGACGTTACTGATTTGCAAGGAATTCAATGATGATCAGATACTAGGGAAGAAATAACAACACTGAAGTATGAAAACACAATTTCGTACATCGTTTCGAATCTGAATATATCAGACTTGGATATTTCAAATTTTTATTTGTACATCCATTCCTAAGAGAAGGAGATCTGTTAAACGATTTACATCGTTATAATTTAAGTAAACAATAAAGTAATAATAATAATAATAATAATACACAAAAATATTACGAAAAGTTGAAGAATAAATTGAAAACCATTAAAACATTTTTAATAACTTCAATATGAATAACTTGGAGTTTAATAACATTTTTAAAAAATTATAAAATTTTAAAAGAAAAAAATGATTTATAAAATTATTTTAAATAATTTTTTTTAAATGTCAGATCCGAAAAAGAAAATTTTCTTTCGCGTACTAATACTAGGAATAATTGGCAGAATATTTTTGATGTGCCTAAACCTAATAATAATTTCGGATATAGAATTATTAATTTTATTAAATTCAAAATGTTCACCAAATAAAATGGCAGTACATCATCGATGAGAAAATTGTTTGGCGATACTAAACTTTTGTTACTAACTAATGTTTGTTTTAATTTTACTTTAATTCCTATATTAAACAACCTACAACACAGGTTTAATTTTTTATGTAAATTAGGTACCATTGAAAAAAATAATAATTAAGAAATTACTGGTGTAAAGAACAAAAGAAATTATAAATTATAACAGCGTTTCAAATCTTAACGGAACTAATGAGAGGCGATACCTCAAAACATCTTAGGATGCGTAAAATATTTTAAAAGTATCCTAATGCAATTTAGCATGTATAGAATGAATAGAAGATGAAGAAGAAATTCCTAACTTTCTGTAAAATAATTCGTTAAAAGAAATTTATCCTCATCTTTAGAATTAAAAAATCCTCGATTCTGAAACTGTTTCTCGTCACATTCAGCAAATAGCGTAGATTTTTGTAATCTGAACTAGCAACTCATTCTTAAAAACTACCAAAAACAATGTGCCCTAGTCAGAATGCAACTGGAGGAAATGAAAAAAACAAAGAGAAAAAGTCTAGTTCTTTTTAAGTTAACAATCAAAATCCTTTTCTCTATCGCAGATGAAGAAAGTTTTGTTGTTGTTCCAATCCCGTTATCTCTAATACGATAAAATTTCGTTATCTCTTTCGCTTAATAGAATAAAATGACAGCTAAATTCACGCTTACATTAACAGATTCGCACAATGGTCCCATAATTAACTTAGACCTGTAATGAGTTTTTGGCATGTAATTGACTGAGACTCACTAAACTTTCAGTACAATAAAATGACGTAATCTCATCTGAAAGAAAGCAAATTTACCCTCCCCACAAAATTAGGATAATCATTATCAAAAAAAAAATTTCCAATCACGTGGTTTTGCAGTGAAAACCAATTGGGAAGTTCCCTGTATATCCATTGTATTTCTCAATCTGTTCACCCTCTTTTCGTATAATATTAACCTCTAACCCTTCGTTTCGTAAACAAATTTGGGATTTTATTTGTACTTAAAATTGCGTGAACTACTTAAGCCCATTGCACATGGATCCGAAAATCGGACGGTCGGATCCACGAATCGGACATATTCTCTTTCACATGGCCACGAAACTCTCTTCGACTTTTTCTATACGACATGTAACATTCAAATCGTTCGTATAGGCGACGTTTCGTGGCCATCTGAAGAGAATAAGTCCGATTCGTGGATCCGACCGTCCGATTTTCGGATCCATGTGAAACGCCCTTTACTCCTCGGCCGCAAATCATAATTTGGAGACACTGCACTTATCATACCTTAGTTTTGAGATTAGAGCTCAACAACTTAAGCAATATTATATAGGGTACAAAATTACAGAAATACTTTCACGTATTTTTTGCAAAACAACTAAGAAAAATCACAATAATTAAAAAAAAAAAAAAAAAAAAACTACAGAAAGAAAAATATTTTAAAAGTTTATTTAAAATAAACTTCTGAAATTTGTTTCCATTTTCTGTCACCAGGGGAGGCATTTATACAATTCTTTTCCGGGGAAAGAATTCAAATACAGTATATGCTCCAATAAACGCCGAGTCTCTTATTGTCGCCGGTCTCTAATAAGCGCCGGACTGCAGAGGGGACACGGCCAAATAGTAGCCGGTCTCTAACAGTAGCCGGGTCTTTGATATTTGCCTATCGATACTAGTGTAAGCATCCGTATCTTTATGGTCGTGCGTTATACTTTACGGTATATTGCCTTACAAAATGCCGCCGAAACGGTCATTTGACATTGCCTTTAAGATTCGCGCGGCGGAATACGCGAAAGAAACTTCCGGTGAATCATTGCAGATTCGGATGACGAAAAGCAGCGAAAGGTATAGAAAGACATTGCCATTTGTCTATAACAGTCTTATGTAGCAGGTGAAATTCAAATAAAGTAGCTGTTTGTAATATTAGCCGGTATTCATGTATAAAAATATTGCGTTCTGGAGGTTTTTGTTAATAAGGGCCGGCCTCTAATAGCAGCCGGTCTCTATTAAGCGCCGGGAGCCTAGCCTAGTTTTGCAAATAAACGCCGGGTGCCTCTATTGGAGCATATACGGTAATCAAAAACAGCATTTACATCATCCGAAATGTGGCACGTTCATTCCCGTTGACTTAACTTCTTACGTGAAGCGAACAAAGTAACATATCTTAAAAAGCAAGTTGAGACATGCAGAATAAATATATATATATATATATATATATATATACTGTATGTTTGTTTGGATTTTGTCTTAAAACTAAGGTAGTCATTTCTCAATAGATCTTTACCAAATTTGGCATGGAGTTTCACATGTATCCCAGAATAACACATGAATAACGAAACCTGGATCCAGACTATTGGGGGGAGGGGGGGGGTAAACTTTTTTGAAGGGTACGAATATCTCTGAATCCGCTTTAGTTGGAAACACGAAATTTCGCATGAGTGTTCTTTGTCGAAATCAAAATTATACATATTTAACGAATTTTCCATAATCGCGTCTTAACGTTGTAAACGGGAAAGGGGGGGGGGGTGCCCAACCTTCTTATAATTAACTTTTAAGGCCCTAGAAAAACCCCCGATTCCTTTACTCCGCGCCAGAAACCCATGGTCGACTCAACTACGGAAATTTCCGACTGTTATATAAGTGGATTTCAATATTGTACTGCATCTTCATATATTTTTTAGAATTTAAATTTTAAATTTAGTTTCAGTTCTAAAAGCTTTTAGTTTGTGTAATGCTATGTTTAAAACCATCTTTTCTGAAATTAATACATATCCTCATCACTCATATCTCAAACAAAGGCTGCAGCTTAACCCAATTGTTCACCAATGAACATAAATGCTATGTACAAGCGCTAGGGTTATAGCTTTCTTAGTTTTACAGTATTTGAGAATTGGGTGTGTTTTTAGATTTCTAAACTGATCTCTGGTTTTTGCCTAAAATTAAGTAAATCTTTCCGTCAGATGTTGTTACACGTTTAATCTATCAAATTTTAATGGGAAATTTCTCAAGATCGTTCGAGGGATGGCAGGTGTTGTTCACTGATGAGAGCGATTTGCTTATCGTGCAACGAGGTCACGAAAAAGGCTTCGCTGCTCCCAGAAAAGGCAGCGGAATACCGAAAAAAGAACAGCTCCAAATTATACATTGTTCTTCTTCCTTTTAATCTTCCGGGATAGCAAAGTACACACTTGGAAGAACCCACAATATATTCTGAAAGGCTTTTTTTTTTTTTCATGATATATCGTGAAACTTATCATCATATTGTGGCCCGCGTGAATTGAATTCGCAAACAAGATAAATTCACCCTAATAAGGCCGTAGAAGAGGCGCTTAAGTTACTGACCCAAACAATGGCATCAAAAAACACGTCGTTTCTCTTAAGACACACAATTCCTTTAGGGGAATAAAGTTATCTAATTTCTTAAAATGAAATTTTTAAGGCCAAAATTCATTAAACGCCCCCCCCCCCACCATCACCACCACCAAAAAAAAAAAAAAAAAAAATTATTTACAAGAAATGCTAATTGAAACTAGTGATTCTTATTTTATTTTCATACTCAACAACTTCCGTAATTTTCTGTTACAGAAATTAAAGCATAACAAAAGATATAACCTTTCAATCAGTGTAAGAATTAATCTTTTGTTCTGCTTTAATTTCTGTAGCAGAAAATTACGGAAGTTGTTGAAGTGTGAAAATAAAATAAGAATCGACTAGTTTCATTTTGCGTTTCTTGTAAATCTTTCTTTAATTTTTTTGAGGGGAAACTTTTTTTTTGAATTTTATAATTCTTATAAGTTTTCAATCAGTGTATAAATATTTTTTTCCAGTTTATCAAGAAAATCATCATTTTCATTTTTCCCTGAATCAACGTAATTAACTTCAAATGCAACGAAAGTTCACAAACAAAACTGATGGCGAATATGAATTTCACTTTTTCTATTTCAGAATTTTTCTTTTCCACCTGTAAGACGAAAACGTTTTAACTTACACATGTTGTAATGAATGTTTATGCAATGAAGTAATCAACACAGTCGGGTAAACAATGACAACATATCAGAAACTTTGTGTGCGCTTAAGAGTACAAAATGAAGACACGATAAGATATTCCTTCTTTAAAATTGATTCTATATCCTTAGTAAAAAATGAAAGCAACGAGTAAAACAGTAAAGTATTTTGCTGCAGTAAAAATGCGCATTGCTAAAGAAAAGTGAAAAGCATTACAAACTCATATCGAAAATATATTATGGTATGGGTGAGTGAAAAAAAAGCTTGTAGAAAATCAAGCTTATTTTTGCATAATAAGAGTTATGCAAAAATCCATTTTCCATTTCAATAATTATGTATTATCATTTATGTTCGTGATTTATGTAATTCTTGAATTATTTTGTTATAATTTGTGGAAGAAAAAAAGGCTTGAAAAACGGGTATTGGTAACAGATCCCAAAAATTCGCCATTATATGTGGTTGAAGTTTTATTTTATTATTAGCAATATTATTACAGTGCAATTTTAGACTGTCAGTGTGCATTTTCTGGCCTTTAGGTTTTTATTTTCACAACGATTGCATTTTCGTCTTTCCTGATCGCGCAACTTTCTTTTCGTGCTTAAGCCCAGTCCGATTTGGAAGTTGTCTCCACAAGACTATCTTCCATCAACGGATTCGAGAACTAGTTCTTCATCATCACAATCATTTTATAAGCATTTTTCTTTTTCAGTAAAGCTATTTCTTTGGTCTTTTCATTAATGGAACTTCTTTAGCACGTCTAGTTACTTTCTTTTTCATTCAACAATGTAAGAAAACTAAGGATTTGTTTTAATATTGTTTGTACATTATAGTATTTAATAATAAGAGAAAGAGCCAATTTGAAAAAAAAAATTCCGGAATAACTTTTTTTTTTTTTAATTGACATTATAAAATAGATTTTTCATTAGTGTAAATAACTAGGCAATAAATCATTATAAATTTAATTTATAGCTTTCGTTCACATTCTGCTAATTACTTTTAATTGTGTTAAACTGGTTTTCATTGTGAAATATGACATTTCCCATCCGAAACTTTCGGGTATAAATGGGCAAAGGAAGAGGGTCAATCATCCGCTGCTTTGCAATGGGAGCAGAAAGTTCTGTCTCATCCCCACTAAATAACTGATAAAATTAATGAAAATGTAAACATTATTTTCGCTTCATCGGTGTTGGAATCCAGAGGTCGCCGGTGCTGGAATTAATTAGCGATTACTGCATTACAATTTTAACTAAATGATTTATTAACACCTAAAATTGATTTATTAAATAATGATTAATTATTACAATAATTTTACAGTTCCTTCTTACGAAAATATCCCGACTATTACATCTCACCTTAACAAGACGGAAGGAAATGAGAAAGCAATGGCGCATTCTGAAAGGTGGTTTCCAGACAGAGACAATGGAAACAATAAAAACTCAAGATCATGCAACGTTAAAACAGAAAGCGTTTTGAATTAATTGGAATGACAATTACTAATTGCAAGGCACACCCTTTAAACTTCCTTGGATGTGGTTAACTTAGCTAATGAGTGCTTAATAAGGCTGGAAATCATGGTGGTGGCATTCTTACGAAATTGGCTGATAATCCAGTAAAAACAGTGACTTTCCCCAAAATATTCAGTCTTGTACAACTTTACAGTTGTTATCTTACAGTACCATCTATAGAACAAGAATTCTCTCTTCCTCAATCGATATTTTTTTTTCTGCTCTGCCAACCCTTGCCGATCTCTTAGCAACAACTAATGTTTCCAACAACCATAAGGAACTAGAGCCGAAGACAGGCATATTTTTCATTCAAAACAATATCTGAGTCCTGATACAAACCCTCGATTCCTTTCAGAAGCTCAAAGTTGATGACAAGATTAAAGAGTTATTGTACGTAGTAGTGAAGATCATTTAGGTGTTATGTTATTGCATTTACCATTGCATCCGAACCTTAAAAGCCTTTCGAGCCACGTGACCAGGAATGGCATAGCAACAATACAAAAAAACCGTGTTACAATTATTACAATGTTACAAAAAAACATAAAAAAAATACTAAGCGATTCAAAATAAATAATAGAAGATCAGGCTGAAAAACACGCTTTTAAGTTTAACTTATGCAGAAAAGGCAATTTATGGGATTACTGAACTTACGCTTTTAAATTTATAATAATAATAATATTCTAGAAATTATTCTAGATAATAATATTCTAGAAATTCTTAACGGGGAAATGGCAGTTGTTGAAAAATGCGCTTTCTTTCCCAGTCCTTCTATTAGACACAGCTACAATAACATCAAACAATAAATGTAAATCTTTTGCTACATGAAAGTTAGTAATGTTTTTTTGAATATTTACTTATGAATCTAGTACGCATCATACAAAAATAACTGCTCGACGTTATCAGTTTTTTTTTAGATGTTACGAATTCATGCATTTGAGGAATAATGCAACGTATAAAACAACTCAGTTTAGACTCCAAAGAAAATCTATAAATAATAAAAAAAAAAAGAAGAAAAATAATAAATGAATAAAACCAGCCATTTATCGTTATAACAGCACAATTCATTCAAATTCTAGACACAAATGTAAGGATCAAATAAAGATAATTCTATATCCGTTGATTATGAGGAAGAGCCGAGTAATCATCTAAATACGATCTAGAACAATAATAACTATTTTAATGAAAATACAGAAGTCAGTTTCAAAGTAATAAAAGACTTTTACTGGTAGATTAGGATTTTTCCTTCCTCTCTCTCTCACTGACATTTCATCTTTCCATTTGATGGCAGCATCATCCATCTCTTGACTTTCTTTTCATTTCACTTCGTGTTTTGGACGACCCACCAATAACAATATAGGTTTCACTCTTATTTCTCCCACTATTCTTTCCTTCAGTCAATGTGAGAAGAAGACCTTCAGGTTACAGTAAATGTTCGGTAAATACACTGCTTCTTTTTTTTTTTTTTTTTTAAAAAAAAAAAATTCATCCTCATCACAATTTGTGACGCAACACTACCACCAGCTAATACATAAATTAGTATCACTTTTAATGAAAGGATTATGTAAAAACGCTTTCAGTTGTCTTTCCTCCTTGGCTACCAGCGTCCAGGTTTTTTTACACGGCCAGAGATATAACTCAAAATGTTGCACAGGATATGACAAAGTCATCGATCGTAACTGGAAAAAAAAAAGAAAACAAAATATGGCTAGTTGAATTTAGTATGCAGATACGTTTTTTGGTGGGGCAATGTTCTACTCAAGCGTCAACTTATTTATGTTTATATGCGTGAAACCTCTGTACATAAGTTTATAAAAAAAAAAAAAAACCATTACAAACACCCCCCCCCCCCAAAAAAAAAATCACATTCTACATGTAAACGAGGCCCGAGGGAAAAACCTAAGTTTCCTATATTTAAAGCGAGCTTTATGGATTTCACATTTCTTAATCTTTTCAAAGCAGATTCTTAAGCGATTTTATTTGCTATAATTTTTTGCTATATTTTATTAGATATGTATATATTTGTACGGATTCTTCGGATTCGTTTAATTCAATTCTATAAATTCACTATTAAAATAATCGTCAGTAGGAGAATTAAAAAAAAAAAATTAAGATATTGGTCTAACGTAAAAGGCACTTTCAATGCAAAAAAATCCAGATAATATTTATTATTCCAAGTAATAATATTATTTGATATTTGATTAACGTATATATCAAAGTTCAACAGATAGTAAAAACAAATAATGAGTGGGTTTGGCTGATTGAGTCCCTAAAAAGGACGAAACGGTCCGTCCCAAACTCTCACCAATTAAGCTCAGATATTTTTATTTCTATTCTTTCCTATAATAGATAATAATTTGAGGTTATCAGTGTGTGTTATTGTACAATTCAGTTCTCTAGAATAGATAGTTTTTGTATTTTAGTCGTGACGGATGTATGAAGGAACAAAGTGAATGTCGAAAACTGGAATCCACATACTTAAAAGCTTATTGAAAATATAAAAATGAAAAACTAAAACTAAATGCACAAAAGTCAAATCCGAAAAGCGGAAAGAGTACGACTTTCTAGAATATGACATAAAAAGAGTAACAGAAGAAAACGGAAAGCAGGATCTAAAAAAGAAATGTGGATTTTTTTTTTGTTAATCTTTTTTTTATCGTAGAACGGTAAGAAACCTATCAGTGATAGCTGAGGCTGATTGGTTTTATTGGCAGACGGCTTAGAAACTCCAATCGAACAGATTAAATATCCGGTCCCAGCTTTGTGGCAACGGTCACGTGCCTTCGGCAATAAAAGACCCGACTGGGTTTTCTGGGCTCACTTCCTCAATCGGAACGAGATACGCAATGTATTACATTCTACGCCACTTACCAAAGACTATCAAATCCAATCATCCGGTGCCGTGATTCGATAGCGTTATCTAAGACTTGCACGGATCACCAATTAAGTTAGCCTAGAAAAAAAAGAAAAAACAAAGGCTGCGAACGAGCACCTGGCGTCCGTCGACCGACTGGCTGTTATAAAATTCTCCGTTTTAAACTTCAACATATATTACGTACAACCTGTTATTTCTAGGAATCCTCTTTTCCCGCTGTGTTTTACTGCCGCAAGGGCTGTGCTGCGCCAGGCACAAATCAAATAAAATTTAGATAAATATTCTCAAATCTTAGATAGGACGTGGACGGAAAACATCCAAAGTTGAACCACGTCGAGTTATCAAGAATTCAATCGACCCTCCCTTAATTGGAATGTCATTAAATAAAACTTTCAAAGAACTAATTTGGTCTCTATTATTAGTCTAATTCTAAAAGCATTACAAGCTGTGAAAACATCAACTGCATTTAGTGAAAAAAAAAAAAAAAAAAGAACTTCAGTTATTACTGGACTTACATTTAAGCTTACCCCGTTAAGCACATTTACAGCTACAAAAATAATTCTATGAGAATTAGCCTACATTTAAAAAATATTTCACTAAACGAACAGACGTTGATCCGGATTGATCCTTTTAACTGATCTATCTTTAGTTAATTTACAAAATTATTTTTCAAATACTTATCGGTATCAATTTTGTATGGATAACTTAAATTTCATAGTTATGCCATTCTTAAAAGCTAAAAAGGGAATATGTATTCTAATTTAATAATTTCTGTTTTATTATTAACAGTTCAATTACAAAATCTATTTACAGCCGTGCTTCTCAAACTAAGAGTTTGCGAGACGCGCTTTTAATTTTAATTAATTTTAATTTTACGTAACCAACCAACCAGAGTCGCCGGCTTTCTAAAAAAGAAGTGGTGAAGGGGAGTCAAGAATCCGATAAATCTGGGAATCACTGCTTGATTATCAGCTAAAACTTGGCTTTGACTGTTTGGTTAACAGCAATCCGTTTCAGTCTAAGTTTTCTACTTCGAAAACTTTTATATACTCTTTGTCGCTGTTGTTGTTGCATCTCTAACGCTAAATGAATTACGCCGATGCAAGATTTTATATTGCATTTTATTATTTCGGTGTCACAATTTGAGCTAACCCTTTACCTCCCGTATCGTGATAGATGAGATATATTCGAAGTTGAGTACAGAACAATGTTGTCGATCTTATACCGCCTTAACAAAGTCGTTCCAGATGAAGGCTAGCGTTTTGCCAGCCTCTGTAATCGTAGGTAAGTGCCATTACCTGTCACGTAATCGAATAGGAAGCAGAATGACCTTTGAACAGCAGTACCTTATTGACTTCATTAACGCTTTGCGAAGGGAAACGATATCAGTCTCTATAGGGGATTGATAAGAAGGAAAAATTCACAGTCGGATTGAACCAGATAATGAGCGGCCGTTTTGACTAGAAAACTACAAGCAAAAGACCAGACGCCAGTCGATCGAAAAGTGCTTTCACCGCATAGCTCTGGAAAATCGAAACGCAATACAGCGGAAAATCACGAACACCGTCAAGATAGGGAAGGCAGATCTGTCAACTCGAGAGACTATCACCGAAGACGATCCACGTGCGTGCTCTGATGACTTGCTGGTTTCTAAAATATCACCAAAGTCGTAATTACTTTTTCAAAGGCACCGAAATCTTGTATATCTATACCGGTATAAAAACAACCAAAAAAAAAAAAAAAAAAAAATCTTCCTTGAAGACTTAAAGGATTGAAGAAATAGAGGAGCCATCATTAAAGGATATGTGGTCTAGTAAGGTATAAAAAGCTCCTATTGTATATAAAGAGCCTGTAACAACTACATAAAAAAAAGTGATTATTAAATAAAAAAAAAAATATGGCTCTTCTCTCATTGCGTCACACAGACAGTGGGAGTGATCGGAGATATTTAACAACAAATAATTTGAATGTGGTCCCCGTGGCTAGTCTCACTTCCGATCAGAAGATTGCAGGCTCGATTCCTCTCGAGAACGTTTCATTGTAGAAATTATTTCTATTTTTCACAGACAGTTAAAGTTATTTTCCAAATACCGGAAGTGCGTTACGGAAGTGCATTAGACACAGACAGATCTGGAAAACTATATAAGAGACTGAAATAATGATTCATTCATTAGAAAAACTTCTTAAAGATAAAATTTAAAAGCAGTTTAATTCACCTAAATGTTACAATATATTAAAATAAATCATATGGTTTGATTTTATTTATTCTTATATCACATTACGGTACGATGAAGTTGAAGCAAAGACTGAATGATTCGACCTAGGAGCCATTTTCATTTGCAATTAGAATTTTGGTTAGGGAAGTGAATAACCAATGAGGGAGAGAGAAGGAAAATAAAACAAAAATCAATATTATTTTTGTTCTCCTTCGATTCTTTGCAGCGACCTTCCTTCCTTATGGATCGTGATAAAACCGCCTAAGTTCATCCTCGGTGGCAGAACTGGTTCGGTCTCATCAGGCAGCTTGAATACACATGCGCGCACACCTGCTGACCTACTGCTCTGCTAACAGAACGCCGAGGGTGGGCGGCACAAGGCCGTCGACGCCAGATGCTGCCTCCTGTCGTTAAGGAAAGATGGCAGGCCGCGATAGATGGCATTTCGACGACGGACGGACAGACGAAGCGAGCGCCGCATCAACGATCAAAGCCATTGCGCCGTCTTTATTCGGATTTGGCCATTAAACAGTTGACCTTCTAGCAGGACACCACAGAAGAACAACAACAAAGGCTTTAATTACAAGTTCCCCCCCCCCCCTAAAGAATCCGTTGTATGAAGATTATGATAATATCACTGTTTCGTAATAAGTAACGGAAAAACAAATTGATGGAGGGGAGTCAATGGATAAATCACATATACGTGAAAAATGGAAGAAAAATAAAAAGAAAAATTTAGAATTTATTCTTATAATTCAGTCATTTATTTAAGAATTAAAAAAAATAAAACCTAATTAGAAACGAGAAAGCATTATTACTACTTAAATATGATTTTTTTCGTCCATCTTTAAACCAGGAACGCCTAAAAATGATGATAAAGTATGCTTATCTGATAGAATGCATCTGGTCAACAATACATAATCCAATCCAAAACAAAATCTAAATGAACCCAAATATTTGGATGATCCAACGACGGATAATCAAAGATTATTTTGGAAAGTTGGGGAGAGAGAAAGGAAAAAGAATATTCTCGTCCAACCGAAAACAATTTTCGTTGACCAAAGTATCACTCAATATGTTATCCAACTTACTATGTTGTAAAAAATATGTTTTCAAACAGTCTTACAAAATAAATTTATAATAAATAAAACGCTTTAATGTGATTAATAAATAAACCAAATAGATTCTGATAAGAAGGATTTATCAACAATAAAGCCTGCACACCTGAATAAAGTTGTAAAAAAATTTAATTGACAAACTAAGAAATTACATCATGATCGTGGTTTCGACTTCATGCAGAGAAGTCCTTGATGCAAGAAGTCGAAACCATGGTCATGATGTAATTTCTTAAGTTTGTAATTTAAAATTTTTTACAACAGTATTCAGGCGTGCAGGCTTTATTTCAATAAATCCATAGTTACGTGCAGCACACGTAAAATCTTTCTATTTCTAGATTCTGATAAGATTTTTAGATAAGTTGTACATAAAACTTTAGGAACGTACATAGTATTTCGGAGGGAAAGGGGAAAGTTAAAGAACTGAGCAGCAAGAACGAATAAAAAACAAACAAACCAACAACGTAGTTTTCAAAATTTTGGGAGGGGTGGGGCAATCACTTTACCTTGATATTGAATAAAAAAAAAAAAAAAGTGAAAATAGGGCTAATCTGTATATTTTGGAATTTCGGAGGGAGAGGGCGGGCCCCGTAGCCCTGCCCTCTTTTATCCTCAGCGTTTTAGTTGATGTAAAAATAATTTAGAGTGAGAAAGCAAAATTAGAAATCTGATTACAGGTTCTCTAAAAGATAAACCTATGTACGGACCCTTAAATTCTAGTAACGACCAACGTGAAATTTAAATCTTTTTTTTTTTTTTTTTTTCTTTCACATTTGAAATCGCAAACAATTAAATGCGAAGAAATGCATACACGGTAGGTACATAATTGCTGAATTGTTGATACAGTAAGTCAACATAAAAATCAAATTTTCTTGATTAATAATAATGGTTTAAATATTTACCAATGTAGACAGCACGCTGATAACGCCGTGTATCAGAACTATCTAGAATAAACAGATCCAGAATGTTGAAGCCAGCTTCCTATCATCTGTTATCAACTGACTTTTACTAATTCCAATAATCAAACATCCTTGTTCTTCATTCTGTGTTTGTTAATTCATTTTTTTATTTTTATTTTTTGTTACGCATCTGTAGATCTTATCTAAAACCACTTCTATATAATTGATATCGAAAAACAAGAAAATATATGTAAAAGTGCATTTACAAAACAAATGCAACTGCAAAAATACTTCAAATAGTACCCTCTACTATACTAACGTAGTAACAATGATTAGTTGAATGAATGATTTATCTGTTGTTATTATTATTATTACTGTTTAATAACTGCATAGCTACAGATAAAGTCTTCGCCTAATATCACAATCAATGAAAAGTAAATAGATAAATGTTTATTTGATAGTATAAGCATCTGCATTTTTTTTAAAGAAAAAAAAAAAAAAAAGAAGCATGAAGGAAATTGGCATAACACGTGAAGTTTGGAAACATCTGCCTTCACCAGCTTGTGTATTTTTCTCAATGACACCTGACTGTAAGCACGGGGTTAGGCTTAAAAGTATCCATTCATGATTACGGCCGCTGAAAATATTACTATTATAACCTTTGAGAAACTGAATTGTCAAAACAAAATATTGATAATTGTTATTACTAGTTTGCTAAAAAGTCAGTTTTTCTTTCAGGCTAAAAATGAACAAAAATAAATGCCAATAAAAGAGAAAACAAAAATTTAATTCAGTGGTGCAACTGGGAATTTATTTATTTTATTTACTGGTTAACATTAGCGTTGTTTTTAATTAGGGAATGCAATTACAGCAAAAACTTCGAATCTTTATTCATGAACATTAAATAAATAAAACTGAAAACCTTAAACAGTTGAAATTCTCCGACATCTTATCAATACCACATCGATTTGCAAAGCAGAATTTGATAAAAATGCAAGATTTTTAGAGTATTGCTGCGAGATTTTATGTGTGTTATACAGCCGAGATCACCGTTCGATAGCTGACAGTATGCTTGCATAAAAGCTTCCTTCGGCAATTACATATTATCCAAATAATGACTTTTTATTATTAACTATGTATAATACCACTTAGTACTAAAAAATAATATTTAATCTAATACAAATTACTTCTGTAGCCATCAAACAAAAGCTTCAGCCTATTTGACAACCTTTTAAATAAAAAGACCAATGGTGTCAACAACGATCTAAAGCAATTTAAAATGGGCTATAATCAAGCCAAATCATCATATGTTTGGGAAAACGAAAAAAAAAAAAAGGGGGGAGGGGCGTGAATAGAATTTTGGGATAACAAATTGTTCCTTTGCTTGATGTAATAGAAATACATGAAGATATTTTCTGAATCAATTAAGGTTTATGTCAATTCTGACAATATTCAAATAAATAAATAAAGAACAACCCTTGAAGGTTTATTCGTTGATAACTTGATAATTAAGTGACCGACCGAGCACCCTAATTGGCCAATGGCAGACTAAAGAATCTTTCAAGTTTTTTTAATTATCTTACAGAATTCAAGGTACAGAAATCTCAGCGCTTTTGGTGTCTAACTGTGGTTTAATGTTTGTTGTATTTTATCTGGGTCGTGACGCTGCTGAAATCGCGCTCCCCCTACCTCGTGTTTTATTTTTATTTTTTATTTTGGCAAAAAAACAACCCGTCGAGTTGAGACCTTCAGGGGCTGTGGGAGAAAAATTAACTTACGAGCATAATGAATTCATGGAGGGGTCAAACTAATGCATTTTCGACATGCGTTTTAGGACGGAGCCGATCGATTGGATGGAAGAAGCCCTAGACTGCGCGCACACACACATGGACAGCTGCGTCATGCCTGGAACTGTGTGTTTACATTGTCTCAACCCCTGCAGTACTGCGGACAGTTCCGCACAGCCGAGCTTCCGAAGGCCACCAATCGATTAGCTATTATAAAAATCTCAGGGGGGCACAGGTTAAAAATTAGGGGAAAAACAAAAAAAAAAGAGCGGTAGGAAAGGAACTGGATTGCAAGAACTGTCTCGAAAAATTCACATATCCGAATGTCAAGAGGAGCTTTTGAATGCGCAGTCATCCTATCCTAATTCTGAGAAATGGGGGTTTTCAAGGGATAATAGGAACAGAAACGGTTTAATTCCCTTAACGTACAATGAATACTGACAGGGAATAATTTATCTCTCCAAAACTATACGCCCCATCATTAGTCAACAATAGCAAGGTTGTTTTTCAATACTGAAAAGAATATCACAGTTTTCTTTCAGGCTGCATTTCCACTGAATAAAAGAAATTAATATTAAAATATTAATTAAAGTGAGTATTTACGATTACTTTCTTCCATTTTTATTTTTTTAAAAACCAGTCTACGGGAGTGCCATTTCAAAATAATGACCGTTTTCTTGGCACGAGGGTGAAAGGAATATTCCACCCCTCGTTCTCCTCCCTTGCACCTACACTCCACTCACCTGCGGCGGGGACTGCCAAAGATGGTCTTCAAGGACTTCAGACTGGGGAGCACCATGGCGCACTGCGTTGGCTTCGGTGGATCGCTGGTGGCTTATCAGTCGCGGGCGGCGAGTGCTTTGGCTCGATCGTCGTCTTTCCCCCGGCGGCGGGCGGTCGCTTATCCCACGCCGACCGCGAGGAAGGACATTCGGCGGCAATTCTATCAGGCGCGGCGACGACGAAACTCGACAGCTTCTACTGCCTCCGCCGCCATAATGCGATATTTAGAGCGCGAGCGCGATGATTCGCTTCTTCCTCCACGTGCGACGATAACGAGCCGTGTTCGATCGGTCGGTTGCTACTAAGCGCTAGCGAATTTTCCAGCTGCCAACGAACAAGGCGAACAATGCGCAGGAGCCACCGGAAGAAGAGAAGGGCTGAAGCGACACCTATCGAAGTCTTTCTAAACTACACCCAGGTTTTCTTTTACACCCCCACTCTCATTTATCCACACAGCTTATTAATGTTCACAAAATAGATAACTGAAAAAAGCAAAGCAGTTTATACAAATGTAGAGTCACTATTAGATTTCCATAAGCAATTTTTTTTTAATTATTTCAAATACATTAATATTTTCATATTTGAAATAGCAAAATTAAAAATGATTTACTCCAGTTACAATCCCCTTAAAAAAACGATACTTACTTTCAATTATTTATTATTTTTTTATGGTAACATCTTAATGAAAGGTTACAACATCTCTTCTAATTTATGCGTCGTATTTGTTTTTTCTTATTGTAGTGCGATTTTGTAATAATTAAAATTTAATAAGTTTTCATCTTAACTTCAATATTTATTATTTTTTTTTAATATTGTCGGAGTGTAATTACTGGAAATCGCAGCTGAATGTTTACGAAAACTGTCTTTGTTTACATGTGGATGGTTCAAATGTTGGTCACTGCATTTCACGATCCTTCTCTTATTTACGTAACTTATATCTTTAGGTAAAACAGACCAGTCAGGAAGTGAGAAGGTTCCTTCCGTACAATGGAATATCCATTCATTGTATTGTCTTTAAAGTTGTAATTACAAGTTTGCTTACAGTGAAATCTTACAGAGCAGAGTTGTAGCCGTTTAGAGATGGAATTTCCGCCGTAGCAACAACGATTTCATCGCCAAAACGTATATTTCAACCGATTCAAATTTACGATAAAACTAATATTATTATTATCATCCATTCTGCGTGTATAAACATTAATACAAAGGACCAAACACACAAACACAATAGAGATGTAAATAAATAATTTAATAATAAATAAATTTCATTGCATGTTGCGAAGATAATACGTTCGCAACATGTAATGAAATTTATTTATGAAATTATTTATCTATATCTCTATTGTTTTTGTGTGTTTGGTGCTTTGTATTAATTATTACTAATATTTTTAATTACAGAAAATTCCCGATGTTTGGTCCATGGGTAGACAGTGAATGATATAATAACTTTAACGTGGGAGGATTAAAATGTTAATTCCATTTTTACGTGTGTTTAAAAAAGCTTGTCAAAAATAAAATAAAAAGAGAACACACAAACACCAAATAGAG
>JAFIDM010000001.1:91892303-91920255 GCA_023159025.1 Thereuonema tuberculata
ATATCGCTGCACTTCGAAATTTATTATGTCCACTAATGGCTTTTTTAATTTGCATGCTGAATAGTCTATAATTTCAATTCAAAGAAACTGATTCACAACTGCAAGAATTTGCTCAAAAGTATTCAATTAGTCTCAAAACCTTAAAAGCGAACTACAATTCAAATCCTGTCTCGAGACAGGGCGCTTATAAAATGCCTATTGTCGCTTACCTAACCGTGGGTGAACGAGACGTTAACATGAAGTGAAAACGATAAGTGAAAAAAACCTTGGAAAAATCCATTTCCCTGCAGATCACCCGTTACCATAACGACAGTCGAGACATCCGTGATAAAGCCTCTTGTGAGTCTTCCACAATCAAGTAATCTCCGATCATGTCACAATTTTCTTAAGAAAAAGATTAGGAATTCAAACTGATTCAGATCCTAACCCTATTCAACCTATTTAAATACTCAGTCAACTGAAATGCTTCTTAATCCTTCGAAAACCGCATTCAATGTTTTGTGATAGTGTCTTCCCGTCCGAACTTCATGTTTTCCGCCGCCATTTTTATTATCAGCTTTTACGACTTTCTTGTTCAAATTTTCTTACCCTCTGCAGACATTCTTTCGCAGGAAATAACGAAAACTACAAAATGAAATCAGAAAGAAAACTGTTCTAAGCTTTCAAAGTGAAGCTTACAATGACAATCATTTCTTTTTTTTTTTTTTTTTTTTTTTTTAAATCTTCCCTGCATTCTAATTAAGCTGAAATTTGACGTTAATGGGCTCCTGGGATTGGGAAAGGGAGGCCAGAGAATTACCCTCCCCCATAAGCAACACCTTTCAGAAACTAGGCCCTCGGCCAAAACGATAAATCCCAGGCGGGAATAAATTAACGGGATGGGACCGGCGACGCCAACCCACTCGTCCAAATGGACCCTTCAACTCCTCATCAGCTCTGGCCGTCGAAGCACAACGCTCTTCATCAGTTGACTGTTTTCCATAGAAATGCACTTATTCGTCGCTGATTTACACCTAATTACTAACCGCTAAATTGAAGCCAAACAATAACAAAGGACCGGGAAACAAAAAAACAAATACAAAATACACTTTTCGTTGAAGGTTTTGAAATTCGTTGACTGATTGGAAGATTTTTTTTTACATCAGAATTTACAAAAATAAATGTTTTCAGTCGATCAATACAGGTCTAGGCTGTGCGTCCGTCGTAGTTATGAGCGGAAGGCATTAACACAAAGCGTGATAAGCGGGCTTCAATTTCAAATATAAAAAACATTTTAGTTGTATTATATCTT
Source organism: Thereuonema tuberculata (assembly GCA_023159025.1). Taxonomy (NCBI): domain Eukaryota; kingdom Metazoa; phylum Arthropoda; class Chilopoda; order Scutigeromorpha; family Scutigeridae; genus Thereuonema; species Thereuonema tuberculata. The sequence continues at coordinate 91,893,595 of JAFIDM010000001.1, forward strand.
ATTTATTCATAAATTTAGTGTTCACAAAATTAAAAACCAAAACAATCTATACTGTATGAACAGACGGCTTGGCCTGCGAGGCTAAGTAATTTATACCATTTTCGTCGTTGTATACTTTGCCAATCACTATCACACTAAAGAAAAACTTATTCGTGACATTATTTCCTCTATGTAAAAAGTATGGTGGAGAGCCTACTCTTCTTCCCGAAATATATTCAATAGATTACATTTTTCTTTCGTTTTTTATTTTTTTTTGGTTGGATAGCAGGAATGGTATTTTGAAATTTTGACGACGATTTTTTTTTTTCCTTCGGTTGTTGCTGGTCGATTTTTAATATGCGCCTCCCCGAAATAAAATAAAAATCCTATAAACGTCCCAGATTCCCTCAGTAATTGCAGTCATTTATAAGCTTAACTTTAGATATTTTCTTCAATCTATAACATTATGATGTAGAATTTAATTGAAACGGAGGCATTCATATCCTATAAATTTTTATGAGCCTGCTTGGTAACATTCTTACGACATACATTATAATACATATAAAATGTATATACGTAGTAATATATATATACTGTATATATTACTATGTGCTACGGTTTTTAACTATTATTTAAGCATCGCAGAAGTTTCGGAAACTTCTCGTCAAAATAAAATTCCGTGAAGCTTAATTAACTAACTAATAATAATAATGAATAATATTAATAAACTGGTGACTTTTTAGGATAATTTCGTTGGTCAGCCATGTAGTTCTTCCGAAAGACCGCATAAGCGTAAAACCCTTTGCCTAAATTCTTCTATTAGTGTAATTTTCAAGCACTTCGATCTGCTCGACCTCTAGCGGAGACCGAGGAAAGAAATTTCTCCGCTAATCACAATGTTTCTCTTGCCATTAAAATTAAATTCTCCAATAGAGTATGAATAACTGAACATTCTCTTTAAGTAACCCCCCCCCCCAAAAAAAAAAAGAGTAAATTTATTACCGTTTCCACTTAAGTATTTAAAAATAAAAATCGATGAACATCAGTGTTTTGTAATAAAGCTATTTTAATTTACTTTTTTACATTTAATAAATCGAGATTTCAAAATTTGTTTCCAAAATAAAAACGATGTAGAAAAGCTTATTAATTTCAAAATTTTCCATTTTTAGGTTACATTTATTAATTGTAAAAATAGTAATTAAAATAAATAAATAAGCAAAAATCTGTATTTATTTAACTGAAAAAAGTAAAAAGTAACAATTCATCTCATCAATTCTCACCTTATTGTTACATCGAGATGATCTAATCAAATCCCTAGCCATTTTTATAATAATATCACCAACATCAATACCATTGTTTCTATTTATATTTCTATCCTTAGTATTTCTGATGCATAAGCTTTCTATTGTCTTTCGTATTTTACAATCCTTCTCAACACACATAATTTTAATTGCTATATTAATGCAATGTTCTTTCTTAAAACAATGTTCTGCCATTTCTGATTTATCAATTAACTTGTTTCTAATATAGTATCCATGTTCCAGGGCCCTTTAATAGTCCTTTGCTCTCCCCTAGATAAAATTCGTCACAATATAAACATTCTATTTTGTATATTGTCCCCATTTCTCCTTTTTTGTCAAGCTATTATTGTAGCTTGAAAAAGAAGAGAAGTGTAAAATGTCTCTTCGAAAATTTGCGTTATGAATAAATGTATTTTAATTTTACATTTATTTTTTGATGTTAAGATGATGTTGCTTAATAATTAATTGCAATTATCAACTACAGATGGCGTTGCTGTTAATCGAAGAAAGTTAAAAGAACTTAAGATTTCCTAGCTGATAATCGCTATATTAGCGTGAAACAGCTATACTAGGATGTCATTTTGTATACAACTTGGTCTCGCCCATTATTAGAAGTTAGATTGTTGACTCTATAATTTGAAAGCAGTTAATGTATAATTGAAAATCAGTGATTAACATTCTAACATTTATTTAAGAAATATCTAACTGATGCTAAACAGTTGTTTAATATCAAATCTTTGGCGATTGTGAAATACGTGAAGAGCTTTACTTTTTTTGTTGCACGTCTGGCATGGAAATATCGTTTGGGAATTCTTTCCATTTCAGAGAGAAGAGAGATAGGAAGGAACTGATGGCATCAGAAAGGCAGCTCCGTCGTTCTCATCATCTTTCAAATAAATAGGACTGATTCCCTGGACGCAATCTCTCCACTATACTAAGACGGTCTTCTTTCTGTAGCAAGCTGGCTATGAAGTTGCAATAACAATTATATTGACTGCTACAATTCCTATCAAAGCCGGTTTTATTTTAAACTTCGAAGGTTTCCTACAGTAAGAATTACGAGGGCGCAAAATGACAACGAAATTAAAAAGCATTTTGATGTTGGATTGTTGAAAATTCGCTTCAGCACAGTGGTCTGTCGCACTATGAACACCTAGGGCTGAAAAAATAATAAGTTTTGACTTTCAGTAAATAAATAATTTACTTTTAGTAAAGCAAGTCGATTTCAAGTGGTTCCTGATTTAAGAATCCATTCCTCTTTAGAATAAACAAATAATTCGGCCTCTTTTATAATGCAAAATCAAAAATATATAAATTAAAAAAAAAAAAAAAAAAAAAAAAAAAAAAAAAAAAAAAAAAAAAAACCACCAACATTGTGAAATGATATTTTTTAAGAAGCTGAATTTTATTTCCTTTAATTATTCTAAAATGAAATGTAAGAAATTCATTTTTAAGCCTGTAACTTTTTCCTTTATTATAAGTTAATTTATTATTTTATGTGGTTGATAAACCGAAGAACTTCCGAAATAACACAATGTTTTAGAATTGAAATTGCAACAGATAGGGAGGGGGAAAAATTGGGTGAAGGTTGAAAAAAGAAAGATTTAATTTCCTGGTTCTTCTTTAATTATCAATTTTTATTTCTTTCGGTTTTCTTTAATCAATCTTCGCCTTCTTAAAATTTTTTAGAAATAAATACAGAATTTAAAGGTTTTGTTTTTATCCCAACTAGAATCCTAAATTCAGATATAGTAAATACTTTTAATGTAATAATTGAAATAGATACATTTTTTTTTATTTTACTTTTGTAGATGAAATATTCATTAATTTCTCATTAACTTACTGTATCCTGTTTGTTAATTTCAACATGATTTAAATCATTATTAATCTTTTTCGCTTCACGGCGTATTTTTATATTACTTGCATAAGTCTCGCGGCACATCAAACGTTTTCATTGCTTTTGTAAATCCTTTGAAAAAAATCCCAAAAAACTCTGCATAACTTAAACGTGAATAGTTAATAGTCTCTCTAAAACATTTAAAAATATCTTGAAGTATTTTTTTTTTTCTTTCTAAGATGACTTAATTCTTTATTAACCTTCATATTAGAAAGAAACACAATGTACTTTAAGGATGTCGTTTTTTTTTTATATTAATATTTTTATTTAATAAAATATTTTATTATTTGAAGTATCGAATTTCGTGCATGTTAGAGAATTTGTATTTACTGTCTAAGTTAGAAGCTACATTTTTTATAGTTACAATCTCAGAATTTTCTTGTGGACAACCACTTGAGAAGCTCAGCACTGCACCAACATTATAGTAAATGATGAATTTTTCTCTTTAGGAATATAATCATTAAAAAGCAAATAACAGAACTTTAATTCAAATGATTCGCAGAAGTGGGATTTCCTACAATGTCATCAATGATTTCTGTGGAATCTGTTTGCTGGACTCTTTACAAAGAATAACATAATACTCATACTAATTGGCTGTATTTCTTAAATACATGGCTTCCATAAAATTAAGATTAAATATTTTCCTTTTTTCAACTAATGACAATTCAGAAAACTTAAAAACGGAGGCGAATACTGCTTATCGCAGTTGTTATACAGGACTCCGGAAGTCCATTAATGCATTGTTGACACAGAAAGTGCATTTGTTTTCCATCCATCTACTGATAATCACTATCTTATTAACTTAAAAATATAGGTTTTTTTTTATCATTCCCTTTGTTATCTTCCTACCCTTTCATCTGACAGTAACCCTTCGTTTCTTTGATCGCAAACAAGCCATGTGCGATTTTTTTTTCCTTAACCAGGGAATAAGAAACGAACTTGAGAACAATTCATTGAAAAGAAGAGTACCACGTACAAAAAAAAAAGAAGGAAAAATCCAAGCCCACGCCAGGATTGGACCCAGATTAGGACATAGCAGCAGCATGGCGGACCATCCTCCTTAACCACTCCAGCCATCCTCAAAGAGCTGTAAGTTTGCTATTAAGAAATAAATAAAGTAAATGCCGTTGTCGAAAAGACAATTATCAATCTCAGAGCGGTGTTTTTTTCCCCTGATATTACATGCCAATGACTTTACGTTTTTTTCTTAGTGATAGTTAGGCTACACATAATCCAGCTGGCTACTTCCCTAATCCACAATACTTGCTGAATTAGATACGACATTACATTGTTAAGAATATCGGTGGATAAAAAAAAAAATTTAAATAAAATGAAAGAAAAGCAGTCGAACTCAAATTCAACAAGCAAAATTTAAAAGAATTGTCTGCTGTTGGAGAAAACATACAAAAAACGTAGGAAATTGTAAATTTTAGGTGCAACATTTCAGGGTTAAAGTCAGGGACGTCGGAAGTTCTTCGTGAGTGGGGGGGGCGAAAAATCCTTTCAACAATTAATTAAATGTTAATAATTAAATTTATTAATTTATGAATAATTATAATTAATAATAAATCAATCTTAACTTTAACTGAATATTAATTTATCATTATTATAATTAGCCTATAATTGTATTAATTATATTTCGTTAAACAATGCTTATAGAACATCTGAACACAGAAGAAGCAAAAACATCAAATTTATATTTTAAATAATTTTATCTAAGTTTAGTTATGGGATGAAACTTATCTTCTGCTCTCTCATGCATGTCTCTTTTTATTCTCCTGTTCTGATTTTCTTGCAGCCATTATAGTAAAAAAATTATTGCTTTAATTGCTGTATTTGATTTCAATAACAAAATGAATAACGTTACTTTTACTTGTATATAAAATGTTGCAAATAATAATAAGAAGAAAAAAACAAGATAATTAATGCTTTTAGACAGTGTCATAAGCAAAGTGGCCCCATAATACGCGCAATTTTATAAACAAACGTACAGTGAACCTAACCAGCGTTTACAATGAACCGAATGGACGCTTACAGCAAACCGGAAGTTCGGGAGGGGGGTCAAACGTGGTCGCTTCCGATAAAGAGAAAAACGGCGATAGACGTTCCCCCAATATCCACCCTTCTGAACACATTGGTGGTGTTCACGTTTTTGCCAGGCAAACGATTGCTGAGATATGATAAAAGAAAAACGTATTGAAGCACCGACTTTTGACACCCCCACATCCGGTCAGGGAGTGGTCCTAGAGGTCTGATTTTTTTTAGATGTGGTTAGCTACTTCTTGATGTTGAACACAATGGCAAAGTTTCATTCTAATATCTCTAACCGTTTGGCCACTACAGAGGGGGCATCCAGCAAGCATAAAAGCAAGAGCGGTCCCCTATGTTTTACAGAAGCTGTAACCTAGGGGCCGCTAAAAATTAAACAAGATATAGTTAATGTGAATATCAACTTTCGGATATCCTCGGGATAAGATTGCAAAACCAATTGGTCAGAAATAAAAAGAAAAAAAGAAATTGCTCAGTGACGAAAAATAAAAAATACCTTTGAGAAAATTCCGCACATCAAGAAGAAAGAAACTCAAGCAGTTCAAAGAGCAATTGAAAAGAAGAAAAGTTTTAATAGAAGTGGACTATATTTCTTTTTTCCATATCATGGAATCAAGAGTGCAACATATTTTCGTGGATTGTGGTCTCTAGATCCTTATTTATCATCAATATGTATTGATACTATTTTAGTAGCCAAGCTGCCATACGAGTTCCATTCACAGATTTCAGAAATCTGTAATCATAAACTCTTTTCTAGATTATTTTCCATTAATTAACAAAATAGAATAACATTTATAGCTGGAATGTCAGATTTGAGTTATGGAGAAGTTTTATATTTATATTAGTCACTAGTTAATATTTAATTTTCAATCATCAGTAGTGATGAAAATGAATTATTCCGATGTGATGGTTTAAAAGCTTGAAGTCATTTGTTAACAACTTGTCATTTTGAAATCATTTTCAATGAATTCAAAATGATTAAAATGTATTATTTTGTCTTACAATCATTTGCATTTACAGTGACGTTAAAAATTACTCGAGGAAAACAAATTTCAAAATTCTCCCATCTACTGCATCTACAAGATGAGATGCTAATACAGATTATTGGAAACTGTTGAATATTATGAAGATATTCTTCAACATAGAAAATAAGATATACTTGATCTGCCAACTTTGGAATACTATCATGTTAAGATTCTATAAAAAGTTGTTAAAAAAACAAAACAACCCGTTATTCATTCAGTTATGTTACGGTTTTCGGCCCCTAGATCGTTATCTACTGATCTGAATTTTACATAAATTGAAAGGGACCTTCCTTATAGGCACAAAACTATCTACTAAAGTTTCAGCTTTTGATTTACAGACGGACGGATCATGAACAGTTTGGTTGCCCCCAGTTCTTTGATTCAATATGTACCAAACTCAATTGAGAAGATCACCTTAACAACCTCTAAATTTTTAAAAGCTACAAGCTCAAACGGACAGATAGGAATGCGTATTTTAAAGTTGAATTTTAGAAACTTTTTACTGAACCTTTTTTCTCTGCGATATACTTACTAAAGGAACATTATAAACGATAGATAAAAACTATAATACCCTGTGGTGGCTAGATATCATAAGAGTATAACGATTAACACTGAATAAGTGAAACACGAAGTTAAAATTTACAAAAAAATTATAAATTATAAAATATATCGAAACCGACCCAGCCGTCCCAGACGACAGATTGGACTGCGAATCCTTTTACTTTCCCTTATGCCTCTCTAGCTGTCATTTGTTAAAAAAAAAAAAGAAAAGAAAAAAAAAATCTACTCTAATGCATTGAAGAATTGAGCATTTCAAAACTTTTATTAAGGTCGGGCTGAAGTGAGAATAGGAGGTTTTCACCACCTATATCTCTTATACTTACCCTGATAAAAAAAAACTGAAACTGTTTATGTAAAATAGCCAAACACAGAGCAGTTACCTTTTCATGTTATTATTTACTCATTATTATTATTACCTGCGAAGAGGCCACGACGCACCACGCACTAGCCCAACCTGACAACGTTATGAAGTCAGGTAGGGTGACGAGACTTCACCTCTCGTCGAGAAGAACCCTGAGAGCGTGAGTCCCAGGGAAGAAGATGCAAATAAAGTTTATACTGAAATGCATTAATTGTATGCGGCAGATATTATCAGAGATGTTTAAAAACCTCGATTTTTTTCGGATTTTCCACATCGGGTTTGGGAACCGCAAGGCTGCTTACGCGGTAATGCAAAAGTAACCATGTCATTGTTTCCAGGGGGGCATTGTTTCTTATTGGCTGTTGGTTATTCGTTACTGTTGATTCGAAATAATACCATGACATTCAATTCCATAGAGGCTAATAATTTTGAAAACAATATTTTTCATATGTTGCAAATCAATCACTCTTATATTATGTTTGAAACGACATAACCGAATTTTGCTTGACGTCACACGTGACATATTTAAAATCTGCGTTGTCATGGGTCGGTTGCATTTTCGAGTTGCAATATGGAGTTGCATCGTGTTCGCGCTTGACAAAAGTTTATATCAACTCGTGACGTCAAAATCGCGCAACTAAATTGCAGAAAAATTGCAAGATGTTCGCACGGCTTTAGACGAATCCTCTGGAAGGTGGTGTTAAGAGATCGACTCGAGAAGAAATAACTGAAATAGAACGATTGTTGGAAGCTTCTAAAATTCCCCACACTAGTGTTAATTACAGAAAGGGGTTATTTTCCAAAAAGTCACCGCTTCTTTGCGCTTCTTCAAAGAGTAATGTCTTGGGGGTAAAAAAAATTCCTAAGGAGGGAACGGATTCTATGTAGGGCTATGATACATTGTCACTGTCTTTTGAGAATACTCAGGAGATCAAGAAAGGATGAAGTTGTTTTTTTTTTTTTTTTTTATTTTTATAGAAAATAGATTTAACAAAAAAGTTAATAAATTTAACAAAAAAAATACAGATTTTCACTTTTTTATATTCTTGAAGCGTAACTCACATTCATTTATTTAAATCGTCTACTTTACACATAATTTAGTGGGGGGGGGCGAAAGATAGTGTTTGCCCCCCCACTCAGAAAAGTGGAGGGGCAACTCGCCCCCCCTGCCCCCCCAGTTCCGACGTGAGTATTTGTCGGGTATATGGGATAATAGTTGATTTATGTTTTCGTTAATATTAATATTTAATAATATTTAATATTCCATCATGGCTTAAAATAAGGAACTATTTCTCCTTGTGAACCGAGCCACGCAATACACCGAAGAAATCATTTAATGATCGATTATTTATTCATCGTCTATCTACACAATATTCCCGTTTCTCATAGTTGAAAGCGAAATTTCTATTAGATGAAAGACAAAATTACGCTGAATTCTTGAGTTTTAACCTATTGATGGCAGAGATGTAAGCTCCGATGTTCTTATCGCTAATTAGGATTAAAAAGAGATAAAATGACCAATCCAATGCTTACCCGCCTTTAAACCTTCGTGCCTAATTAATATTGAAGAGCGAAACATAAAAAGATTATCATACCGATCTAATAAAGGGAAAAAAGCAACCTTACATCAGTGCCTCTTAAGAATAATCTCAAGCAATTTGAGGCAGACTATTTACATCATATATGTACAAATTGTAAGATATAAGCTTAAAGAACAGCTAAAGTAATATAAAGCTATCGTAACCAACAGCACGAGTAATACGGTTACTACGAATCTTCTGCAACTCGTTGTAAGCGAGATTAACTATATTCAACTGCAATTAGTGTTTAGCAAATCTAAATTGATAAGCAACAAGAAATAAAAAAAAGGAAAAAAAAAAAAAGAAATAGGAACAGATAAACGTAATGGTTGTCAATTAGTAAAGATGACAGACGATGGAATGTCGGAAGACACGAGAACAGTGTCTGCATTGTTGCATGTGGCTGCAGTCGATCAATTGCTTTGCCCGAGGGGTGTCAAACCAACAGCGCAGCGGCTGTGCTTCCAGTTCTACAGACAACTGATAACGTCCGTACGATCGATACACGGTCGCTAGCCGTCATCGGAGGGACAGGAGGGTGTTGGGTGGGAGGGTAATGACGTACAAGGGCTCTTTTACCGCTACGATAAGCGTAGGGCTGTAGGTACAAAGCAACAGGAGAAAGCGGGGAAGTAGCGCCAGAAATGGGAAAGTTAGGAACGAAAAGAATTCTCCTAACAACGACCTTCGATTTGTTGCATCGATTTACGAGTGTTTCCACAGTCGCCATTTTTTTTTTTTTTTTTTAACAAAGAAAGAAAAAGAAAATCCATTTTAAACTAAGCTTAAATGAAATGAAGGCACGACAAACATTTTTAATTAAAAGCTTTATTCCTCTTCATTATATGCCAACCATTTATTACGAAAACCCACTTTTTATTATTAGCCCAAAGCACCATTATTCTTCAACAAAATCTTGAAATGATTTTTTTTTAAATAAATAACCATGCTAGCAAATTCTGAAAGGGGGAAATACTGAAAAAAGTACTGATTTTAGTAGAGAATGCACTTTTCTTAATTTAAAAGAAAATCATCTCTTGAAGTTGAAATACTACATAAAAATCAATGAGAAAATATCATATTAATATTTCATTAAAGTAGTTCTAGATTAAAAGGAATTGTTTTAGATAAAATAATTAAAATAATAATGCTTAATTTGTTACTATAACAGCCTTTCGTGATAACTTACAAAGAAATTTGTTTTTAATTAAAAATTCTTAAAAATAAAAACAAAAATTGTAAGGTGATTAGTAGAAAATTGAAAAAAAGCATTAACCTCTTTTGTTTACTTCTAAAGTTCAATTAAAGAAAAGGATTTTATTATTTTAATGAATACATAAAAAAATGAATTAAATATTAAATATTAAAATTTACTATATTGCAATTAATTCAATCGAAACATTATAAATGCCACTGTATTTTATATTACATACAATACAATTTTTATGTTTAGTTCTGAGGGAGAAAAAAAAATAGGTCTCGCTGATTAAATTTTAATAGTCTTTTTTATTATTATTATTATTATTATTATTATTATTATTATTATTATTATTATTATTATTATTATTAAAACGATATTTACAAGTCTCGAACTTAAAATGCATCATTAATTTTTAAAAAGGATCATTACTGCAAAAGATGAAGAAAGGTGAAAAAATTTTTGATTGATAGATCTTATTATTAAAACCTCAGCAAGTTTTGCAATATTCCAAACAAAAAAAAACAAAAAAAAATGACTGCTTATTTATTTTGCTATTTCACACTTCAAAAATCCAATACGCTTCAAAATCATTAAATGTTATTTCTCTTTCTTTTTGCATGAGGTTTTCTTAAGTAATGTCCACACTCTTCCCCCAATTTTTTTTTTTTGTTAACGAATCTCACTAGGGAGGATTTTGATAGGTAGGGCACTGTGCTTGGAAGGGACCTTAATTATGGCCGAAAGTCCGAAACGTTGCTTGATTTTTAATTAATTTTAAATGTGTATGTGCTTTTTATGGTCGGCTGTTTTTACTTGTACAGGGAATTTTGAATCGCCCTGTAGATGGGCTCAGGAGCCAAGTAGATGAAGCACTTGACTGCGGGCAAGTCCCCGACGTATTTTTTTCACGCAAAATTCTCGTCTAGACGGGTTCTAGATTCACCTATCCCCCTTCAGAATTGGTACCGGATTTCTTTCTCGGAATAAAAGGCGGGCGAACGTTGGGCTGACCACGACCTATTCTCAGTCCCAGGTCTACGAAACGTTGGTATTTTTTTTTCTCCAATGCTTTCATGGACCTGAGAGCCTTTCATGGGATGTACATGTAGATATACAAAATGTATTTAAACAAAATACGGCGAGTCAAAGTCTGTTTAACAGAATAAAATTATCTTTTCTTTCTTTCTTTCTTTTTTTTTTTTTGCTACATATCACAGCACTGTCAAAACAAAGACTACACTGATTTCATCTTTCGTGCCTGAAGAGGAAGTTATTGGCAAGTTGCAGTAAACTTCAAAACAGGAAGAAAAAAAAACCCGAGTTTCCGAAATTTTTTCAATAGTATTGAGCACTTCTCAATCCGTGACAATGTCCGTACTTGAATAGACAGTTTCCAGTTTATTAGACAGGCAAGCGTGATAATTTGAATGACTGACCCTCGATCTGAGTTCCTGAATTTTTACCTGTGAGACCAAACCTGTGTGGTCTTGCTAAAAAAAAAAAATCATTAACAAGCCCCGTCTGAAGAAGAGAATCATGGCGAGAAGTCATACGACATAAAGCCTTAAGATCTACGACATCTCCGCAGCGACCGAGCACAATGGTCAACGGGAAACCATTTCCCATACATTAACACGCTTTTGACTCACACTGCTTTTTTTTTATTCAGTTTTCTACTGCACTCAAGAGAACGCAGGAACTTTCTCTGGGCTTCGGGTGTTTTGTCTCAGCTCCGTACGACGACATAAAACCACTCGTTTTTACAGCGATGAATGAGTTTCGTCGGAGATGTGCAGCCGCGCGTGTTCAAAGCGATCTCTTAAAAGATACAAGGACGTCGACGTGGTCTTTCTTTCCTTTTTACGCGCGCGCACGCGACATTGGCCCACTGCTCTAGTCTAACGAATTCCGCCCACTTTTCGTATTTGGGATCGCTTCCAAAAGTCCCAAATAACGAAAGGTAAGAAGATACGTTGAAAAACGCCGCGTTCAAGAGAGGAATTTTATCACCGGTGCTGCAGTGAAAATAGAAAAATAAGATTAAAAATATCCATCAAAAGGGGGGAAAAAATGCACCACCAACAGCTGAATTTCAAAATATCTATCGAACGCTTCCTACAATAAGGAAAAAAAAAAAAGAAAGTCTCCCTTCTCCCTTTTTTTTCCCCCAGCAGTTTAATCAATAAATCAATGGGCTTTTCTTTTTTGGAATCTCGAGAACCGTTGGTAAGATGAGAATCCATCTACTTTTGTGATATACAATGACCAACCCCTGTTCCATGGATATTCCCGTATATTTCTTTAATAAATTGTACAGAAATCACCGGACTGGAAGCATTTAAGTTTTGATTCAATACCAATTTGTAAAAATAAATAAATAAATAAATAAATAAATATTTCATTTTTCAACCAAATGCAAAACAAGAAAAGTCCCAAATATTGGGTCAGATTTTCGGTTGTTTCGTGTCCGACTCTTTCCAATTTCTTATTACCGTTAGCGCTTTGTTGGACTGTCCCCGTTCGTTCGTACAGAAATGATCGGACGCAAAACAATCCAGAGATCATCGTTCGCATAAAACAATCCGATCCCTTAAGGGCCGATTTTTTATGCAACTCGATAAATATTAAAAATGAAAACCAAGGCAGCACAAGAATAAACAATAACGCCTTTCGGATTTGTCATCGGAGGGAATCGGGAACGGCCGTTTCATTCTATTTTTGGGACTCAATCCACCCTCCCCCATTCAGTGAGTGTGACTATCACTTATGTTCACGCCTTTCTGGGTTTGTCGTTGGGAAGGGTAAGGCAAATTTTATGGAGATTGAAAATTAGGAGTTCTCTATGTTTATGACTACAGATGTCCCTGGTTTAGGATGAATCCATCGTTACAGAAAATATCGTAAGTAGAAACGAATATGATACGACAAATCTATAAAAAACGTCAATCAACGACTACAGTCACTGCATACAGTAAATAATTACTATAATTAACTACTGTAAATAGCATATCTGAAAAAAAAAGAATACACGTGTAACTTATGAAATATGTATTATTCTATAAAATAAATAAATAAATAAATGAAGTATTACATTTTCTTCATTACGGACAGACAATATAGGTATAGTAAATGTTTTTACAATATTCACCATTAACTTAAAGAAATAAAGTATGTAGCATATCGCTAGTCCGGGAACAGATAAAATTTAACATTTGATGATTACTAATGTGCATCGCTATGGCGCCATCGTAATATTGAAATAAAGCGAGCAGCATCTGTAGGTACTTTATAGAAGAACGAAGGTCACTAACAAATGTTGTGATTTATCTTGTTCTTACTTTCCAGCAGAACTTATTAAATCTTATTAGCTAAATAGTCATTTTCGTTACTTTCAGCAATAATATCCAAAAATAAAATAAGCCACGGGTCAAAATATTCAAGGTTCCTTTCCAGTAAATAATTATAATCAAAAAGGGAGAAAAATTGAATAATGAATGTTAGGATACAAATAAAAAAAAAAGAAAAAAAGAAAAGAAAGAATATTAATCACATTAATATTCACAATATACATTAATAACTGTTTAAAGGTTTTAAGGGTAGAAGATTTAATAGAACAAAATAAGAGTTTAAAAATTACCAACCAACAACAAATCTAAAGAAACTTTGTAAACTACAAAAAATAATAATAAATAAATAATAATAAATTACATTAGTTTTTGGCTGTGGCGGATGATGAATGGCTCACGTGTAGAAATGGTAACATGATGACAGTGGATAACAATTGACTATTTGTCATGTTCAAGGTCGAACAAGGACACTGGCGTTTGCTTGGCAACGATCCCAAGACGTCTCAAACAGATTCTCTTCATTATTTCGTAAGGATTCCACATCGACATTAACGGCTGCCGCCAGATTAACCTCCCCAAAGAAAAAGAAAACAACGAGGACAACTTCACTGCAATGCACCCACGTATTGTCGAAATGCCTCAAGGACAACACCTGAATAAAGTTTGACCAGCTGCTATTCGTCCTACATTTATTTATTTTTTTTATCCGTGAGCAAAAGTACTTTTTTTTTTTGCCAATTTTAACTAAACCGCCAAACTGACATACGTAAAAAGATTTACCTTAACTTTTTATGTAATACGTAATTTATCATCGGAATCACAGTGGAGCCTCAAAAGCAAACCAAAAAAATTGTTGTTTATTTATTTAAATAATTTATTTAAAAGAAACTGAGATGAAATTTTAAGTAAATACTATCGTGTAATTAAAAAAATACATTTAATTCAATTGAATTTATTAAATAGTTCGTACATACAATTAAATCTTTCCTTCATATAATTATCAGTATGAATAAAGCTTTATAAAAATCGTTTATTTTTTTAATAACTCAAGTTTATTCTACTTGCAGATTCTATCCAAAAATGTAATAAAGAGGAAGAATTTCCTAAAAAACTTTTTACTTTTCCACATTTTTTTTTTTTTTTTTAAGTCTCGATTAAGTCTTGATATTTAAGAAGAATAAAAGGCTACCAAATTTGAACTATCTCTTTAATGTGAATTAAAATTTAACCGTATTTTCTAATGAATCTAGGGGAGTTTTAGTCTTTTTGAACGCAAAGGTATTTTCATAAGGATTTCCGAGGCGAAATTTTCAAACATAAAAGCTATCTTCTATTTTCCGTAAATCTGCATACCAATTTTCAAGATCTTTTGAAAAACCGTTTACTGGTTCAAAAGCTTAAGGACAGATACACACTGATTTTCAGAGCCTAACTTCCTTCAGAAAGTAGACTAAGGAAAAAAAAACCTTGTTAATTAAAGAAAGTCAATCGAGAAAAACAAAACAAAAATAACTATTATTTTGTTACTGTTTCCTTTATTTATTTACCTCTATTTCTTTAGTGAAACCTTTGCAAATTTTTAATTACTTGTATTTTCTTTCTTTTAAGTCATCATTAACTTGTTTGTTTTGTTGGTGTCTCAATGGAACAAGTGCTGCTTCAAGCGCGCGACCAATTATCGTCAGCGCTTGTTCTGCTTTAATGAAGACAGCGCCGTTTTCCTGGAATTCGTTGAGGCCTAAATGAGAAAAACACAGG
Organism: Thereuonema tuberculata; assembly: GCA_023159025.1. Lineage (NCBI taxonomy): Eukaryota > Metazoa > Arthropoda > Chilopoda > Scutigeromorpha > Scutigeridae > Thereuonema > Thereuonema tuberculata. The sequence continues at coordinate 91,908,654 of JAFIDM010000001.1, forward strand.
CTTCCAAAAGCAGTTTTTAAGGGGAAACAACCGAGAGTCAGAAGATGGACGGTGACGACGCTTCACTTGGCTCGTGCACTCAATTGAATCTAATTGACCAACAGAATTGAGCTCGTTAGCTTCCAACAGTGGACGTTCAACCTCAAAATAGCCAAAGCATATTACATTCTTAAGTTATTTAGTGTTTTTATTTCTTTTGCAGGATTTTATTTTACAACTGCTTAATATTAATTGTAAGTAGGAAAATAATATTATCATTCATGTTATTCTCGGTTCCCCCTATCCTTTTTTTTTTTTTTTTTTTTTGAAGTCGAATAGTAAATTAAATGACACTATGAAATGAATTAAGCTCAGATTTTCGTCTTTTTTGTCATTTTAATTTGATATTCAAACATTTCCAGTTATTTGATTAAAACTACACTGACTTTCTGATAAATGCGTAATTTATCCTTTCTATGTTTTACAATGTTTCGACCAAACATGAGCAAATACTCGTATGTCTTACTTACTCAGAAATTTAACGTGCCTGATTAGATCAAGATTCGCACCCTGAGCTGTCACCGGGAAGAGACTGGGACAGACCGTTTCGTCCTTATTAGGACTCATCAGCCAGCCAAACTCCACCGATGACATACTCAGATCCCGGTGACAGCTCAGGGTGCGAATTCCTTCCTTTAGCTTTGTGCCGTCGTTTTTATTTAGGTTTACTTTTAGAGTGGTCGGGAAATCTGCTTCTCGAATAGAGGGCGGAGGTTTATTAGAATGCCGTTAGGAATTTTTTTTCGGGGGGTTGGAAGATGACTTTTGATCGTATTTTAGGTTGTTCTTTTTGAATTTTTATGTTGTGGGTGCATATGTGTACCTAATTTATTTTTAATCGCATGACTCCAGGCCTTTACGGATTCTTCCGCTTCCTTTTTAAATGTAAAATTTCCTTATTTATTATTAAAGAAAAAAAAAATCGAATTTTATTAAAGAGTGAATCTCGGATTCATTTTGTTGATGATTTTTTTTTCCGTCAATTATGCGTAATTAGGTAGGAAGATGCGTTAAATAAAACTTAAAAACAATTGTCAGAAACAATATATGAAAATTACCCTCGACATTACATCAGTGAAAGAAATACAATAATTATAATGTGAATCCAATAATAATAATGTTGTAAAGGCTTCTTTTTAATTACCTCAAAACTTTAGTAAGTCAAAAAAATACACTGTTTTTCCAGTTTTCTATAATTAAATGCATTCGCTTTGTAACTTTTAAATTCATTCCCTGTAACAAGAAGAGAGAGAAGCCGACGGAAATGAAATAATTTTATTCCCCTTACGGAAGACTATAAATTAGGGCCGACTGGGTAATAAACGGGGTGTAATTCGCAAAGGGTCTTTACTCACACCCCCGCAGAAGGGGAAGGATTGCACGTAGAAAAGATGGCTGCAAATTAAAATTCAAGAGCTGCATCCTACAGAAATAACAATTACTAGAGTAGAAAGTGTTTATTTCGACAACTGCTTCAATTAACCAAACATTTCAACGGCAGTAACTGCAAAACGACTTTTTTCTTTTTGTCACTTTCGTTTTATGTACGTATGGGTACATACTTACATACCACAGGGTTATAAGGAACGGAGAGAAAAAATATAGAATGTCTTCGTTCAAATAGAAATTCTCATGTCAGCCTAAGGTTACTCAAAGACTATTTGTCTCATGAAGCTGAAATTTTAAGATAGGTTTATGTTCTTACAGATAAAATCCCTTTCCATTTGGTACTAATCGGGCCAACAGTTAAGGGGCTAGGGACAAATAACAAACTGTAAAAATACATTGTCTTAACGCATATAATCGCGATAAGTTAAACCACACATCTTTTACAATACTGAAGTTCTAGTGAGAGAAAAGAACATTACCGAATATAATAATAATACATGTAGAATATATTTATACACAATACCGATAACCGTTTTCATTTTGATGAAACTGAACTATTTTTAATTTATAATTTATGTGAATTCGAAAGCTGGCACCCAACTGTATTTTTATTTTTGTTTTGTTGCCTTTTAAGTTTCCATGAATTATTTAACAAAATTAAATTCAAAGACATTAAAGAAATTTATTTATAAATCAATTACCGTGATAATAAAAAATTCGCGAACTTGGTTACCATTGTTTGATCGTTGGAAGCAAATAAAAATCCAGCTGTAACTTGTAACTCAATGAAAGCAGTACTTCAAAAACACATTGATTCAAAACATTTCAACATATTTCAATTGACCGATGGTGAGTATCTATTTTGGCGCCTCACACATGACCCTGTTTATCAGCAAACGCGGAGCCTTTTATGAGAACCGATGGATGGAAGTGCGATAGAAACAAAAATCAATACGCCAATACAGAGCTGGATCGATGTGATGGTGTCTTATTCGTCCTTCAAATCAATCACATTGCTTTCACAGAAACCGAAAATTAAAAACTGCGATTATCTCTAAATTACAAACACCAAAAGATACTATCGAGTAAGTTTAAACTAATTGCTTGACTACTTGGAAACATAATGTTAACGACTGTTAACATTCTGTCTATTTAATACTGATGATTTTTTTAGTAAATTTGCTGTAACAGTGTTTTTAATAATGACTTTTTTTTTAGTAAATTTGCTTAATATTTACTTTTAATAATAACTGAGTGTTTAAAGCACATGTCAAAGAGGCTGAATCTGGGTTCGATTCCAGGAGGCGGCATGGACGTTTCCTTTGTTTCCTGTGTTTGTCTGCTTCTTCTTCTTGTTTCTCTCCTTTCGCCATCTATGGCAAGTTCAAGAATTCTAAGTTTCGAACAATAGGCCGTGATACCAATTTGGATGTAACGAGCTCTACTACAATAAGAAAATTGAGGATCTAAAATACTATTATGTTTCCGCCAGAAACGAAACCTTAAATATAAAATTACAAAAAGGGAAGAAAAAAATAATTGCCTATCACTTTTCTTACTATCCTCTCTAGGAATTGAAATAAGTCAATTCAAAATCATAAGACTGTTGCTGACTAGAGTTGTTCTAACTCTAGGCTTCTTAGGGTTAAGTAATACATCGAAAAATAGGAAAGTTAAGATTAAATGGCAGGTTTAGAGTAATAATTTCTGATATAACCTGCATAAACGGTTCGTTTGGCAAAAATTCAAAAGATCAATCGCGGAAAAAAGAACGAGAATTGTGAGAAAGAAACCTACTTCTTTAAAAAGGTTTTATTGCTTATCGTTTGTTTCTTAATACAAATGAAAAATCCAATTAATTTTAATCGAATTAAATCACGCGCAATTAAGATGCATTGGGATATAGTGTTTGAGGCTTAAACAAATTCATCCCTTTGCCATCAGTGAGATGGAAATGTTTTTTTCTTCTATTCCATGGTAATTTTCTGTCGTCTTCGAGCACCCGTTTCTCTACAGAGATCCACATGAAGCAATTACAAAAAATATATCGTCTCTGTTCCGAAACAATGGATGCCAAGTTTCAAGAGCTAGGAGGGGAAAGAGACAAAAGACACTACTGGCTATGAACCTAACTTTCCTTAGGAAAGCAGGTTAAGAGTGCCATTTGAAACAACATTAAAAAAAATAAAAATAACCACACGCACAGCATTCATGGATAAAGCAAAGTTTGTAGTCAATCACAAATTAACTGGGTATCATAACGACCATGCGAAGTACTGCTATTCCACTTGAAAGTTTTTCTTCTTTGTTTGCCTATTTGTAAGGGCATACGTTGAAATGACTGGACTGATTCACGTAAAATTTGATATGCAGGTTATTAATGGTCTAACTTAAAGCATAAGTGTATTTATTTTGGCTCTCATCCTTCCCGTCTTTCAAAAATGATCTTCCAAATTCCTTGCCAAAACGCTGGGCTGATTTCTTTATTATTATTATTTTATTTTTTTTAGAATGCTTATTTTACAGTCCAAAGAGCACAACTAATTTGGTCTCAATTCCCCGCCCGGTTCTCAAGATGGACTCCCCAGCACTGCGTTCACTCTCGAGAAATAGTGGAGACTGAATATTCATATGAGGGATATCCACAAAGTGTGTTTATAATTTTCAACCGATCCTCATCCTCCAGCACGATGCTGCACCTCCTCATTGAGGACTGCTTGTTCGTGATTTTCTAAATCAAAACGTTTCTGGACCGGGGACATACGTTGGAACGGCATGTGAAAGTGGCATTTCTTGGCCACTTCATTTACAAGATATAACTCCCATGGATTTTTACCTGTTCAGCTGTTAAAGATAATGTGTACCGAATAAAATTACGATACATCAACGACCTGAAATTAAAGAATCCCTGACGTCATTGCCACCGCTGAAGAACCGAATAGGGCTAGAAATAGCTTGCCGTCATGAAGTGCTTTGTGCAACAAATGGTAAACAGATTAAAAAAAAAAACTTTTGTATTAATTGTTCATTATGTAAGAAACTTCACAGGTTTATTATTTAATTGGACTTTTAATACATTTTGAAAATTATAAATAGATTTTCTGCATACCCTGTATATAAACTCCGAGAATGAGAGGGAGACCAAGAAACGACCACAAGATAGGATTTGTTTTGAAAGTAAAAGTATTCTTGATTAGAATGGAGAAAAAGAAAAAGATGCTTAGAGAGATATTTTCAACCATTCCGTCATCTCTCTTTCTCATGACAGGTCTCAATTACATAAACAATATACAAATTAGTCAATCTTTCAATCGTTTTACAGCTTGATATTTTTTTGCTTTGTTTGTTTATACTTAGCTAGAAGCTCTAGATTCCTAAGGACTCCTCACAAATTCATCGAACAGTTATAAACCTATCATCGATGGTAAATTCGGCTGAAAAGTATTAGTAAGTACGAAACAGCTGTCCAGGATTCCCATCGTTGATGGATCGGTGTGCGAAAACATAGTTACGTGCACTTGATGGATTCTTTTTTTTGTTTTGTTTGATATAAACTATTAATCAGTATCAAAATTTCAGGAGACTCCTTGAGTTACATTTTTTTTTACTTGCCATGAACGTAGAGGACAGACGGACATTTGTCAGACCAAGAAACACTTACTTCCCTTTCGGATCTTCACTTCCAATTTTTTTTTTAATCGTCTCCAACAAAATCGTTACTGAGTGAAGTTCAACTGTGACTTGCGAGACACTTTCTTAAGCTGTCACTTTCAACTCTTCCTCCTTAGATCCTTCTGTCCATCAACCCTTTCTTAAAAGTATAGAAACCGTTGCTGCCTCGACACTAATTAATTCACGGAAATCCTCTCAAAAGAAATCCTCTTATCATTTCTTCGGTTGACGAAAAAAAAAAAAAAAAAGGAGACAGAGGAAATGGATCACTTGCAACCCGTCTTTGGCTCGATTTTAATGAGTTTTAATCTAAACCATTTTCCTTTTCTATTGTCTTCCGGTTGAAGACAGTATCTGTAAAGGAAGTTCCATCGTTTACAAAGATAGGAAATGTGTGTAGGTGGTTTAGTTACTGGGTGAGGCTAAAGGTTTATTTCTCCTTCTTCTGTCTTTATTTTCATTTCAAACACTGTCTGGGACAGACAAACAATGATCGTCTATGTATACATATTACCATGATAATAAGACCCAAAAAGACGGTCGGCAGTAACAACTTACTGAAAGAACTCAAAAGCCTAAGTCGTTGAATATTATTCATTCTGTTTTCTTTTACTTTTTGGAAACAAATACAATACAACAATATTAAAAAAAAAAAAAAGCCTTCATAGACCTAAATGTAAGTGATATTAGTAACTGACAGTCTATCTTCACGTGTTCCGTTTTACTGGAAAACTAATTAAATGCGGAAACACATACATGGGTCTAAATCTCTTCAGATATAAAATAAAAACTCACTACTAAGCTAAACTTGGGACCGAGGCCAATTCGATAAAGCACCTGACTTCCGGTTTGTAGTTCAGAAATTTGAATTCTGGGATTGCAAGAGAAATAAAACCCCACTGCGGATCAAACTGAAACCTCCCACATAATCAATTACATAATCGATTTTTCAAGCCAAACTTCTGAGCGCCATCTATTGCAGAAATGCTGTATTTAGATTGTAACAAAATTATTCAACTAATGTCATATGTTCCGAGTTTTTTTTACTTACGAATTTCGGATAGTGAAAGCATTGATAGTCGAAAACAACTGTCAACAATTCAAATGCAACGCTGAACTTCAGGCATAACTGATCAACCAGTTCATGCCCAAATAAATTATTTAGGTCACTGATATTACTTCAGCCTTCGGAGATATGATATTCGTAATTACAACTCCAAGATTTGTAATACTGTTTACGTGGAGGGGGAGGTTAATCATTCTGATGAAAGTCATTTGCAACTGCAGGGAGTAAGATTATGAAAATATTCCTTTGTCAACATTTCCGAGAAAACACGCTTCCTTTCGAAATTGAGAAATAATTCATTAAAAACATCAGCTTTTCAAACTATTCTTCAAATTATCGGTGAATAATCTGTGCTGCAATGAAGCCAGGGATAATAAACAATCAGTCCTTTTGAAAGTGCTCGCTTTTAGCTTAAATGGGAGATTAAATGGAAAATCTCTGTTCTAAAAAGAGGAGCTAAACAGGATAAAGCAGCTTAGGATTATCCGCTCGATATCAGGTAATCCTTTCCTTTATGAGTTGAATGAGCTTGGGAATCATGAAGAGCACCTTCCCTGGAATGAATAATTGCGAAATAACAGGTGCAAAGAAGAATACCAGCATTCAGGTGCTAAATTATGTAATGAATGGAGGATTCAAATAGAATAGAATACAATAGTTTAATCTCGAGTCAAGAAACACAATATTTTTTTTTCTTTTTTATTAATTTTGTAATACACGTAATCCCCGAACAACACGGTACTTGAAGAACACGGATACCTTCCCCCGAATTACACGGTTTCAAACTACACGATTTTCCAGTAATTCTTTTGAAAAAGAATAAAATACATACCATACAATACTTGATATAAAATTACAGTAGTTAAAATGACAGTAGAGTAATATTCTCATCAATTACATCAGCGATTAATGAAGTTTTAACGTTTTTAATACTTTTAATATTGTAGAATTATATTTTTCCCAATTAAAAAATTAATTTGAATTATGTAATACAAGTAATTACAAGTTAGAAGTGTTTACCAATTTGAATTCAAAAAATAAAATTTTTTAGTTTTATATTTAACAAAAAATAAATTTAAAACGTAATTTTTTTTTTTTTTTTTTATTTTCACACTTGACAGAATCCTGTTTTTTTGTAGTCTCGAACAACACGGTTTCAAAGAACACGGAACAAATTAATCGTGTTCTTCGGGGGTTAGGTGTATTAGTTAGGCAAGCATCGGCCGCGTGGTTGTCGTTGACTGACATGTCCTCTCATATCTGACTGCCGGAGTTCGGTTAGATTGTGGGTTTACTGATCGAGGACCATCAGAGCTGGGCGGATTTTCTCGGGGTTCTCCCATTTCCCCTGAACTACTTGTCATTCTCTTTGTCTGCTCTTCGTCCTACACGTAGATGTAATACAGTAGATCTAAAGTTGCGATGTTCGGCTTCCGTGCCACCCACAGTCACCGCAATCTAATCAAACCTTGACAAAAATCAATTACATGAAAATTTATTGAGTCATTGACTCTCTCGAGTTGCAAATAAATATATATAAAAGAATATTCAATATAAATGTCAAACGGGCACATGATGCACCACAAGAGTTAAATTTGTGGTTTCATTGTTCATTTACTTTTATTAATAGTATGCTTCGCTAAAACGCCTTTTGAACTTTGATAGGTCGCGCTAAGGTTAATTACCTAAAAAATTTTTGTTTACGAATTTTAAAATTAAGACTGAAACGCAACGGAGCCACTGCGTTTTTAATTTACATCGGTAGAAATCTTCGATTCTAGATTACCTGCACTTTTGGATGCATCAGGCTTTGATGGATTATCACGAAACTGCCGTTCAGAAATAACCGAATGGTCAAGGCGACATACGGCCGATATACCTCAACTTTGAATTCGAATTCCAAAGTTAGCCTGAATGTTTCTTTCTCAATTATAAGTATGTGTTGTTTTTCTTTATTTCCACGGCTTGTTCATGGTGTTCCACAACTATTGCACATTACACCCTCAAATGTGTTTCCGATAAAAAAAACAACAGATGCATCCTTCTACTTTGACCTCAACAATGAGCGAGAATCGAAAAATTTAATAAGAACACAATTAAAAACATAGTAACTTATTTAACGATAAGCAGTTGTGGATTTCAAAATGAAACAAAGCTATAGAGGTAAGTTTGAATATCCGAACGGGAAGATCCAAATTTATGGGGATTCGTAATTATTTCAGAAAAGTTCCAACTAATCAATTCAATAAACCCTTACAGCCCTACTTTCTATCAAAGCAAGTTATTCTGTAGAAAACTACGTCAATGCTTCGAGTAATTCTGATTAATGGTTTTTATGTTTTTCCTGGTATTTGATGATTGTGTTATCTTCTAATTTGTAGATATATAGGGGAATATGTGGCAGGTTTTGCATACGATCTATTTCATACAATTAAGGGGAAAATATAGGATGTTTCATAGGGGAACATGTACGATCTATTTCAGGGGGGGGGGGGGGAGGAAATTAGGAAGCCAAGAATCCAACGGTAGCAAAAACAAAACAACAAAAAAAAAGTGTGTTTTAAAACCTTTTATTGTTGTGTTTTTTGTTGAGTGCCACTTTCGGGTGCGAAGGTGACGTCCTTAACTCTGGGCCCATCATTACGGAAAAATCTGACTAATGAAGCCTAACAAGGCAGAAACAGCTGTCTCAGATTACCGTTATGACGGTGCAGGGTGCGAAAACCTTTTATTGTGCATTTCTGAGTTTACTTCTCATACTCAACAAACGCACGTTAAATTTATTTTCTTTCATTGTAAACCATTTTATTTCTTAATGTTAACACAAAATAAAAAAAAAATAAAATTAAATAATAAATAAACTGAAGCGAAATAATAAACTTCAAGGCTTCTCAGCAATGCCAGATTTATACATATTTTCGACATTAATAAAACTGATATCTTATATCCATCCACAACGGAGATCCATCTTAATGGCTAATTTCTTCTTTTACGGAATTTTTAAAAATGGAGTTTAAACTCCACCACTGGGAAATGGTAAACACTGTGCCAAAAGACACATATCGTCCTCCGTCAGTTTTTTTTTCCCCCCTCACTACTGTTCCCCTGCAAGTAATCACTCCTGACACCCACCCACAAGAGAAAAGCCATTAGAATAAATTATTTAAGGTTCAGAACAATTTCATTCTCACCCTTCCCTTACAGCAGACGCCAGGAATGTCTAAAAGATATCTCAGTAGAAAGAAGAACAGATGGTTAACGGAAATCGACAACAGAAAGACAACCAAACAGAACCCAGGTACCTCAAATACTAGAAATCACAAGTAATTTGATCTTTTTCGCAATTAATTACTAATTAGTCTGCAGTTAAGCTTTCAATAATGTTAAGTAAGTAAACGTATTTTTTTTAATTTTATTTTATTGATATATCTACAGAAATGTTTGTCAACTTTAAAAATCGTAAACGTCCAGATAATTCTACTTTTTTTTTTTTTTTGTATGTGTATGTGTGCGTGTGTGTGAAGAGTTGGAAAAAAATGGAGAAATTTGGTCACAATACTTTGAAATTCATGACTGTGACTTTGTAACTGGTAGTTCCAGAAAAAAGAAAAGAAAAAAATCCGTTAAGTTTTCATTTCTAAGTAAGTTTTCTCAATAGACTCTGTATTATGATTTATTTACTTATTTTGTTTGTTTGTTTGTTTTTTATTGTCTTTTTAAATATACATAATCTATTATTAAAAATTGAATTGAAGTGAATTGGATTTTGATCAAGTGTACAACGCCATCTAGCGAGAATCACACAGAACTCTCGAAATAATTTATCAAGAATAACGATACAGCAATTCTGAGTTTACTGACCCGGCTAATACCAAGTAATTACTTCGAATTCCAAACAATTTGAAGTTTTTTTAGCTCTTTTTGTATCAACAAATTTTATTTATATTTTTCAGTAACAAACTTATTTAATTAAAAGAAATAAAGGTTTAAGTTTGAGAATTTTGCGACTGAGGAAATATTTCTTTATTTGGATATGCTACTGTTTCTAAAAAAATTTTTTATTTTTTTTTTTTAGATGAAAATCCAGTTGAATTTGATATTTATTTTAACAAAACTGAATTTACACGACCAAAAGCTTAATGCCTCTAGCAACTCTTAACTACCTACAATTGTTAGCTGGAAACTTTCTTCTTTGAACAGGTTGTCAGCTAGTTGCAAATGAAGTAATTTACAATTTTTCCGTTAATATTTCATTTACTGATTAATTCAAATAAAAAAGTCTTGGGTTTCAGCCATCGATAGTCTTCTAATAAAAAAATAAAAAAAATATCTAATTAAGTATTTTTATAGACAGGGCACAACGAAATATCACTTTTGATTTGGCAACGTAAAAACGAAACTTCAGAAAAATTACGGAAAAAAAAAATTCTCATTATTTTGACTGTGGTTGTTTTCTTCTTTAATTTATTCCAAAATTCCTGAGCGACAAATATTTACTTTACATTACTTAATTAAAAAAAAAAAAAAGAAAGGCGGAAGTTTATTATTTTTTTTTCTCAAGTGTTATTTGCCAACTGAGGTGCTCGAGGAGGCACAGCTGTTACAGACAAACAATGAAGCGTTTATTAATTCAGATACTCTTTCAATTTCATTAAAAAAAAAAAAATTCAAAAAACTTTGAGACAAGCTCAATTATTGCCTCATTTTAATTTCAATTCTGAAATTAAATTTTCTTTATTTTAAGTCAACAATGCAGCGCGCTTTAATAATTCAGGAATGAAAAACATTAAAAATACTTCAGTAAAGTCTAAAAGGGTTAACTTTTTATCCTAAAAAAAACCTAATTAAAGAATCAGTTGAAAATGGATTAAAATTCATTGTTTAAGACAATGAATTATTAACAGAGACAGGATAGAAATCCATTGTTTTAGATTCCAATGCTTTTCTATGGGACTTTTTTATTTTTTGTCGCCTTCTGATGGCGTTAAGTCCCCGATGAGAACTACACTTAGATCCTTAAATATACTTACTAGCTTTGAAGAAGATAAAGTTTTTAGGAACACACATACAGACTGAGTGATCTAAAAGCCTCATTTTCCTAGAAAAGAGGCTAAAAAGAATACATCAGGCATTTTTTTTAAAACTAAAATGAACCCTATTTATTTGGGGGGTCAGAGGTGAACTCTTTAAAGAGTAGGGTCTCTTAAGCTGATAAATCATCTGGAGATCTTTTATGGTTAAAGAAGTGAACAATCTGCGATCTGTTCTGAGTTGGGGCCTTAAGCAGCGCCTAATTTTTTTTTTGGGGGGGCTAAATCCGCTTCTAGATTTGGGATAAAATAAAGAAAATAAAAGCCTAAGTCTTATCTGGGATTCAATTCTAAATTTGCGAGACCTGGCTACACTATAAAGTTCTCTCCTTTAATAAACATCAAT
>JAFIDM010000001.1:91920655-91933620 GCA_023159025.1 Thereuonema tuberculata
ATCGTATTACCTTACACTTTAAATCAACCTTATAACATCCTGCATTGTCATGAGACCAAGTGGACCTAGTTTTACGACTTTTATCCCGTACGGGGAAGATATAAGTTCTTTTTTTTTTTTGGTTGGATGATGTGAAGGACGAATACATAAATAAATAAATGGGACCTCATGGATTCACACTTGCCTAGAATCTCGCACAATCTATAAGGCATCTTTTCATGAAAGCATTAAAAAAAAAAATTCTATCACGATTGAAACTAATGTGTTTGCCGGTGCGTTAAATGCAACTTTTTTTTTCCTAAAAAATTTATCCAGAAAGCTAGTGCGTCTTATAGGTCGGTAAGTTATCAATGAGTAGGTGATTTTTAAAATGTTCTTGTGATTATTATGCCTATTTGGTTTCATTCTTCTTTATTAAGAAATACCTAACGATCGTTAAGCTAAAGGTTTTTCTGGTGAACTTTCGTATTCATTTTTTAATTTTTTTTTTTATTTGGGAATCACGTCGGGAGCGAGGATGACTTCCATTTAGGTTTCATGCCTTTCTAGATGTCATCAGGGAGGGTAGATCGGGCTGATAGGTTCCAATAAGGACGAAACGGCCGTTCCCGATTCCCTCTGTTGACAAACACAAAGGTGATTTTATTTATTTATGTGCAGTCGTTGGTTTTCATTTATTGATTTCTTCGTAAATATATAATGCAATAGCAAAACTGCTAGAAATAACTTATTTGTAAAATGCTTTCAATATAAAAGTGTTTAAATCTAATCACAGGGAGCTTCTATTCCTCTCCCAATTTCTTTACAAAAAAAAAGGGGGTTCATTATATAACAATGGTCGCGCGCCACTAGAGTCTGTAGAGTCGTTTCAGAGAACAAGCCACAAATTAAATCAATCTCTTTTCTTCACGTAAGACCTTTCTTCCCAATCTTCTCCCTCACTTATGACCCTCACTTATGACCCTCCCTGTAAGACCCCCCCCCCCTCCGCCACCGAACCGAGGGTGACTTACTGGGAAGTTATCAAAGGCGCCGTCAGGGAGCGTGCTTCCTGTATTCAACTGATGCGAAGAACCTTCCCGCCAAGAAGAACAAGAGTCACCTGAAGACGTACGAATATTCACGCACGACGAAACCCCCGCTGCCAATCGAACGGATTCGGATCTGATCTCGGCGTTCGTACAAATCAAACGAAGCCAGAGTCAAAAGCGCAGGGGGAAGCAAAAAAAAAAAACCTTAAGGCAGCATTAAAAAAAAAAAAAATCCTCCTTATGAATTTCCCCGTTGGAGAAGTAATTTCTCCTCTTAAGAGATAACGATGGAGAATGACTTTAATGGAAAATGAAATTCGAGTCGAAACGTTAAAAAAGATTCACCAATCACGGAGGACAATGCGGAGTGTCTTTATCTCCCGAAGTAATTCCGCAGAAAATTCAAATTTTTTTTTATGACGTTATCTTGGAAAGCCAGATCGGATGGAGCTTTTAAAAACTATTCAACTAAGAGTCTTTCCAGTTTCCTGTTTCGATACGAAGAAACACACATACATACCTTGATAAATAAGTCCTAACCCTTCCCGCGGTAGCATTAAACTTTTATGCAGGCATTTTCTGATATAAAACGCGAGTTCGAAGAGCGCATGAATTGAATACAAAGCCAGAAACAAAATCGAAAAACAGCTGCTGGAATGTTTCCGAAGCTGAAATTGTGAATAGGCACAAAAAAGGAAATATTTTCTTACGGAAATCAATAGATGTCTACTACAGGATCCCATACTTCTTCTATATTTTGCATTTCTTTGAAACTGAGCTACAAGAGCTGGGTTCTTCAAAATATTATATATTATAAAAGCGTTATTTTGTCTGCCGTAAGACTTTACGTTTTTCCAATTTTGTGACCAAACTAAAAGAGATAGAGTGGTCATGTAAATGGATAACATGTAGATCTTTTTAAGACAAACAAAATGCTACAAAAATCTTTCGAAAAAAGTTTTGGTTTCCAAGATGGCGCCTTTTAAAGGGTCAAATTTTGACTTTTTCTCAATTTAAACGAAAAGTATAAAAGATGGAAGAGAACATTATATTGAGAAAATGTTGGTATTTGAAAGTTCTATCGACCGATGTATCACTTATTCACAAACGCTTCAGTGTTTGCAAGATACATGCAAAAATGTGAATTTTCGGTGTGTGACGCCGACCCGCAATACATCCGAGTTATTCGGAGAAGCCACAACGGGCTGGGCAGTTATATATTCTCCGACGATCGCAACATTAATTTGCTAATTAAATAAAGTATGTTTTTTGAATGCTATATATGCAAGGGTTCCGGAGCGAAGCGACGGTAATTGGCTATTATTATTATATATTATAAAAACGTTATTCTGTCTGTCATTCTGTAAGCAAAATGTTAAATTATAAATTGCTAAAACGTCAGAGCAAACAAATCTTTTGGAAAATGATTCAAGAATTTTCACAAAATATGTTATTTATCATGAAGTTTTGTAATAAAACCTAATATGTTTCGTTATCAAAAATATATTTGTGTTATCAAACACAAAATATTAACATTTTAGCCATTTATAAACCACCAAACACAAAAGAAAGGTAAATTTACTGAAGAATTAGAGAATATATTCATAAAAAAATGAAAATATATTAAACAACTGTCCAACTATACTAATTGACGACGTAAATATAGATCTTTTCAAAATGAATAAAAAGTACAGAAATACCTAAAACTTATGCTGAATAATGTAACAACAAGAAACAACTGTATTTTCATGGAAATACGGAAACAAATACAGATCACATTTTCATAAATAAGCATGATATCGAAACACCAGGAATAATATGTAAAGAACGAATATCGGATAATAAGAGTTGAAATGAGAAAATAACAGATCCAAATATAATCTAGAAAGAACTAATCAAACAAAACAAAATTCATGAAAATCTACATACATAAAAAGAAAAGTCCTGACTCACTCAATGACTGACTCATCAACGCCCACCCCAAACCCTAGAAAGCTGAAATTTTGCACAGAGGTTCCCTTTATGATGTAGACAAGGAATAAGGCCGGATTTTTCGAAATTCCCGCGGGATAGGGAATCATCTGGCAAACTGACCATGAAGTGTGTGTTAGCAACCCGCAATACAGCAGAGTTAAGCGGAGAAGGCCAAAATGGGCTGGGACGTTGTATATTCTCCGATCTCAATATTAATTTGTGAAATAAATAAAGTTTTTTTTTTTTTAATGCTATTGGGAAGCGAAATGAAATGTAGAGGGCGCTTCGAGCAACATGTTTTGGTTGATCAATCGCACAGCTGATCTCCTGGCTGAGCCACGTGCCAGCATGTCCGACGAAAAAGTGACGAAGAAAAAGCGAGGTGGAAGGAATTGCTGTGTTCCCCGATGCTTCAATAGGGTTTACGGGGCTAATAAGAGTATAAGCTTTCATTCTTTTCCAAAAGACAAAGCTTTAAAAAAAGCTTGGTGGATGAAAATTCGGTCTGGGAAAAACCTTTTCAAATGGTGTCGGATTTGCAGCGACCATTTCAGAAAGGAAGACTTTCTGATAAAAGAGGCAGGCAGATAAATAAAGTTCGTTAAAAAAAAAAAAATCGTCCTAGGATCTAAAACAAATGATATATTGCAAAAATATGTCAACAAAATCTTTAAAACGCTCTCTTGTAAAGTGACGATTTTTAGTTTCGATAGTCTACGTAGGGACAGTCGATATTATTAACGTTGACAATACTCTAAATTTATTTCAGTTTTTTGTATATTTAAATCCATGTCTTAAGTCTTGTATTCAGAGGAGAACAAAGTAGTATTAATAAAATACAGAATAACCAACTCGTTTTTGTTCTTTAGTTCTTAAAAGGCAAACGATCTCGAAACGTAAACATGTGATTCACAAAATAGCTATATAGCTTAAAATATTTTTAAAATCTATTATGTTGTAACCATTTTCTTCATACGGAAGCTTAAAGCTATAAAAAATATAATAATAATTTATTTCATTCATGATTTTTAAAAAAAAAAATTTCAAAAAAAGCCAATGCATTTGTTTACATTTCAAACAAGCTTATTTTAACTACAAAAGAAAACGTAGGCATCCAAACCAATCATTATGGGTTTTTTTTTTCAATCACACCAGAATATTAATTACTGTCATCATTTAATAAATTTATATAACTTATAGATTATTGAAATAAGCTGTTTATTTATCTATATAAAATAATATAAACCTTTAATCTGCTTGTTCTCCGTAGTTTTGTTTGTAACCACACGCCGCCGCTTAAAACTTCGATTTCGCTTCAATTTTCTTTAGGAAACGGCTTCTGGATTATTTCCTAGAGGTGTATACTCTTCTTGGGAATCACAAATTCACAAAATATTCCAAAAACAAAAGAATTCGAATGATAAATTCGCAAGAAACAACGAGATGTATTGATTCCTGTATAGGAAATCAATTGACTGTAAAATCTGTGATCATCCCTAATAGCTTTTTTTTTTTTTGGCCACCAGATGTCGCAGCCCGGCTCCCAATATATGCATATATCTTATATACATCTTTCAATATATATATAAAGATGTTCGCCTCCCAATATATGCAAGGGTTCCGGAGCGAAGCGACGGTACCCGGCTAGTTGCAAGTTATTACGTAAAGATTCCAAATTGAAAGATTGAGAACCATTGCTCTATCTATTTCTCGCTGAAACAATTTATTTTACAGTGTTCTGTGTATTTTTAAAATAAATTTTAACGTGTGCTTAAAATAACATGCTTATATTAAATGAAAATCACCAACACACAAAATTAGACAACTGACAAGGGAGCTGCATAAGGTCTCCGAAACCTTTTGTATATATTTTCAGGGTTTAATATATATTTTTAAACAAAATTTTATAAGTTGGTGATTTTCATTTAATCTAAAGAGTGTTCTGTGTAAGAACAAAAGAATTACTACTGTTACTTTATTATTAGTAATAGTACTACCAATAAAGCAATAGATTTACCTTTAGCTCCCAAACAAAATCTGTGATAAAATCTGCTCGTTGATAAACTAGTTGTATGTTAAAAATAAATTTAACGTTCGCAGAATACTTACAAGGGAAGTGCGTGACCTCGAATGCTGAGAACCGCATGAAAATGCTGCGATTTTAGAATATAAATCGCTCATGCCAAAAACAGTGGTATGAGTCATTCCATGCAAAACTCGGCTATTTGTCTGCTAGCGCCATCCGACGTGGCATGTTGTATCTGCACTAACAAGTAAGGGAAAGTTGGACAAAACGGGGTGGTAGGACAAAACGGGGCAGTGGTCCCCTTGGACCCCCCTTATAGTGATATCTGCCGGATGAGCATGGAACTAGTTGCCAAAAGCGCTGCAAAGAATGATCCGCTAGTTCGTGTCATTGTTCCGAGCTTACTGGGCCGTAGACGAATTTTTGTTTGGAATTTGTGTGATTTTGTGTTTACTTGTTTGAGATTTCAGTCATCTTTGAAGCTACGGTCTCGTCAAACAACTACAGAAGTTCAAAATTTAAGTACCTCTTCTTATTGTATCACTATTTAGCTGTAATGTCACATTATTAGATTTGATTTTGTGTAAGCTGCGTCCTAGCGCCATCTTGAATTCCAGAAAAGTGTAGTGGTCGGACAAAACGGGGTAGACGCTTGGTGGATAAAATGGGGTACCATTTTATCATAATTATTTAGATTTCATCAGAGATGTTGTAGTTATACTGTATAGGTCTTGTTTTGAGGGATTTCCTCACTCCGGGATGAGATATTATTTCGATATTTCGGCCCGGTGCCTTGGGCCTTCTTCGGGAGATGTATAAATATTAATCACATCAAGGTGAGCACACAACTAACAACTTCCGTCGTTAGTTTCGGAAACTAACGACCGAAGTTGTTAGTTGTGTGCTCACCTTGATGTGATTAATATTTATGCATCTCACAAAGAAGGGCCGAGGCACCGGGCCGAAATATCGCAATAATATGTCATCCCGGAGTGAGGAAATTCCTCAAAAAAGGACCTGTATAGTATTATGTCTCACTCCTCCTTAAGGACCAAACCATGTTGTAAATATTTTACATTTTCAAAAAATTAATAAATATAAATATTTGATGCGATTTCCTTATTGAGACCTTATCTTATTACATTAATGTCCCTGTTCCCATAGTTCCTGCACTGACAAACACATATTGTGAGTTACAATTAGCGTTTATAGCCGTACAAGTCAATTTATTATTGATTTCAATAGCTACCCCATTTTATCAAACCGGTTGGACAAAACGGGGCAAAGTGACTTTTTTCGGAAAATGCAATTTTTCTGAAAAAAAAAAAAGGAGTTATCGAATTTTTAACTTCCCGACCTTGTGTTAGAAAGATATAAGATTGAATATAGCATAAAAACATATGTCTCACTTCTTTTATTTACCAACTGGAATGCGTCAAACGCTAGGTACCCCATTTTGTCCAACTTTCCCTTACTTAATCTAGCTGTAAGAACCGAACACTCCTAAAAACGGCCTCCTGCTGCAGATATACTAACTTGCAGTAGGAGGCCGTCTTTAGGGGTGTTCGGTTGAGGGTTAGAGTGTAAATAGTCAACATCGGTATCATGAGGCGAATTAATCCCATGAATGTTATCAAAATGTTAGAAGCAAAGTTGCGATGTTCTGAATATGGAAACGTAATCGGAGTCGAGGATATATAGTTCGCGAATGTATTATACAGCATAGTAATTCAGAAATTTTGAATGACAGGAAGTTGGCTGAAAAGTTTCCTCTTTCAGCAGTACAAGAATTTCATCTCCAGAGCAACAGGAGCCTTCAAGTCAAAGTTCGACATTGAAATATGTGTTTTTTTGGTCCTATTATGTCGATATTTTGTTTTTCGCGTTACCAAAGTTCCTCTTTCGGATCTTCAATAGGTGAACATTCAAATGTCTCTCGTGGTAAGACATGCAATTTTTCATGAGAATGACTCATACCACTCATAAATCTCATGAGCGATTTATATTCTAAGCACATTTTCATGCAGTTCTCAGCGTTCGAGGTCACACACTTCCCTAGTAATAAGTGAATTCAAATTAACAATTTAACTGAATACATTAAAAAACGATCGATTTCAGGTACTAATTACAGCTATCCTCAGATACAATATTAATAATTACATCACATTAAATAACCAATTTTAAAAATATTCATAAGACGCAGAACAAGTAGTGAAGCACTCATCACGTGACACCCGAAAACACACCATGCCCCGAACATCGTCAAGGACCTAATCGCTAGAATATACGGTAGAATTTTTACGGATCGTATTAATTACCTAAACACAAAAAGCTAAGACACTTGAAATAGACTATTAAGAAGAAAATAATTGTATAATAATTTGTATAATAGGATTTGTATAATAGAAGTTTAATGCCACCTCTTGGCTTTGCTTTTAAAAGGGTAAATATATGCTTTTAGTAAGAAAAAAAGGTCACCATTGTAAAAACTTGGCTGCGTTGAGTTTGAAAAAAAAAAATGGCCATTGCAGGAAATTCATCACGAAAGGGTTATTAATGCCTCGCAGGTTCATTGAACACTATCGCAAGTTCTGAAGCTTGGTTTAAAATTTAGTTTGTCTGCTACTAGAATTAGGTCTGAAAAGTTCATTAGATAACATTATTAGGACTATTTCACTATCGAAGGAGGTTGATGTGTTAGGGCTAAAATAGGGGATACTGTCAATGAATTGCAGGATTGCAATTTCTTGCGGGATAACAAAGAATGCGTTATAGCTGATAAAGAAGGGGCCGCTGTAGTACTGGACCGGGCAGATTATTCTAGAATGGGTGAAGGGGTTTATGCTTTCGTTAAAACAACTAAGAAGGTAGCGAGGTCGGTTAGCAGTTTGCTTAAGGAATTGGTTATAAACAGATTATTAGTAAGGAATAGTGTAAAAGATAAAAGTGTCGTTATTTTCAATTGCCTAAGATCCACAAAGATAGGACAGACCAAGGTTGTTATGCTTAGACCAATTATAAAGTGTTTGGGAACCACGATACAATATCTTTCCAGGATTATTGCGGCTAAAATTAAAGATAAGGGATAATACTATACCATGTACATCTCAAAAAATCTTCTTTAATATCTTGGCAATATTTTGAAAAACTAAATTCTTTTGCATTTTCAAGTCTTTTTTCAATAATAACCTGAGTTTTCTTTTTGTCAATAATACAACTTAATCATTGAGAAAAAGAAAACTCAGGTTATTATTGAAAAAAGGCTTGAAAAGAAGATTAAAGAAGATATTAAAGAAGATTTTTGGGATGTACATGGTGTAGTATTGTATAATTGAATTGAAGATATCAAGAATAAGGTATGAAGTACATAAAGATATGGGAATTAAACTAAAATAAGCAATGGCTAATAAAATTGAGTTTATTTCCATATTGAAAAGCGTTACTATTGACTGGTCTAATGTACAGTGGTTATTTTTTCATTAGACGTAAACAAATTCTTTACTGCCATTTCCTATGAATTAAATATTTACAAGTGCTTTGGATTACATTTTTCGAGTTCATGTTTTAAATGAGCAGGACGAGAGAAAATCGTTCGGGAGGTTTTTTTTTTTTTTTTTTTTTTGGGGGGGGGGGGGGGGGGTACAATGACAACAACGCCAAATATCTCGAACATGAGGGGGCGTTGATCCCTGAAAATATCTCATACCTCCGGTATTTGGATCTCTGAACATGATGGTGAAATCCGTTGGTCGATCCGAGCTTCCGTTAGCGGGGGTACAATGACAACAATGCCAAATATCTCAAAAATAAAGTTTATCCAACTCCAAATTTCGCAGAGAGATAGGGTCTCAATTCTGATTCTAGTTCCTCACCCTTAATACTTCACAGATTGCTTTTGTAAAATTTAGCGATCAAGTTGAAACCCAAACTCTAAATAATTTTTTTTAAACAAGCCACTGTTTATGATTTAAACGGCGAATTTAAACTAACCTAAGGAGAATCGTAAATAATAATGTAGAATCTCCATTAACTCAAAGCAAAAAAAAAAAAAAAACAAGAAAAAATTTTGTAACACAACTTGCAATTAATAATTGCTGTTACCAAAGATCTTAAGATGGTTTACTGACTTTTAGTATTTATTGGAAATAAATTTGGCACACCAAAGTAGTTTTGCATTGGTAGTAATAATAAAAATATCATTTTATATGACCAATAACTACGCTGATGCCATGACTACGAAAACAACAAACTTCAATAGTCGATGCGAGCAGGAAGTGCAAAGGACATTTTCTCGTTTGCAACGACATTATTTACAAAACGCGCAACTCGAAAGAATGACATCAAACACGACACCTGAGCTTCACAAGTTCACTGGTTCAAAAGTCATAATTAAAATTCAAAACTAGTTTGAAACAAGAAATGACGAAAAAGAAATAAACTAAACAAAGAAAGTCGATATTTAATATTAATGTAATCTTCATTCATTTGTGATGAATGTTAGAGTGCTTCTCAAAACTTTTGTGCTCTTACTTTTATGGGAACATGATAGAAATAAGAGGATATATGCAAAAGTTTAATTTGTGTTTATCCGCACTGGATGTTTCACTCCTAATTAATTCTTAACCACTTCTTCACTACAGTAGGATGCAGTAAATGAAGAATTTTTCTATTCAGTTCTGAGCATTTTGAATTTCAGGTCTTCTAAGCATCCCAGGACACGTGCGTTTAGATGAATTATCTCTCTTTGGCTGAGATACATTAAAAGATCTAAAACTCTATCCTTTATCTCTTACAAATGATATTCAACAGTTTCTCACAATCATATATTATATCAAATCTTATATCTCTCTATATGCCTGTATGTCTGTCCGGCGCAATTGTTATGATTTTTGAAAATAGAAATAATTTCTACAAGTTCGCTACGGGAATCGAACCTGAAACCTTCTGATCCGAAGTTAGACGTCTTATCCATTAGGCCTCGGGGACTACATTGTAATCCCTACAAAAACTACACATACAGTATGTCGTAGACGCACTCGCTGGTTCTAAAAGCAGTCGTGTGTTGGGAGAATCCACTTTTCCCGGGTTGATATTTCAAAAAGATATTTTACAGATTAATTCGCTCTACAGATAATTAAGTTATTTTATTCCTCTTAAAAAAATACTTCTTTGTTTAGGAAATATACAGTAATCTTGATAATTTATTCCGTTAGAAAAAGAATAAAGTGCTCTTAAAAAAAAAAAAAAGAGACAATTAAGCAATTTAATTAATAACTCAAAATTAAGCTAATGAAAAATTGGGAGGGGTAGAACATTCGAGAAAATTACAAGGAAAGAGAAAAACATTCATAGAATAAAATTAAGTTGAGTAGCCTACTTCCCGGATTTAAGTAGCCGTGTTTCCTGGTGGCAAAACCCTCTGTTTTTTAACACAGTTCCTGAGGAACCATGCTTCCTTGCAAAGGAAAAAAAAAATATTTATATAAATTCTAAAACAATACGAGGGAATCTCTTCGTGACTAGTAAAATCTATCGTTACTTCGAATTCATTGGGCGTAATTCCTATTAAATTGGAATAGAATGCGTTCTTAAATAAATCACCTGCTAATGCTTTGGCGATTATCCTGTAAACCTAAAAAGAATTGCACAAGGTTAAAATGAAGAAAACGCAAACCATTCACACTGAGAAACTAACACGATAATAATTTAACAACTGTATTTTGTTAGTTTTCTGACCTTAGGGTCCTTAAGATGGATCGATAATAAAAGCGAGTCGGAGTACACCTGATTGGACTCCAAGTGGCCCTGGGATTTGGGGAAGAAAAAATAACTCAGCCTTCCTGTACAGGCCTCTTCCTGCTTTAGGCTGCCATTCACCGAGTCAGGAAAATAATTTGCAATTGGACAAAACTGGGGGGGGGTCTATATATTAAATCGAATAAGGTGAGACAAATACGACACCCTCGACCCAATATGCAAGAGTCGCCCAAATGATCCAAAATGTGGATCTAGACAAACTAAATGAACTCAACGCAGGCATCGAATCTATACTTGATCGATGAGTTACAACTGCTTGAATAAATAAGTTTTGCGCGTCAATCAATAATAATGTCACTTGAAACAACTCAAACGTTTGACAGATTGCATACAAAGGCGGTAGTTTTGTTTCGTGTTTACTACACTTTGTTTTTGTATCGTATGGCTCTCATTCAGGGGAGTTACAAATGTTAAACCAATCCTACAAAACCCTATCAGTAATTTTAATATAGGCTTCACTCAAAATATCACTACTAACAATGATCTGTTGAAACTGCAAATCTTCTCCTGAAGAAAATCTTCTCCTGAAGAAAATCTTTCCATAACAGGATTTCGGTAGCTCGATATAACAACAGTACCATTTATCTTAGGAACCTGAGATTTTGCTACCAGCTTTCCTGCTAGCTTCCCTTCTCATCGCTAAACACAAATTACAACTCTTGCTTTACGTACAATCAGAGTGCACACCTGCTGAAGACAACCATTTTCGAGGTATAATGAATTCAGACAAAAGAACTGCGTGGGCGTCTCGATGTAATACAAAAGCGCTGCAGCCACCAAAGAATCGCAGATTAATTTCAAATGCAGCTTTAATTCTCAACAAGCTTAGCCTTTGCAGTCGAAATGAATCCGCCTCATTATAATGACCTTAATTCTTTAAACCTCCCACAAACCAATTATTTTAAATAATAAGAATAATTGTTTTTCTGTTTAATTTATTCAGAAAATAATTCCAAAAACTTTTTTTTTTTTAGCCTACTTTCCAATGGAAAAGTGAAGCTCATCAGAAATCAAGTTAGTGTCGTCCCTCCCCTTTTCAACCGCTGGTTGGATCTTCTTGACAATTGGTAGGCATTTTTGATTAGTAGAGATGAGCTCAATTTTTTTTATACAGTTGAAATCTTTTCCCCAATGGGCCCTTCTATAGGAATTAGCGTGAGAAGGCGACAAAAATTCCCACAGAAATGTATTGGAATCTAAACAAAGGATTTATATCCTAATTAAGTTACTTGTTCATTGTATTCAACAATGGAAATCAATCTTTTTAGCTAATTCATTAATTAGCCCATGTTGATACGATTAAAATTAATCAGACTTGACAAATTTACTTTTTTTGAGGACTTAATTATTTTTTTTTTTTTACGAAATGGAAAATGGTCCTGTTTATATTTCAGCAGATATTATAATTTCAAAATAAATATGTGTTTTTAGCGACCCATTTGGGAGCTATTGAGATAGCGACCAAAATCGGTAGCTACTGCGTTTGTCCTGTCCGTCCACCCCTAACAACTCCCGAACGGAAGGTCGGAACGACAAGCGGATTTCACCATCGTGTTAAGAGGCCCAAAAACTATAGGAATGGGGTATTTTCAGGGGTCAACGCCCACCCCACGAATGAGATATTTGGCATTGTTGTCATTGTATCTCCTAAAAACTCTCGAACGAATGGTCGGATCGATAACCGGATTTCACCACCGTGCTCAAAGGACCACACAACGCAGGAATAGGATATTTTCAAGATATTTGGCATTGTTTTCTTTGGATTTCCGCTATTAGCTTAAATGGTAGAAATGCAATCATCTTGTTTCAGTTGTCAGCAGCTACAGCTTGATGGTTAAGGTTTCGGACTCATATACTGATGGTTGTCGGCTCGAATCCGTATAGAGTCTATCTACTTTTTGTTTTTAGATTTTTTTTCTTAATCTTATTTTCTCAATGTCCGCAGCATCACTACTATTAGCGTTAGAAAAACAGTTTAAATCAAAATTTATCCTGTTACGATTAACAACAAAAATTTCTCTTGTTCCATCGAATTGAAAGAGACATTACAATTTACAGTTATTAATTTTTTTAATATCTACCTAAACTTAAAAAAAAGCCTCCAATTTTATTATTTT
>JAFIDM010000001.1:91934020-91981155 GCA_023159025.1 Thereuonema tuberculata
AGGCATTTTAATATAAAAGTTTCAGTTTCATTTTACAGAGCGATATTACTTCCTTTTCATTAATGTTTGATAACATAGTAAAGGAAAAAAAAAAAAAACTTTTTTTCCCTCACCAGAGATGAGAGATTGAGATCACAGTGTCAAAACAATTTGTGTTCATATTTCAAATTTGTCCATAAAGTAACAATAGGACCAAATAAGAATATCGGTACAGCCAAATTACATGTGCGCTTAAAGACTGAAACTGAATACAGATTTCGAATGCCTCTGTTCTTCAGTCTATTAATAGTAATTGGAATAAGGCATCTGGAATTAAAATATCTAAAACATATTTAGGCTAGATTTTTAAAAAAAGCTCTTTATATCAAGAACAAACCACAATGATCTTCTTTTCCCATTAAATCGTCGCAGCTCTTTCCCTTCCCTTGGAAAACAAGAGGAAATTAAAATGCACTTCTAGGAACGTCTTGTCTTGTTTTATTCTGTCAGTTGGGAGATGGATTCCAGAACATTCTTTTACTGGGAAGCCTGGCTTCGAAGTATTATGGGTTTGCGCGAACGACACAATGGAGGGAAATTTCGCGGAAAGCGAGGGGGGGACACATTCCGACAGAGGAGGGTAAAATTATGAAAACCCAAGGAATGAATGATTCAAAACCACAGTGTGAAAGCGTCGTGTCGCCATCACCCGAAAGGCTTTTTGAAGATGAGCATTCAATGTACAGGAACCATTCGGGGAACAATTTGCACAACAACAACGGTGTTGAAGGGGAAATACATAAGGATTGGAACATATATAAACATAGGAATCATTTCCGTAATAATATCTGCTTATTAATTCAAGGAAACAGATTATTATCAAAAACGAATATATTTCATACTCGAAGTTATTCCTTACTGAAAAAGAAAAACCTATATTAGATGATAATAGCTGAGATGTAAACCAAATTAAATAGTTAAATGAAATTCGAAGCATTTTTCTTTTATAATGTTAACCAGTCCTTATTCGGTGTAATTGTGTAATTACTCGTATATTATTAGTGCTGGAAATTTATTGTACCATCAAGCTTAATTTAATTAATTTAGGTTAAAATTTAAAATTTCTTATAATAACTTTATTGTTTAGAACATCAGAAAATTAATTGAATTTTTATTATTGTAATACTATTGATATCATAGTTTTCCAAGTTCTTAAATAAGTTTTGAATAAGTATTTTCATTTATTCTTAAATCAAAATTATTATTTTTTTTTATTTTTGAAAAATCAAATGCCTTAGCCAACCAAATCTTGTTAAACTATTGGAATTAAAATTTTCTTTATTTTTTTCATATTTATAAAAATTGCTTAAAATAGTCTTATAAATAAACTTTCCTTCGATTTTTAAAATTTCATATTTAATTCTTATTTTTAATTTATTTTCTATAGTTTGATGTTTATAATTAATGTAAATATTATCAAAAATATTTACTTATCGGAATACACGAATATATTTATTGCAGTATTCAGAAAATAACTTTACGATTGTTAGCGGGTGGTTGAACAGCAATTAATAAATAATATTCATTTTAGGCACTTAAAGATTGAGATATGTAGTTTTTTTTAGTAAAATACGAAATAAACTAAATTAAAAGCAGATTGAAAAGTAAAGAAAGTATTTTTCTTATTTTTTTTACTAACTATTAGTAAAAATAAATGAATACATAAATTTAGGAAAGATTAAATGTTTAAGCTAAAATAAAAAATGATTTTTTTTTAATGATATGTTATTAAACTGTTTGGCGACTGATTTCAGCTTTAAAAAAATCTTTGCTTTTTAATTTTACTGTAATCTATTTTGTATATAACAGTCAAGAAACGACAATTAAGATGTAAAGACGAAAAGAAATTTAACGTGCCTGGTTCCTTTTCATTTTAACAACATGACATTTTGGCTTTATTTAATGCCTTTATTAAATTTCTTTTGTGCCTATCAGATTGCAGGATAAGGAATATTTATAATTGTATTTTGTTTAATTTTTGGTTAGGATTTCTTCGGGAGTGGTCCCACTCTCGGGAGCGAGATCCGGGATGCTAACCTCGCATCTTCTGAGTCTGTCGTAGGTGGAGTTTGGCTGGCTGATGAGTCCTAAAAAGGACGAAACGGTCCATCCCAGTCTCTTTCCGGTGACATGGAATTTAATCCAAGATTAAAAATTAATGATAACGTATTCTTTTGCTTTTATAATTTTTGGAGGTGCAGCTCAGGGTGAGAATTCCTCTTTTAGCGTTATACCGTCGTTTTTTTTTCTATCTATTTCGAGATTTAAAGACTACTTTACAAAAGGAAATAAGAAGACAAGCTAAAACCAGAAAATTAATTAATATAGAAAAGGCATTTGTTAGTAAAAAGTTAGCTTAACAGTAAACCTTACATTTATTTATTTGTTTATTAATTTATTTATTTTTATAAATACAAAAGTCGACGAATGTATTTAGGAGCTTATTAAAAAATTATTATTTTAAATTAAATTAAAAGAGAGTTTTATACTTTTCTAGATTAAGAAAAGAAAATAATTCATTTTTATAGTTGAATTGGAATACATTTTTTTTAAAGCAATCTTTTTAATGTTAATCCTATAATATTAAAATAATTCTAAGAAATTCAAATTTTATTAGTCAATATTTCAAATTTGACGAAAAGGGTCTTTATATTTAATGCTACTTTATCAATGTAATTTTTAAGATCCATCAAGAGGATATCAAAGTTAGTAGTGAGGAGACCCCACACACAGACTGACTGATGAACCACACTTTCCAGTTGGAGAGTCTTTAGTCTAGAGCAGTGGTGCACAACCCGCGGCCCGCCGGTATATTTATTGTCGCCCGGTAGTGTCAAACTTAAAATTAAATTGGAGCCTTTCCATTGCTGCCAACAAATACATTGAAAAAAATGTCATAACTTGAAACAGCAACTGTCGTAGACTTTACTATTGGAATGTTGGTACAAAACACAACTAGCGCATTATTTGATAATTTGAAGTTTATGTAAATTACATTAATTATTAATTATTATTATTATAAATGACATTATAAATATCATTAATTATTCTAAAGGTTGGGGGGGGGGGGGATTGGAGGACGGGACGCTCTGCCGCCCTCCATCAGAACTTACATAAAAATATTAAGCCTCAGACTTCCTAAGTTTCAGCATCCTTGGTCTAGAAGGGTGTACGATAAAAAATTTAGTATGTTAGTAATTAAAACACAAAATGATCAAAATCCATATAGAAAAATAGGCTTTTTAACAATAGGAAGACAACAAGGAATAACTACTAATACTTCCTTTTGCTATTTTTTTTTTCTTTTCCATTCCCGCGGAGTTCCTACGGGGTTGGTCTTGTTCAAAATAATGTCCGCAGAACTAATTACACCTCCTGAATATTTAAAAGCAGATGTGTTTAAACTCACACTCCATCACAGAATAAAATTCCCATAGCGGCTCAGATGGGCCATAAGTCAACAAACCATGAAACTGTGTCATGCAAGATATCAAAATCCAAGAGAAAGGGAGATTTCATATCCATGTGCCAAAAGGAGATCGCATTGAAGCGGTTTCATCAACTTTAGTTTATCGCAAAACGAAATTAAAAGTTTGAATTTGTTGATCCAAATTTGGCAACGTCAATTAAATGAAAGGTGACAACAGAATTTAGAAAACAATTCATACAAAGTTCCAAAAAAAGTAAGATATATTCTCTCTCTTCAACAAGCAGAGTCCTGCAAACTTTGCGAAATTGTTAACTTAAAATCATTCTATTTTATTCTCCTTAAAGTAAAAAAGCTATTTAGAAAGTAAGACTTTTGGATCAGCAGTTTGCGCCAACTGTTCTGTACTCTTAACAAATTCCTAATTTAAATTTTAGATTCTTTAAAAAAACAATACAAAACAAAAAGTTAACTTTAATTTCTAAAGTGGGAATATTATATTGTCTTAAAATGTCACCAAAAACTTTATTCAACAAAGACAACGCATACCACTACGGTTGTGGCGTGCCTTATATTACTAACGTGAAGTATACAGAGGCAAATAAGTACTAGATCTGGCCCCTTTATGTCATTATTATTATATACCAAGACTCTCCCATATTCTCTCTCCTTTTAGTAAAAACTTCTATGCTATGACTACACGCATCAATATGTCTGCTCTTATATTGTTTATATTTTACAAAATTCTCAATCAAATATCAAATTTTGCGAAATATAGGGGATAATTTGCTAAAAACGGTTTCCCGTCAACCTCGGGAGAATCCGTCTCGGGGAAACACAATCTTATTAAATTACCCAAATAAATTTAAAGCGAATAAATCAAATAAACAAGATTAAATCCTTACCGGGAATGTTGCATTATCCGCACTCTTAAATTACAGCGTACAGAAAGCATCGTCGTCGAATGACAAATCAACGTCAAACGGGTGTTTTGAATTTTGCAGGCAGTATTTCGCCGAATCGGGGATTCCTCGAAATTCCAAACAAGATCTTAATGCCACTGAAAATGTTTTGAAGAGGGGGTGGGGATTGCAATTCATTTTTTTACTTCGAGGGTCACTGGAGATATAGAATTCTGTCTGGCCGTGTGCCATTAAGTTTTCTCTTTGATTTTAGAGAGATCGGTGCGCGCCTTAAGGAGAAAGCGGTCTAACCGAATTGATGCTTTTAAGGATAGGATATCAAATGAAAGAGGCTGGCAGGCCCCAAACATCAACCAACTGCTAACGGAAATAAGGCGAGAATCTCCGTAAATGTTTTGATTTATTTAAAAACCTTCTATTAAATTTTTATTTCTATTTAACTATCTATTTTTGACCCTGAAATCCCTCCTTGTCTACACCACTGATTGGCTTAGAATTCATGTATGTTACAGACTAAATACACAAATCTGTATTCGAATAATAGCAACTTCGGTGCTGCGATTATTCTGATTGGATTCTTTACATCGGAGAACCAGTATTTTAGTTCTAATTTGTCCACAAAACAATGAATATTTTACAGCCTACATTCAAACGATACCTTCAAGACCTCCCAACATTTGTATTAGCCATGGATAATAAGTTTTACTCAACCGATAGCAAATATTAAAATTGAAGAGATTATGATCAGCAAAAGATTAAACTAAAATAACTATGAACTTATTTTCATTTTTAATCTTATATCATTTGGAATTCAAACAATGAATCTACATTGATATAACAGTAAATAATGTTGGAAATAACTTAAAAAGTTTTGTTTTAATACGTATTTATCAATTAAGATGGAGATTTTTAACTATCAAAATTATAGTTTACTTAAAAATAATTATTTAAAAAATTTCTTTTTTTAAATCTACAATGTTTTTAAGACGGACTAAAAAGTATAAAATAATTAGTAAACAAAGTTTAACGAAAAACGTGGGGCGCATGCAATAGATTAATTGAGATGGTATGGATGGAGTGTATATTACCTTGCGTCCCATGTTTCTTGTTATACTTTTTAGTCCGCTTAAAAACGTGGTATATTTAAAAAAAAAAAAAATTGAATAATTATTTTCTGCTTTTTAGTCTTGTGTGTATGCAATCTTTCAATTGATTTTAAACATTCAACACGAATTTAAATTTTAAAACGATTAAATTAAAAAAAAAAAGAAAAAAGCCGCTGCGTCGTGCGGCACCGACCTGTCGTCCGAATAATTAGGACAGACAGACAATATTATAAGACGAGTTAATATTGAATTGTCATCTATTTCTGAGCTATGTTTAAAGTTTCAAGTCGCTAGCTGATCGGAAAGTGAGTTTAAAATCAAGTGCAAAATTTGTACCGAACAAACAGACAGAGAAGGCGGCGAGATAATAAAAACGTGTTAAAAAAGGGACATAAGATTTCGAAATATTATCCGATTCAAATATGTTAAAATTGTAAAGCATTATTACTTCTATTTATAATTATTAATCGGCATTTTCAGAGTAACATTAAAAAAAAAAATTCATGTTGACTTTTGTTAAATTTGCTGTAATTTTCCTGTCGTAAGCTGAAAAGATCACTGACCAAAGGAGGAAACAAAAAATAAATAAATGTAAGTTTCGATTTTTCTAAGGCGCCTTCCACTGTCTGCTGGATGTAATAACTAACAAAATAGGCCTAATCTTCTGTATTATTGATTAATATAAATTTTCTTCCTTTCTCAGGGAAATAAAAATGAAACACCGATAAAAACCAGTTTAATGAAATGCGCGAGTTCAATTCTTTCGTTATTAAAGTTGATCTAATAGAGCGCTCGAGCCTTTGAATTTGAGAATATATCCGAATTCAATTTTCTCTTTGTTGTTCGTATTCGCTGTGCGTAGTAGAGGGAAAAATCAAACACGAAAATATTCAGCTAATGCCTTTTCTATAGGCTATAAATGAAAAATGTATGATTTCATTGTCATTCGCAACCCCTATTTTCTCTGGACGGGGTGGGGGTGGAATGGAAGGGGTTGTGACAGTGGGTGTTTCACGGCAATGTTTTCTCTGCAATGTTTTAGAAGGAAAACGCCAGACTGGAAAAATCAATGCCGGCCGGGAACCCCGTACCTTCAAACACGGGAAGAGCTGGCATGTCCTTCCCACACCCACGCCCCGTTTTAACGACCCGGGAAGCCTCTCCCGGGCCTCGGAATAATCAATCTGTCGCAGTTTAATTAAGCGATTTCCACGAGAAAAAGAAACGGAATAGAGAGAAAGGACAGAATGGAAAGGAGAGGAGAAAAAAATGATAATGACTGATTAACACCGAAAAGTGCTTTTGCAAATAATGAGGTTATTATTTTTATTATTATTAAAATAGAATTACTTAAATGTATAGTTGGAGATGACAGAATTTAGATTACTTAATAACAGTATTATAATCGAAATGATTAAACACCGAACTCTAATGTCTATTTTAAAAAGCTGTCTTCAATGATTTGTTTTATTGTTATCACAAGAATTATAAAGTAATGTAGGTGGTTTTTCAGATACAGTCGGACCTCTATTTTGCGAACTTTTCTTTGGAACCAAGAACATTTTGCTAATTTCTTCCTAAAATAACCTCCAAATAGCGAAGTGCATTTTCTATTTAACGAACTTTTTCGTGGTATCTATTTTTTTCCTTCCTTGAAATATTTTTATTATTAATATTCCCTTAGAGAAATGAAAGAAACGTGGATACAGCTGAGGGAAAAAGAAGAAATTAACGATGATGTGCTGATTGATGATTATCTCTTTCACTTGATTTTGAAGTTGAGACCTTGGAAACACTAACTGAATCGAATATTTTGGACAGAGTGAAAAATAAAACAATACAACTAGGAATTGCGATGAAGATGATAAAAATGGAAATGATCATGATGCAAAAATCAAAAAACTTCGTATGATGAAATGCTAAAATCATTTGAAAAAATCCGATTACAATTTGAAGAAAATGCGCCTGAAGGGGTTTTTGGTGCACTACAAAGATGCGAGACATACAATTTGTATGAGCGAAAACAATTTTTCAAAAAAAAAAAAAACTTTATTCATAAAATTTAAGTAGGCCTACGTATGTGGTAATATATGCTTTATGTCATTAAAATTATTACTTTTTTTAATAATATTGAATAATAAAAGGTGAATCTCTATTTAACGAATTTTGCATATAACGAACTTTTTTTCGGGATTTAGCGACTTCGTTAAATAGAGGTCCGACTGTATTTCATTAATTTCCTCAGGATAATCTACAATCATGGCGTTTCACAGTTATTCCCGTCCTTGTGATGCATTTCGTGAAGAATTAACATACACAACAGACTTCGGTGGCAGCATAAAATACTGCTTCTAGAGTTTATGAATACATTAAAATGTACAATATATGTACTACGACCTTCCATTTCATAGTCGCAATTAACGAGATAATAAAATGTTCTAGTGCAATGTATGATAATGTGGTTATAGAGTTCGTAAAACCTTCCCTGAACATTGTGATCTATCAGCAACCAAGGAATATAAGCAAGACCACAATTTTTCTTCAAATTTTAATTTTTTTCAATGCTACTCAGAATTTGTAGTTATAATTTTTTTTTTTTTGTATAGGTAAATAGAAAAGATTTTGAACAAAATACTTATTTTATGATGAAAAATAAAACGGCTTATCTGTTGAGGGCTAGTGTGGATGAAATGAAGGAGACCAAGGCGCTGACCTCAACGAAGGGGTTAAAATTAATAATGTTGTAGCAGTGGTTTGGAGAGACAAATAACGATACCAGAATAGCTTCACGATCGAAGGAGGACAAATATGTTTCCGACTTCCATGTAACATTGCCTTAAGTGATTTGTGATTTTCATAGAACAGCTAAAAGCCTTGCTTCGACACCGGGGAGGTTTTATAAAAATGTTATTTATGCTGATACGACTGTGCTCTTTGCCCAGCCAAAGAAAGGGATGGACTGGGTCAGATATTATCACATTATTTCAAGCCACATCGACTTACAGACCGATTTTGGTTCTGAACGGGTTCCATACCATTATTCATCAGATAAATGAGCAGATATTCCTACTGAAGTGGAAAACGGCACAGAGGGCTGTAAAGATCAAGTTTTCGTATCTTACAATGTAAAATATTTCTAAATAGCAGACAACTACTTGTCCGTTCTCATTAGGTACTTAATGAAGAAAAACCAACCGTATGAAGATTCGTGCTCTTAATGGCATAGATGACACTTGGAAGACTTTTGACAAAATCCCTCCACCCCTCTCTTTCCGGATGATCTAAGCGAACCTTGCATGTAAATTATAAATCAAACATACAATAACTTTTCAAATTTTAGGCACTGTTTTAAGACTTATATTACTCTGAACAGTAATTACATATTATCGTAAACTTTGAGAAATCTATCGTTTGCCATTTAATAGATCTTGTGAATATGAAAATAAAGCTTAACGTGCGGCGAAATAAGTAATAAAGTAAAAGAAAGTAGAAAGAAAGTAAGTAGAAGTAGGGTGAGGCTGGGTTGGGTTGATGAGTCCGTTGAAGGACGAAACGGCCGTTCCCAACTCCTCCCCATAATCTAAAATCAGAAAGGCATTTTCTTCTTTTTTTTTCTCTTATTCAGGTGCGGATTTTCTTTTACTTTATTATTTAATAGATCTTGTGACAATTACACTTTTTTTAATAACAATTAAGAACACTTCCACAACCATTCCATGAAACATGATCAAGCGATATTTTACTCATCTTAATTAATTATCTTTAACAACATCGTTAGTTTTGCATTCGAGTTGCTGAATAAATTGAGGGAAAGTTTATTGAATTTCAAATGGCCAGGTAGAATTTTCTCGAAAAGAAACAGATTCGATTGTCAATAAACGGCGGAAATTACCAAACCTTAAAAATGCTTTCTTTCGTAATAGCTGTGGCAATTAATCTTAAAATCTCTTAGCAATGACTTAACTTCGATTTACTGACATTTCGTTAGTATCACCACGATACCGATTGGTTGTACGATTCGCTAGCAAAAAAAATAAAAAAAAAATAATCACACGTGCCATTACAGCTCACATAAGATGAAAATAAATATTCTCCATGATCAAAGCAGTTACAGGACGAAAAAAAACTTTCTTAAAATATATCTTAAATAAACTCTGTTCTCATAGTAAACAGTAAAAAGACATATTTTTAAAGAAACAATATTATCCGTTATTGTTATTAAAATGCTTTTCAGCCTTTATTTGACAAGGTGAAACTAGGATACTTCACAATGTTTAAAACTGATTTATTAGTCCTACAATATTAAAAACACAATATTCACATTAATTAATTTATTAAATAATTAAATAATTTATTCTGACTTAAGGAAAAATTGTTTTTTTTTAAAAAAAAAAAAAACTACAAAACTAAAATTAATGTAGAATGCATCTAAAAAAAAAAAATCACGAGAGCAGGTATTTACATTTCTGTTTCTCAGAAAAAATAAAATATTAAAAAAAAATTCCAAGCTCCTTTAAACACACATAAACATGTCCTGAAATGTGTAAGAAATTTTAACTTTTGATCAATGTTGTTTCTTGCAGTTCCCGAAGACAAAGTTGATCATAAGAAAACATTCTGAGCAATTAACCCTTGTTCGAATTGTCATCGACTTCATTGACAAAAATTAAATTCAAAATTAAATTAAATTCGAATCAAGAACATGATGTGCTATTTCTTACGAGACGTTACACTGCATCTTTCAACTTACAGTATATTGTCCTTTGATAATGAATTTTGGGGCACTCTACAAACTGATTATTGTAATTTTTCAGTTAACATTAGGTTGTTTTGTTTATTTTATTTTTTAAAAATATCAGTTATAAATATTGATAAAAAAAACCAAACAAACAAACTTAACGTTTATTGAGAAATCAAGGTAAATCTGAAGTGGCAGAATGAAAGATTGGCAATGAATAAATGAAAGAATAAGAACAAATAAACTATTATTAGTGATAAATATTTTACTGAAGAACTTTTTTTTCTCCTTACAACTTAAGTAAAGATTTTCTCAAACTGTTCGTCAGTTCCAGCCTTACTAAAACTGAAGTTGTCTATGTGTATGTAAACAAACCACCATGACACCGGAAGTCTTGGAACTTTTGATGAATTACTGCTTATTTTAAGACAAAATGTATCATTAAACTAATACTTCCGTAAAATTAAAAAGGAAAATTAGAAAGGAGTTTATTTATCATTGAAAATTTGGAAAGGAAGCTGAAATCGCAGGAAGAACTTGCGACTTCCGGAGTCAAATCGGACGGCTGAAATGAAAACAAAAACTGAGCATCCATCAATACTGTTATCATTTTTTTAAAACCAATTAATCGAAATGACGCCATATATCTTTTCACCATCAATTACAGTATCATTTCCTAATTTATAATTTAGAAAAACAGCCTTTGTTTCTTTGTTTGTTTTTTAAATCAAATCGCTACACAAGGAAGTAATTTCCTGAAAAGTGATTCTAATAAAAAAAAAAAAAGCAAAAGATGAGTGCTAAAGTTTAAGCATTCGAAATGGAAAAACATCGAATTAGGACATCGACCAGCGCTTAGTCTATTATTAAACTTTGGTTGCGTGACGCTGATCAATTACTCAACAAAATTTGGCATCAAAAATATAAAATTATAATTTGAATAATGACCATTCTTCACCTGATACAAACTTTCCAACGTACATTTAAATGTTCTTACTCTTTCGATACCAAAACCTCAACAAATAATGTGACGTTGTTCAACTTTTTTTTATTTTGTTCGCAAACCATACAACTATCCAACCAGAAAAAAAAAATGTCCGAATCACATACTCAATAAAAACACAAGCAAACTATCTGTTCAGAAATAGAAATGATCTCATTACAGAATTTTTTCTCCATGAACCCCCTTCGGGATTCGTGAACCGCCAAATGGGAAACGCCATGATAAATAAAACAATACATGAAACATCAAAACAGCTAGTATTGTAACTAATACGAATCTCCGATTATCAAGGTGCAATTATTACTCTTTCATTTCAGTCACATTAATATGAATAATTCTTTATTTACGACAGTGTTTCTCAAACTTTTTGAAATGCCCATCATTTTCCGTACGCCTTCACATTATCGCTTTTATAAACCAAAGTAATAGGTGAAATATTGTTTATTTTGTAATAAAAAGTAAAACTGATTTTTTTTTTTTTTTATTTAAAGCATAGCCTATGCAACTCTATAATAGATCCAGCAGCGCTTAGAGAATACTGACCTTTAAAATGCGATTCATTATTGTGTTTTGTATTGTAGGCGTCTATTTAAAAACGTCCAATGACGTCACAATATTGTTAAATATATTACAGTTGACTCGCGATAATCCGACAGTTACGGGACCGAGGGAGTGTCGGATTATCAAAGGTTGGTTTTTTAAAACTGAATTTTGACTTCTAAGGCAAAAAAATGTAAGTTATGTTTATACAGTATGTATATTGTTACAATAAATATTGAGTATATATTTTACGGCCATTGAGGATATAAAAAAAAAAATAAACTAGGCATAGTTTAACAGAAATGAATACGTATGTATGTAATACTAATTTTTTTCTGTATTTATGTCTTAAAAAAATAAAATTACAGTAAATAATGTAAAATATAATTTTATGTCTTAAAATAAAAAATAAAAATACGGCTTAAAAAAAATCTGTAATCGTTTTTTGTTTCTTCTTACGTAAAGAGTCTGTCATGGCTTTTTCTTAAATATCTTTTAAAATTAAAATGTTCTCGTAGTCGAGTTCCCTCTCCTCACACCAACGTGTTTGCAGCCGACATAACTTCATCGCAAATGATTGTGCATTTCACCTCCGTGACCGCCTCAATCGGGTCGGTTTTCGAACCAACCTGTGTCGGACTGTCAAATGTCGGATTATCACGAGTCAACTGTATTAACAGCTTTAAAATCAATTCGGTTAAAATATGCCCGTTGATATGCGCCAACAGCTTATGTTCTTCTGTTTATTTGAAGAGAATTAAACCAACAATTAGGAATCCAAGAATGCGTTTTTCAGATGAATATCATCATTTCCCTAACTTACAACTGAAAACAAACCGATTGTAAAGAGAATAATTGTTACTGCCTTTCATATTTATCTTTCATTCTTCTGCGAAATGATGAAAATGAAGTAGTTATGCTATTATAGATTCCAGGTTTTAATATGTTACAAAACTTAAGTTCCATTTAAATACTGATGAAGAGTTCACTTTATCAACTTCCACTAATCCAATTGCTACAGATTGTAACGAATAAACAGAAGTTTTCATTTTTTTGCAAAAAAAACAAAACAAAGTAATTAATTCTTTTAGACAGTGTCAAAAGCAAAGCAGTACCATAATATGCACAATTGTATAAACAAAATAATTAAAAGCAAGAGCATATAAATGTAAGACCGTTCCTTTATGTTTTACAGGCATAGCTGTAGCCTAGGGGCCGCTAATACAATGCTTAGTGCATCATTTGGATAGGTTAAAGAATTTATGAAACAATACGTTTGTAAATATTAACAATGGCAATTGTTAGTATTGTTATGTATGAAGCATCATTATTATTACTGTGTTAATTGTTATCATTATTACTAACACTGCTATGGAAAACGTTAATTTTGGAGGTCAGGGAGGGGTCCTACAGGTCTAATTTTTTTTACGTGGTCACCTACTTTTGGATGCTGAACACAATGGTGAAGGTTTCATTCTAATATCTCTAACCGTTTGGCCGCTACAGAATGTGACAGACAGACAACACAAAAGCAAGAGTGGTTCCCTATGTTAACTGTAATATGGGACCGCTAAAAAGTGAGTTACATAATATTTTTGTTGTTTATCTCTCAAATTAAATTCACAACATTTTAAATTACAGATTAAATCTAAGTTCTGATAGAAACTTATATTTATTGTAAAATTAATAATTATTTACTTTAATAAAGTTTTTTATTAAGATTAAAAGGTATCCGCTTACTTAAAATTGTTCCGAAAATAACAACGACTATTCCAAATACGAAGTAAACTCACCTCTAGATAGCGAAATGAAATTCACTCAGAAATATTAAAAAAAAAATAAATAAAGTAAAAAGCAGGAACATGTATTAAAAGGAAGGAAACAAAGCTATTCTTTCAAATAAAAAACAAATGATTACCTTTTGGGCTTGAAGCGCCTCCTAAGGACGCCGAACATCACCACGAGAAACGCAAGGGCGGCACTGACCGAATGGATGAGTAAGGCGAAGGCAGAGTCGAGCCGGATGGGCGTTCGGACGACTGCCGACGAGACCAGGGAGGCAGACGGCGGCGGGTCCAGGATCTTCGTTATCGGGACTACGCCACGAAACCGGGAGGGACTGGACGGACCCCGGAGGAGGAGGAGGAGGGAAAGATAAAATCTGCGGAAAGGTGAGACATCCGCAGCCCAAACAAACGTAATCCGTTAGCGATGACTACAACGAGAGGCTTATTTTTTTCTACCGCAGAACAACAAACGTTCGCTACGGGACTTCACGATCCAGTTCCTTATTTTGGGGGTTAAAGAGCAAAAAAAAATCTAACTTAAAAATTCCAAATGTTACATAAAATCATCCATATTTATTGACACAGCGCTTCGGTGAAACGCTTTAAAGAAGAAAGCTCGATAAACATTGTCTTGAAATCACGAATCACTTGAAAACATGGGTCTAGCCAAAAATGAAGATTACAGAAATGTGGGAATTCTGACAACGGTTACTTCTGAATTCAACGGAAATTTTTAAACAGTTCCAATGAGCTTGAAATTGTAGCTTCAAATATGACACTTCACTGTATTTACTACATATTCACTATATTCACTTCACTAAGATTACGGATTCCCGCAAAATCCTCACATTTTTCCGTTCAGTGTTACGCAATTGTTAGTGTTTTTATCTTTTCAACCCGGTAATCAGCAACTGTCGCCTCGCGACTGACATCGACTCGTGAAGAAACACCGCCCATACATTCGCTGACCTACGTTACACGCTGACAACAACAGGCTTAAAAATAAATAAAACTCTACGCTTTGAAACGTCACTGTCAGGGGAGATACAGGCTTGGGTAGTTTCCTCGTCAGTGGGTAACGGTGGCGAGCGGGTGCGTTGTTGCTTCGAAGTTGGCCGAGAGCTTCGCTTCGTCTGCCGGGCACTGGGAAAGCAGCGGCGCCGAACACATGGCGCTGCGTGCAGCAAACAAACCTACTCGAGTGTAGCTCACTTCCGCTTTGGGGTTCATTCTTTTTTTTTTATTTATTTATTTCATCTTTCTCATTTTACTTTAAATAGCATTCGTTGCAGAAAAGAATCAATCGTGTACTTTCAACGTTTTCATATCACTAAAGTCGAAGTAAAATTATTAGTTGATAAAAAGGCTTAAAATCAAAAAAATTTCTTCATTACAATTTTTTGTAAAAATACAGTACTTTTTTTTGTGATCATTACTGGCACTATTGCTTTAGATAAATTTTTAACGTTGAAGGCGTTGAATAATAATAATAAATATATCACAAATCAATTTTTGCCATCTAGGCCAAAAATCCTTTTTTTCTTCTTGCAACTGGCAAACACGATTCCAATTCAGCGTCAAAATATTTAACAATATTTTTCACCACAACCAAATGAACTGGGCGTCAATTCGACGCAACCCTGCTACGTCGATTCCAACATGGTGGGTGTCGAATAGCTCCCCTTTAATAATACAACCTGCGACGCATCACGGGCGTGCTATGCTGCCGCCGAGGGGAGTTTCCTACCATGTCATGGGTGTTTTCTCGGAATGGGCACCCGCACAGTCAACGGGAAACCCGACCACGGAAACGACGAACCTGATCCGACTGAATCACCTTCTAATGTTGTTACTTTCTATTTCCTCTCTTCTCCTGTCCTTTGGTTTTTTTTTTTTCTCTCTCTCTTTCTTTCTTTTTTATCTTTGCTCAGGTTGCAGTTACGCTCGATCAGCTGACAATGCTCTTGGCTTTGTGCCGGAGAAGAAAAAAAAAATGGAGGTGGGAAAAGGGGGGTTTCCCGAAAATCCTACTTGTTTTTTACCTGACCGTCTCGCAATTGTCGGAACCCAAATGCAATAGTTCTATGATGCTGATGATGATGGATGGACGACCGGTTGAAGCACAAAGGACAGGTTGAGCTGTTCGCTTGCAGCCGAGGCCTCCATGACTGCTACTGCTTCTGCTGATCGCTTGTGTCACTCCGTATTGATCAAGGCGGTGCAGCACGAGGGCTGCTCGGACCTGGATCACTCGGCGAACTCGTAGAGGGGGAAGTAGGAAGGTGTATGCACGCGGGGTTTGTGTGTATGTTGCTGAATGAGCGACTGTAAAGTCTCAAAAGGCTGCTTCATACAAACTGAATCGATAAACATTATGATTCTTTTTTTCATTTACGTAATTTCAATATTAAACAATATATATATATAAAAAAAAAAATCGCAATTTAAAAGCTTGGACGATAATCTGGATATTAATTAATAGCAATAGAAATTTTTTTCTAAAAATAATTATGTTGTATTTTCTCACAACATAAGAAAAGTAATTTGTTTTCTGTTAATGTAATAATAATAATAAAAGCTTATTATTATTTGTAATATAAAAGTTACAGTATAATAACAATATTTATAGTAATTTAACGTAATGCAAATGATTACAAAAAAAAAAAAAAATACTTTAGCCCACCTCAATTTCCTTTTCTTTTGAGTGTTGCTGAGTTCAAAACAGCTATCCTATCTCCCCCCCCCCCCCCAAAAAAAAAAAAATGAATAGATTTTTATTCATTTGGATTCCATTCGTGAAAGACATATTTGGTATAACTGTTCAATTAAAACATTGGTATATTTCAGATGATGAAATTAGAAATTAAAAATACTATTTTCTCTCAAGATTATCGACAGCATGTATAGTAATTGAAGGCAACCACGCGCAGCTTAACTCAATAATGCTGGGAAACCGAACGTAGACCTCTTGAAATGACCTAAATCGATTTTTTTTCCTTATTAGCATGTGCTAATACAATATTACTTCGAAACTCATAGGGAAAACGCGATCTGTTATTACTTCGTGTTTCATGAGATTCAACTATGAAATTGCTGACTGCCCTAAAATAGTCGTTTAATAAAACTTTATTAAAAACAGATGTGATTATATCATATATAAAAGTTCATATATGCTATATAGCAGTTCACATCATTGTATGAACTACTAAGATATGTAACACCCTAATACTGCACAATAACACGCCGTAATCGATATGGTATTCGTTACCTTCGTAAGATTGGTTAATTTATTAATATTACTAATATAAAACTTAATGCAGTATTACATTATTTCCTACATAAATAATTCCTTATATACAATCTACTTTCAAAAAATTAAAAACAAAAGATGATGCCATCTAGTGAGTGAAAGAATTGTGGATTTCGCCTGATCGCAAAGTTTGAATTATTTTACCAATCAGTGCGCGACGGATCCCACGTACTAGCTTGAATATAAGCAAACTGACATGGCTTTCAATTGATTACGGCTAACCTCCCAATGATTAATATATGTATAAGTAGGTTCTGTCATTGCCAATCTTGTGTCGCAACGATTTTCAAATGGTTGGTGCTTTTCTCCGTACAACACAGATACAGAGCAGGGAAGCATCGAAATTCCCCAGGGCCACCCTGAGAGAGGTAACGGTACTCAATTAGAACATAGGAAACGTTCATGCTGATACAGCTGTGTTGGGAAATCAGACGTATCAGAACAAAACTCTGTTTCTAGTTCTTACCGTTTCGCAGATCTTTCCAAAATCATCTACGTAGATCTTAAACAATAATAACAACTTTTAACTTAATTCATTTCTTTGCTTCTAGTCCACAGCAAACAGAACCAGTAATTACTACGATTTCATTAAAAAAAAAAAAATAGAATTTATTGTTTTGTATTCAGTGTCCGAAATAAAAATCTCAAGTGATGAAAGGAATTAGGGCTAATGTTTCCATTCTGTCATCACGTGACAGGGACTTATAATTTCATTCATGCACGCTTTTTGTGAAATGGCATGGTAAAATTCTCCATTACTTAGCAAACCATTACGAGTACTTAAAATGTGTCAAGGTAAAATACTAACAACTAAGTAAGTATCTACTTAACAAACTAATTATGGTAATTATTGTCTTGTTAAAATACTCATAAACTTCCGCTATTCTTGAGTTTTTCGTCAGCGCTTGGAAACCTAAGGACAAGCTAATTAATTTGCATTGGCTAAATTTGGACAAAGTGAACAAATCGTTTCGGAGGAGCTCCTTAACAACTCTGCAAAAATTCATTTCTGCCCAAAGATGAATCTATCTCACAATAAGAGAAAAAAAAATAATAACGAGTCAATGTACATAAAATAACACCCTCTCCCTTTTAGTTTTTGACGTTGGGATTTTTCGGGATAATTTTTTTTTTTTGAGGGGGGAGAAGATAACTTTATCATCTGCCCCTCCCCCCCCCGCCCATTTTGAAGAATGTAGAATAGCCCCCTTCTTTCTTTAATTTTTTTGATTATTGGAGGAGATCGGCTTCTAACCCCCCCCCCCCAACTAAAATCCTATCTACGCCCTTGACCTAATGTCCT
Source organism: Thereuonema tuberculata (assembly GCA_023159025.1). Taxonomy (NCBI): domain Eukaryota; kingdom Metazoa; phylum Arthropoda; class Chilopoda; order Scutigeromorpha; family Scutigeridae; genus Thereuonema; species Thereuonema tuberculata. The sequence continues at coordinate 91,952,197 of JAFIDM010000001.1, forward strand.
ACGTTTCAGTTTTCTGCTTAATCTGGCATTTTAAGAAGGAATTCTGCATGAGTAAGCTTTTGTAAAGTCGATAAATAATAATAAGATATATCATTAACATTCAGTGTAGTTGTATTTAAAGCTTTCATTCGTATTGACCCATATTTTAATTTAAAATTCAACCTATTTTTATTCTCTCTAAAGTCGTATTCTAATAATAGATCATATTGAGATGAATCGATACAGATGTTGTTTTGTTTACAGATGACGTTCCTTTTTTGCATTTATTTTAATTTGAAAGTATTTTATTTAGAAAAAACAAACAAATAAACAAGCAAACCTATAGTTCGAATAGTATAAGATAATTTTTTTTTTATTGATATAATATTAGATTCATCATTAACAGATAGACTTTTTTCCCAATTTTTACCAACAGAATTTTGACGTACAATTTTTTAGTAAGTTAGAGAAAAAATTAAAGGTTTTTTTTTTTTGAAAAATTACTGTTTGAAATTAAAAATAACCTTGGATACTACAAAAATATCACAAAATTCTACACTAATAACTCGTTTATCCAAAACTCTGGTTTATCAGAAACGATTTTTAGATTATTTTGAAAATACACAAAACATTTTTCCGTCACTTATACCGTTAGTTATAAGATTACACGAATATATTTCCTACCTAATACATATTTTTTTTTTTTCTTCCGGAAACGACGTCTCGAGTATCAGTAGAAAAAGATCTTACAGGAATCTAAAGATTATTAGGCTTATTTACGATCGTCTCCGAGAAAATTTATGGTAAATCCCAAATTTATTTCCATTTTAATTGCTTTCCCTTCGTTTTAATTTCAAGCTGCACGTTGTTGTTTACGAGTTGAGGAAGAAGTAAAACTACGTAAGGCAGACAGAGAAATGTCTTTCTGCGGGGGTGGCTTGTGAGGACGTCATTCTCGACTCATTGCGTTCAGAGGTTGTTATTAATTTCGCTGCGAATTAAATCCACCTGTCTTCCAAATTAGAGAGACATGACATCGTTGAGAAACGAAAAGAGATTATATAAATCAAGGATCTATTCGAAAAGCTACAATAATAACCTAATACACTTAAGTACTACAGTATACGTAAGGATTTATTATTACATTACAAATGTGACTGAAAATTGATTTATACACATGATTTTTTTTTAAGCTGTAATATTCGACTAAAAATACTAGAGATACCACGAAGAGTGATTTGGCCCAATACCGAATACCAAATATTCGGCCAAATCACTATTCGTGGCATCTCGTAGCCGAATATTCGTGGCATCTCTAAAAAATACCTTTTCTTCTTGTGCTCAGGACCATTTTTACCTCGACTGATTCAAAACCTAATACCAGTTACTATATAGTTTACATTTAAATAGATCGTGATTTTCGGACATGCCCTACTACCGAGTGGGATTATAGAACGTTTCACTGTTTGTTTTGCCTAATACTGTATTTGATAGAAATGGCTATTTTACTAGAGCTTTTGTGAAAGTACTATTGTCCTCCAAATGAGAGAGGCCGCCCTGTTTTTGTGAAATCTGCGCATGTATGATCGATTAGTCTGGTCAGGCACTTCCGTCTGATTTTATGACAGGACGCCGCCATTACGGTAATCGCTTGTTACTTTGCAAAAGAGCATTGTATTTATAAATAATATATATTTATTTATTTATATAAATATTTATTGTTAGCAACTGGTATTGAAATAACGCTAAATAGTCGAGAGAAGTTTTAATTTGGCGTTATCAACATGTCTTTCTCAGTGAAAACAGACTACGTTATCCATTGTGACAGGAAAACATAATTGATCAGCTACCGGAAGGGCTGCGCAGTTCAAACTTCCGCCGGCCACCTTTCATTTGGAGGACAATAGTGGGCTACTCGTTCTTCGTACGGATTACAAAAAAAAAAGAGTTGTTCTGCTGTAGATGAGGAAGAAATTGAAATTGAGAGATCACTTCAAAACTTCCCAGTTGGTATAAAAAACACAAGATAGATGTACAGTAATGTTATATTTGAATTTTGTAACTCGAGATCCCTAACTTCCCACACCTTTCTCCCCTTCTCCACATCCTATCATATCAAAAAAAAAAAAAAAATGCGTTCATTACAAATCTATATATTATCCCGAAATCTCCGTAGAAGTATCTTTAAAAAATGTTTGCCCATTCCCTCACCGCCTTCCCGTTTACACCCATAGTTCTAGTTTTTGCCTCCCGGCATTAATAACGTGATTTTAGTTCCAACAACATTTTAGTTCCAACTGTCGTCACCAGATTAATCTGTGGCGCTATTATGCATAACAATATTATATTTCCAATTATTGAACAACATTGTTTTTGTAGTTCTATTGCGTTTTAAAGAAAGTTCATGATCATTCCCCCCCACCCCACCCCAAAAAAAGTTTATCTTTAGACAACTTACTGTCGAAGCCCAGAGGTAAACTGCAATAAACTGTTGGGAAGATGAAGAGGATTGCGATTCCATCATATCAAACTTGCACATTTGAAACAATCAAAATTTATGCTTTCTACCAAGTGTAATGAAAGACAAAAATTAGTGTTAACATGGATAAAGCCGGTAGAATTCCACTCATCTACTCATTAAGGGCGAAATAATCAGACACAGGTGATAGAATTTTCGTTCTAAATTCTTTCAAAGGATATTATCTAATCTGCTTCTCTTGATTCCCACTTTTTTTATTCTTTATTAACTGTCTCATTCACAGTTTATTTTATTTAATGACAATCAGCCGCCAACAAATTTATTTAAGCTCCAAACACGGGGGACAATACAAACTAATTCTTTTAACTATTATTTTCCCTCTACTGTTTTCGTCAAAATGTGAAATGTGGAGCTGACATTAAAATGCTAATAGGAGTATTTTTTTTTATTATTATTATTATTATTCCTTTGTCGCCAGTAGATTTAAGTTATATTTTCAGAGTTGTAACCATCAAAATATTAAAAAGTTCAGTATTAATCAGAAGCTTTACAAGTACAGTACGTGTACAGTCGTTTTCCGAATAACGTCGCTTCAGACTTTAAAATCCATTTTCAATTGATACCTGGTTTGTGTCCACTTGCTTGGGGTTTACGACCGATAAATGTTCACCTGCATCGGGATTTCTTTTTTTTTCCTTTTTGCCACCCACATCCGTCAGCTCAAATAAGACAGCGAAGGTTAAGGTCAGTCCGGATTTTTGTACTCTTTTCTTTACTTCTATATAGAACAGTTCTACAGAATAGAAAAACTACTTAGTAGTCCCAAAAGCTATATCTCCTATGTGGGATGTAGGAATGCTGTACTTTCTTTAGTATTATTATTTCTTCCTATATTCGTTATATGTATTTTCATTCTTGTTTATAAACACATTTATTACTGTAGTGTGTTTATTTTAGTTAGAAATGCGTCGTCAGTTGTGCAGTATTTGTTGATTGCAGGGCAGGACATACATCGATAAGTGAATAATAAGGTAGTGCTTCAATTGACGTCATCCCTCCGGAACCAAAGGTGACGTAAGTGTGCGAGACATGCCTGTAGTAAGCATTTTTTTAACATACAAATCTAAAACATATAACGGCTGTGCTGCATTTACACAGAACTTGTAAAAAGTGCAGATTTTTTTGTATTCTCTGTTGTCAGTGGAGAGGTTTCTTGAATTCAATTATTACGACTTCTTTCTATGACTACATTACGCTGTTAAGGCCTTTGACAATGTCTATTATAATAAAATGTATTTCTATTCTAAATTCTACTTGTTTGTTTATAATTTCAGAGAAAAGCGAGAGGCAACAGAAACAGCGTTTCTGCGGTGGCGGTTTGTGAGGCCACAGCTCTCGACTCATTTGCATTCAGAGGTTATTATTAATTTCTCTGCGTATTAAAACCACCTGTCTACAAATTAAGTGACACGATATCGTTGCTAAAGGACATCAGGTTACACAAATTCACATCCAGTTCGAAAAGCTACAATTGCCACCAAATTGCCTAATACATTCCACTTGTCAAATGCAGGATTGCAGCCAATTTCAATTCACTTTCTCTATTTAGAAACAACAGATTTATAAAATTAATCAGCGATGTTTCAATATTTTTGATTATTTTTATTTATGACTGCTATTTCATCCATCACTGACAGAAAAGCTTCGAGAACACAACAAAAGACAGCATTTTTTTTTTTTTCGGATTTCAACCTTGATTTTAATAAATAAATAAATACATTTCAACAAATTACAATCAGTTAACTCTTTTCATTCCAATGTTTTCCCAATTTTTTTCGTCGTCATCGTTTGCAAAATTTATTCAGACGGTCCCAGGGGAAATTTTGAAGTACAAAGGACAGGATGACAAGTGCCCATTAATGAGCACGCCAAGTTTTAAGGTTACGTTGACTAGTTCAAAAGTCATTTTGAAAGAGAACATTATCATGCAAAAAGTACAAAAAAAAAATAAATTCCATAGAGAAGCACTATGGAAAGTAAGCTCCTAATTCTCATCTATTTAGGATACACTGAAAGATATGTAGGAAATTTAGAAAGAAGTTGTTATTGTTGTTGTTTTTCTTTTTTTTCTTCTTCTTTGTTTTTCTTCTATACTTATATTTGTAAGCATATTGAAACATCTTAATTTCTCCTTACAAGCGGTAAAATTCAGCTACACTACATGTTCAGGAGTCTAATAAAGTACGTTAATTCATTGTGAATTCATTCGTAATATCCTAACTGTCTAAACAAAAGTGCAGAATAGAAGATGACACAAAATCCAGAAATAACGGAGGTAAACAAACCAGAACCAGAACCGTCCTTAGCACCATCCCATATCACGAGACTGACTTCCTTCTTCTACAGACAAGAGTTTTTGTTTGTTTTTTCTATCTTAGCAGCTAAGAAAGAGTTCAAATCAAGACTCTACTCCTGCCTTCAACTGACTCAACTTTTAAGCTAGTGGTGTAAAATTGTAACCACTTACTTCGGTTCTATGAGCACAATTAAAACTATAAAGGTTTCGCAGAAGTACATCTCAAAAACAAAAGAAACCATACAGAGTAAATTGCTTTCCGAAATCCAACTCTGCTTGCCCCTTATTTCAATTTTAAATGAAGAATTCATGAAGATATTCCTGATACAACCCCTTCCTCCACTGACATTTTTACGTTGCACCCTTTTCCAAACCAATCGATTATGGATTGTGTGGGCGGTTTCTGCCTCAAAGATTCAACCGCGTTAAGTTCGCTCGATTAACAATGAACTTTGACCTCATTAATGGTCCTCACAAAGTTACTTCACGAGGAAACCAATTAGGAATAAAAAAAAAATATGTTCCCAAATTCATTTTTATTATAAATTCTTTGTTTTTGCGAAAGCAAAAGCAAGCGTAGGTGAAGTTTAAATTCTAACTTTACAAGTCTCGTCCCATTAATCAATTAAACTTCCAAAATAACTAAAATGTGATAATCACTATTTAAAATCAATATCACTATTTCTGTAAGTGAATGTTTCACAACTTGTGCTGCTTACATCCTAGAGCAGCGGTTCTCAATCTTTTCTGAGCGCGATCCTAAACCAATAACACGTGATCCACGACCAATGAAAAAGAGAAAGGAAAAAAAAATTGAAATTCAACAAAAATTAACTGAAACTATTTCAGTGCCTTTAACATGACAACATTCACACTATTAAAAAAAGTATATTTAATGTCACTTTCTTTTAAATAATCAAATACTTTCAAGACATTATGAAATACTCAAAACATTAAGAAAAAAAACCTAGTTTAGGCTGATTAGAAAAAAAAAAGCTTCCTTACGGTATTTATTTTTTAACTATTCTTATTATTTTTTATTTTTTTCATTTTTCATATCTTTTTGCGACTCTACCTGAAACACCCCTGCGACCAAAATTTGGATTGTGCCCTGAGATTGGGAATCATTCTCCTACAGCGTGCTTCCTTTTGTGTTCCCTCTCTATGTTCTTATACCTCTTATCAAAAGATACCGAGTTAAAATATATCAGTCAGTGGTAGAAAAGGTAGATTTCTGGATTTATCTTCATTTCACTGTCGAAATAATAAACTACAAAAAAAGGTTTCCATATTTTTTTTTTATTTTTTTTTTTTTTTTTTTTGTGTATATGTATATGTTCTATCACATGACAGGTCTTCACGGCAAGTCAGCAACATCGTAACTTGGCTTTGCCATATTTTTTGGAACAGATACTGAAATGGTTTTCCGTCGCCTTCCTCAGGAAGCCATTAAGGCTTCGAACCTGATGAGAAAAAGAAGCAGACAATCACAGAAAAGTAAGGAAACATCCATGTCGATTCCGGGATTCGAACCCAGATTCAGACACAACAATCTCGTCGCAGGCTGCACCCTTGACCACATTCAAAGCTTCCAGAACTACGTATTACGTAACTTAAAATAACTTTTAATTTTAATAAATGCAAATTCCTGATAAAGAAAATGTATTTTCAAAAATTAAAAAAAAAAAACAAAAAATGGCCTGCCAAGTATTTTCTAAGAGTTAAGAACCACTGTACTAGAGAAATTACCCTTTGGAAAAACATTTTTTTTTTTAAAATTACAATTCCAATTCTCTGCGAAAACAATAAAGATACAATATTCTTATGTGAAATGAAATCTTCCGTAAATTCATTAAACAGGGTTAAATAAAACCGTTCTAAGGGCCTATCTGCTAAGCAACAGCCTGAATGACTGGGAAGGTTTCACTTGAATCTCACAGGTAAATAGGGAAGAAAAGGGATGGGAATCTCTCCCTACCAGCACAAGGGGCTATTTAAACACACGAGCAGCTGCTATGCTAATATCTCGCCACGCTCCTTTCCTTCGTTATTGTGTAGGGAAAATGGAGTATCCACACCCCCATGTTTCTTTTGAAACGCAATCTCTCCTATCTCGTAAATCGACTGGAATAACCCTCCTGTTCTGAATTACTTTTTTTTTTCTTTTTCCCCCCTTACGAATAAAAAAAAAATTTAACCCCTCCCATCTTTCACTTCAAACAATTTCACTACGTGGCTTTCTCAAAAGAAGCAGAAGATGGTTTCATTCCCCTCCTCCTTAAACACAACTCATGTTTAATTTGAAATACATGAGAGAATTTTACGTAACCTTCAGACCTATTGAAATCCAGTAAATACGCGTAGGTGTTTAATGATTAACAATGAAGTTGGTGAAACCTTAACGGTTGGTCTCCGATCAAGGCAGGTTTGTCATCTACAGTCAAGTGAAGGTGGCTTTGTACAGTTCCAACGAGATGAAACGAAAGGGACAACACCAAGTCCATTGTATGAGGTTTGGCTCCTGATACTGTGAGATTCATTCACGTAAATGCAACCATTGCGTAAACTGCGGTTTTCAAGCCGACAGTTTGTCACCGATAAAGGAAGGACTGGCAAAATCTGACCATCCTTATTTTATTGATAGGTTTAATATCATATCGTTTTATTAGCACCCATTTGGGAGCTACTGTGATAGTGATCAAAATCGGAAGCTGTTGCGTTTGTGCTGTCCGACCGTCCGTGTCTGTCCACTCCTAACAACTCCCGAACGGAATGTCGGATCGACAAACGGACTTCACCATCGTGTTCAGAGACCCAAATACCCTAGAAATGGGGCATTTTCAGGGGCCAACGCCCCACATGTTAGAGATATTTGGCGTTGTCGTCATTGTACCTTCCTAAAAACTCCCGAACGAAAGATCAGATTGACAAACGGACTTCACCATCGTGTTCAAAGAACTGCACCAAACACCGTAGCAATAGGGTATTTTCAGGTGTCAACGCCCCGCCTCCCATGTCCGCTATATTTGGCATTGTTGTTTTTGTACCCCCCCCCCCCCCCAACAACTCCCAAACGGATAACGGATCGACAAACGGACTTCTTATTGTTCAGAGGCTCAAACAACGTAGGAATAGGATATTTTTAGCCCCGCCCCATGAGATATTTGGCATTGTTTTCATTGGATGCCCACTATTAGCTTACATGTTAGAAATGCAACCATTTCATTTCAGTTGTCAGCTGTAACTACTGTAGATGGCCAAGTTCCCGGACTCATATCCTAGAGGTTGTCGGTTTGAATCCGTATATCTACTGTGCTTTTTTTTGTTTGTTTGTTTTGTTTTGTTCAGACCTGTTAATTAAATGGCGCGCTGGTAGGTTAAAGTATTTTCCCGCCGCCTTAGCTGTTCTGGAATATTCTTCAAATGTTGCATTTGCTACAAATTGAAATCCGTCGTTAATAATACAAGTCACTTAAATCAAATCGAAGTACTCGCAAATCATCAAGGATTACGACGCATAGTGAGACGCCGAAACAAATTCACTGTTCGCATCAGTGTAATGCATCCATTTTTCTTCTAATGGGAGTTTCTGTCACCTTTGGGTAGAAACTTCTCGTTAGGTATCAGCGTGGAACCACAAAGGAGTCAGATAATCTTTTGTCCGTAAATATGCATGATAAGTTTCAAGAAAAAGTTTCATTCACTGGCTCAAAAGTTTTTTTAGGAGAAGAGCACCACTAACTGATTTCATGGTCGTAATTTTACTTAGAAAAAAAAAAGCTAAAGAAAGCTACACAAGGGAAAAAAAAATAAAGGCTAACAAAACTCTGCGGTGCACGGATCTGGTCCCTTGTTTCTAACTGAATTCAATAACATGAATCAGCTGTCAGTTTTGCTGGAGATAGAAGCGCACGCCACAAGGAGATTCCGCCGCATTGTAAACATACAAGCGAAATAAAAACGCATTAGGGCTACAAATCGATGGTTCTCGCTTCGCATGCGCACGAAAATAACGGAGGGTGAGGCAAAACCATTTTCACCTGTCTGCCGCTGACGAGTGGGAGGAGGAGGACGGTTAATTGCAAATTAGGAAAAGGTGAAGCGGATAGATGACCGGCGGCGTACAGCTGGCCTGTGCAACATCATAACAATGCGGAGCTCTGCAACTGTGACGTAGCCAAATGAAATCACGTGACGTATATTCTCTAACAGAAGTTGTAGAGTGGCTGACGCAAGGGATGCGTTTCAAAGTCTTTATAACTCTTTAAGTCACCGAAACCAATTAAGTTTAAGCAATTAAAGTACGCGCAAACTTAAATAGGATTGTAAAGTTATGCACGTCGATGGAACTGGACTATTTACATTCAACATTGAGTTAAATATGTTTCGCTTTCAATGTCACACGCAAACGTTTAATGCAAATTCATCAAACTGCTCTGTTTCTTAGCTGCTAAGCAAAATGGGACTAGAGTTTCGTAACGGAAAGAAAAAAAATCACACTTAATACGTTTAGTTTAGATTGTCACAAAACTAAAAAATATACAATCTTCAAGTATTTACTATACTGATAGAATTCTTAAACATGTGTTAAAAAGTTATGTAAATAAAAATAAAATAAATGACAAATAAAGCTATTAAAAACTGTAATCATTCAAATACATTACAATTTTTTAATTGTTTAATAGTGTAACTATGGAAGGTACAAGGAACCAAAGATTTCCATCTCGAGCTATCACCGGGAGAGTCTGGGACGGCCCTTTCGTTCTCTTTAGGACTCATCAGCCAAACTCCATTGACGACAGACTCAGAAGGTACATATCCCATACATATAACATGTAAGTATAAGTGCCTTCCGTAGTTACCATTTTGTTGAATTATTAGGCACGTAAAATTTATTATTACTTAAACTGGTTAGTTTAAAAGCTTTTTTTATGCTATAAACAAATTCCTTTTGAGCCTAGCGGAACGCAGGCCAAGGATTTGACATTTTTTCTATTGTTTTGGATTGAGTTTTGCTTTTGTGGATCCCGCTTCTGAGAGCGAGAGTGAGATTCGTGTATTTTCGCACCTTCTGAGCCTGTCATCGGTGGAGTTTGGCTGGCTGATGAGGCCTAAAGAGGACGAAATGGCCGTCCCAGACACTCCCCGGTGATAGCGCTAGGTGCGAAATCTTTTTGGTTCCTCTATGCTTTAGTTACCATTTTGTTGAATTTCAGGCACGTAAAATTCATTACTTGTGTGTTTGTCTTTTAGTTAAAGGTAATTTTATTTTAATTATTTACTACACTATGATATTAATAAACTTCCGATTCGATTTTCTTAAACTGAGTTTTTATTACATTTATAAAACGGTGAGGTTGGTTGCGCATAAATTAAAATTCATACAACTTGTGGGCAGAAGAAAGGAAATAAAAGTAATAAACATACACACAACACAACAAGTCCGGGAAGGGGTCTGACTCATAAAAGTTCAAAAATCAATCAGAAAAATAAAATAATAATTCACCTGTCTAATGTTAGAATCAATTTATGGTAATAATAAATAATTTAATGTCATTAGCGAGAAAGAGGCAAAAAGGGAACATATCTTTTATTACTGTTTTATAATGGTTAATTCGTAGACAAATTTCAATATAAAAAAAAAAAAAAATAGGAAATACATAAAAATTAAAAAATAAAATAAATACATCATCGTTCTGTTTTGAATTTCGGACATTTTTAATTTAAAAAAGTTAATCTGCTAATCGACCCAGTCCTCATATTATTACTGTCAAAACTTGCTCGATAAAGATTCATTATGAGACTTAACAGAAAATATGTAACATCACTTCCCCGTTGCCAACAAAATTGCATCAAATTTCCCTGAATTACTTTTTAACTGTTTATTGCAGTTTGAAACTACTTAAACTAAATTTCCAACGTTCATTTTTGTAGCTCTAAGCTTATTTGCAAAATTAACTTTCGTTTTGTAAAATTAATTTATGATGGTGCCTCTGGATATATAATATGAAGTAGGATGAATGTATTTCAGACGTGCTCGAATTACTACAGTGGGATTTTCTTCTATTATTATATTTTTGTAAACTTAGGGTCAAGGGTCTTTTCTTTAGAATATAACTTCATAAGAGTTTTTAATGTTTTGTACATTTATGACTATGTTGATTAATAAATAGTTTAGCACAATAAATATCTCCATTATCTAAAGGTAAAGCAATATTAATAATTAATACCAAATCATGAAACTGAATGTGTAAATAAAATTAATTCTAAAAGTCACAGAAGTGACTTTTTTTTGTTTGTATCTCCTTCATTCACATGTAAACTCGCACAATAGCTTCCGAATCCTTATCTTAAGAATTACATTTTCTGTTGACATCAGATGGCTAACTGTAACAATATCCTGCAATTAACATGCATTTCAAACAAGTAGAATCACTGATGTCAGTCGTCTTACTTGCTTAGCTAAGCTTACTTGCTTAGCGTGGCAGGGGCCCCAACCCCGGAAAAGAGAAAAACATAACACGGTTTTGTTTTGCATCCATAAAATTAAAAAAAAGAAAACCAGTGATTTTCAATAATAAATCTCACGCTCCCGCCATTATTTAAAATAACCGCTCGGATCCGCTGCCCAAATCTTAACTTAATTGTTATCCCATGGGCGTATTTAGGGAGTGGGGACCAACGGGGCCTGCCCCAAATCTCAAAATATATAGATTAATCCTATTTCTTTCTTTCTTTTAGTTCGACAGCAATTTGGAAGGGATCCTTGCTTGGGTCCCATAACATTAAAAAAAGCAACCTTCTTTGCCAGTATAAGATAATTAAATGCCGAAAAAACAATGGCATTAAAAAATTAAAAAAAAAAAAAAAACAAAAACAAAAAACAAAATCAGAAAACAAGGACAGCACAAGAATAAATGAACTGCCTTTCGGATTCCATTATCGGTAGGAATTGGAACGGCCGTTTCGTACTGCATGGGACTCATCAGCCCGATACGCCTTTCCCGATAAAGAACCCAGAAAATAAATAATTTACAGCACGTTAAACTTAATGTTTAGGTTAAAACACCTTATTATTCATCATTATTTACAGCTTTTTAAAATTATTTTGTTCACTTATTAATTTCTTGAATTTTGTTTCGGCGTCTTAAGCAATCGTCTATTTTGTTTATTCGTTACGATTCCTCTTAAAAATTACAAATACGTTGCTGCTACTCACAGGATTTCCTGTTACGAGAACTAATTGCGTATAACTGAGCCCCAAGAGTCTAAAAACAATGTTATTATTTGAAATACGCAACAGAAATGAAAAAGGAAAAAGCAAATGAAAGGATGTGCAGTGAAGTTCCTGTTTACTTCAAATCATTATGGTCTTTTTCTCTTTAACAGACCTCGCCAATTTATTAAAAAAAAATAGTGAATCTTGTTACTGTCCACTGAGTTATTGATTTTTACCAAACAATCAATAATCGACAGAAGCACTTAAGTTTGAACGATGGCTGTTGGTCACTGGTATATCAACCAACAAAAAACTGAGGATTTTTATTACAGCTAGACCACGAATCAATATCTGATAACGTAACCGATTACAAAGAGAATGTGGACAGACTTATTCAGTAAGACATAACCATCTTTAGATAGCTAAGTTGTAAGAAATAAAAAAAAATCAATTTTCAACATGAATTCCTGTAACATTTCAGTTGACTTTAATTCGCTCAAAATTTTTTGAACTTTGCTTCTGCAAGTTTATTTCTGACTACTTAAACATTTTTTTTTTTTTAATTATTCATTCAAAAACACTGGTGACGTATTTCCGTCAATATTTTTAAGAGAAAAATGAAAACTTAAAATGGAATCAAAAATGGATTCTTTCGATACGATAGCTGAATAATTTTTAAAAACTGATCAAAATTCGTAAATAAAAAAAGTGCGCGCGAAAACAATATTTTTTTGGAAGGTGATAACTGATAAACATAATGACCCCACAAGACTAAAGAACGAAAAATAAAAACAACAATAAGTATGAAATGTAAACATCTTGGGCGTAACAATATAATTTTAATTTAATTCGCACAAAAGTTTTTGAACTTTGCTCCTGCAGTTTATTTCTGACTCATTAAAGATTTATTATAAAGAATTATTTCATTCAAAAACATTGTTGACGTATGTTACTTTTCGTTCTTTAGTCTTGAGGGGTCATTATGTTTACCACCTTCGAATTGCTCTTCCCTTCTTAAGCCTTTTGGGTTCTGCACTGGATGAGTAGCCCTGGCTGACGACAGCTCAAAAAGCTCGAAACGGCCGTCTCAGGGTCTCAGCTTAACCCAAAATGGCAATTCATTTCAAAAACAGCGTTTTTTTTTCCTATAAAACCAGATGTCGCAATTACATGAAATCTAAAGTTAAATGTAGTATTCACCAAGTAAAAAGTAAAATAATAACTGTAATATTACAGCTTTAGGAAATAATTTCGTTTAGGTAGACTATTACCTCTCCTCCCTTTCATTTTTGTAATGTACTTTTCGTTATTGCCGTCAATGTGGAGATTTCTTGCTAATCTCCTTTAATTCCATCCAAATTTAAGCTGTTGAGTGAATGAAAGTGAAATCGATTTTTTTTATGTTAAAAAAACTCACCTCAGTTTTCTTTTCCACATCAGCGGCTCTTCTAATTATTCTCAGCGCATAATACTAGGAAAGGAAAAAAAAAAAAAAGGAAAATTTTAAAAAGGTCAGTAAAGAGGAACATTTGGAATGAAATTCAAATTGTCCTTTAAGGAATTACGCAGATTTTTTTTTTTTTTTTTGAGTAGATATATATATATAAGTAAAAATAAAATTGAACAACAAAAAATTATAATAAAAATCATAGAGAAATGATACAGAAATAAAAAAAATACCTGAGCTTTGGAGGGGACCACAGCCGGGTGCGGGAGTCGTTTCCCTTATCACATTTGCACTATCTGAGAATTTCATCTGGTGAGTGGGCTTGGCTGATGAGTCTCTATAAAGGACGAAACGGTCCGTCCCAAACTCTCACCGATGAAAGCGCAGATATTTTTATTATTATTATTTCTATGTCATTTCTCAATGCTTTATATTAATTTCTGACACTTAAATCTTTTGTTTAAATTACAATAAAACAGTAAACGTTTCAATTGATCAAGCCGATTTTCTGAGCGCCATCTGTTGCATATTAACGTAGAAGTTTGAATTATTCTATTTCTGTAATTATGGTGTAAAAAAAAAAAATTCTTTGCCTTATAAGGCATAATTAGTCAATTAATTATGCCTTATAAGGCAAAGAATTTTTTTTTTTTTTTTTAGACTAAGGAAATTAAAATGAGCGCGGGCAATCTATAACCAATTGATGGTTAATTCATTATTTAGCGTGCATAAATGAAGAAATAAGTTGACCACCGATTTGTTATCTATTGCTCTCGCACGAATTTTAATTTCTAATGGCCAAAACTGATTTAATGATATGGTAGTTTCCTTCAAAAGTAATTTTTTTGGTAGTAGTTTTCGTGCGATTAATTTTAACTGAATATTGGTAACGAAACAGCAGAAATTTCAAATCTGAAATTAACGGACTTTATCAGCTTAAATTTAGTAATAATTATTGGTATAACAGAAACTGTTTGATTACCATTAACAAAACATTTACAAGATGACGAATACCAAGAAAGAGAGATTACTTCAAAATAATGTTTGAGTAAGCTCAGACTATAAAAACAGATCGTTCCTTTTTTTGCTGTTTTAATTTCAAGGCTGACATAGATGTTGCATCATCTTTTTTCAAAACTCTTCCGCCTTCCTGTTTTCCTTTGAAATTTTGCTACTTAAATCGAGACCTATTTAAAAATTTCTTGAATTTCAATTCGTAGAATTATTTGATAAAAATAAAGAGCTAAGGAAAAAGAAAGCACAAGTTTAAATTTTTAACTCTAATACAGTATCATCCAAAATACAATAACAATATTTACACACTTAAAATACTGATCGAAAATTATGGTCGCCAGCAGGCAACAGGGAAGCAATAGGTCAGATTTGACAAATCGGTTCAAATCACCAGATAAGATATGGGTGGTTTTTTCCACTTCCCGCCCACTGCATCACGCAGAAATTCAGTCTTCTCTTCGACTATCTAAAAGTCCTGCTGATGGTGATACTCTTTTTAAAGCTCTTTGTTGCAGCAGTTCCAAAAACTGCTAATCGACAGAACACCGAGAAATATTCCTATTACGGTTGTTTGCTTATTTGTCTGCTTTTGATATCAAATTAAGAGATTTTAGAAGATAAGGACTTACTTCTTATTCTATATTGTTCTTAGTTTCCATTTTGGAGGAAACATGTTTGACTTAAGCTATTTCAATTATCTTAGAATAATTTTAGCTAACAAGAGCCTGTAAATGAAAACGAAACAGGCTGTTCTGAGATGACTTAGTGATAACATACAAACATTAGAAGAAAATGAGCAAAGATTTCTCGATTAAACCGTGCTGTGAAGTATCTTTTAGAAATAAAAGCTAATCTAGAAGTTTAACTGAATTATAAACGTTCCAATGTATAAGTCAAACAGGAATTTTTAAGTCAAAATACCATGTCTATACTAAATTCATTACCGAAGATATAAATAAATTAATACTTACTATATATAACGTTGTAAACCCACAATAATACTGGAAATGATTCGAAAAGGCTAAGTGATAAAAAACAAAAGAATTTCTTGTTTCGTTCACAGTTAAAAAATGATTCTCCTTCAACGTGAATGAAAACTAAGATAAAATTGGAAATGCCGAGTTTCAATCGTTTATCAAGAGATAAAAGGATCTATTTCACGTTTCATAGAATCATGGCGTCGAGGAACAGCAAACAGTTTCTCGGAAATTGGAACTATATTAAGTTTACCGTAAATTCATCGTTTTTCCTTAAAAAAGATAAACAGAAACAGAACGCTGTTCTTTTCTCTCGGCTACTTTTTTTTTTTTTTTTTTTTTTAGGGAAATACAAATATTTACAAGAATTCATGCAACGAAGATGCTGCAACTTTTATTTAGCTTTAGTTCATTGTCATTGCTCTTCAATAGTAGCCATAGCTTGTTTGTTAATTGCTTACATTAAATAATAAATAAAAGTTTCACTATCGTTACTATTCTTTAGCGCAATAACAAAGTTAGACTTATAAAGGCGTACTACGGTTTGCCACTGCGCCTTAGAAAATAGTCCTTAATTCAACAAACAATTTTAAGTAAATACGAATACTGTAGTAATGTTAATAACTGCGCACTATAAATCGATTTAAAAGGTAGTATCATCTTACATTATACTAGTAAGTAATGCTTGAAAAAAAAAATTAAAGAATAGCTAATTAGCATATGCAAATATTATTAGAAATTGGAGGAGGGATCTTTCCTAAGTGATTTGTTCAATATTTCGGCTCGGTATCTTGGGCCTTCTTCAGGAGAAGTTTAAAAGTATATTTATTGAAACATTTTAAACAAAGTCTTTATTAAGGACTATTTTCTCGCGACAAACGGTGTATTATGTAGAAAATGAAATACAGGAAAACTATTTGCTGAAACTGTTTCCGTTAATGAATCATAGATTTGTACTGAAACTAAACTAAAACGGTTGATATCGTGACTGGACCAATCTAAATTTCCAAACTCAAAAGAAGAAGGCAATGGAGTTGGAAGAATAATTTATTGTTTAGGAATCTTTGGCTGCTGCGCTGAGGACAGCAGTGAAGGTTTTTTTTTTTTTTTTTTTTTTTTTTTCAGGAACACTGAATGTACCCTTTATAAACTCATCAGCTTTTCACTGTGACAGAGTTCTTTAGCAAATCGCTTCTTTATATTATTCCTCCTCCTGTTTCCTCGTGAAGTTATTCTTATAATTACATGGCCGTTTAATTTACCAATCAAAGCCAAGCTGTTGTTTGGCAGAAATCCCGTTATAACATTCAAATGCCACCGAAAATTCCAGAATGTACTCGAAGTGACATTTGACGCTGGACTCTTGGAACATGAATATTCAAAAGATGGCGAAACATGCGAAGGAATATCAATAGTCATTTCCTCTCACTCTTCGCTTTCCAACTGCTTTCATTAGTTCTACAAAAGATAGAAGATTAAAAGCCCCTACCACAAAACTTCAGAATTAGTGCTAGCACCCATTTACAGATCTTAGGAGGTCAGGAACAATTTGTTAAAATATTTCACTTGAAGTTTATTAAAAAAGTTTAATAAACTTTTTATTAAAATCGAATTAATAATGAAAGTACTTATTTTGAAGTAATTTCGAAGCCAACTGGCTCGATGATTTTTAATTTTCTGCACTACTATGAAATTTGTAATATTTGATCATGGAAAATCAACGTTTGTTAAATTTCGGATCGTTATTTTGAATTTTTCCAAATTCCCATCCTTTCTAACCTGTGGGTAGTATTAGTTTTAGTACATTTTTTCGCAACTTCCAAAACATCCCTAATCCCAAACATTCTGGTCCTCAGAAAGTAATCAAATTTAATATATCCTGTTAGGTTTTCATTAAAATAAATTCTCATCTCCTTTGTGATAATGTATTTCCTTACATACACGTTATTTTTAATGAGTTGATGTTTTTGTACAGAACCACAAATAGAACTCATTAAAGTTCCAATATGAAATGACTATCTTCCTCAACCATAATGACGAACAGTTAAAGACAAACAAACCAAAAATAGCACTGCTGAAAAGTGTTCATTCGTATAAACTCCCATGAATTAGTCAGCAAAGAACTGTTAGCACAATGAGCAAAATGCTGCCATTCTTTTATTCGTGTTCGAACTCAAATCCTTATCAGTAAGAACATTAACAAGTTTTTACTGAGTTCCAGAATCGTCCTTTTCTGGATTTTTCATTTAAGACACATCACTGTGTAGTCATTCATTCATTTGTGTAAGCTGCTATTTCACTGTAATTTACAAGCATATTTTATGCATTTAGATTAAGATTTCTTTTTTCTTAGAAGCAAAGGATTTTTTTACGGTTCCTGTAAGTAATCTCTTGGCGTTTGCCATAGTTACAGGACTTTTTGGGGATTATTTTTTGGGGCAGTACAATAGATCTTAGGTCGCGTTGCTAGGTGTATTTACCACCCATCTTCTACATTAATAATGCAGCTAAGATTAAAATTATAGCTAATTTCTGCATTGTGTGAATCTACGTAGATACGCAAAATCTTTTATTTTAGCTTCTTTGAGATTATTAAAAAGGTTACTTACTTTTATGCCCCTTATTCTAACCCTATTTTTCTTTTTTAAAACAATGGATGTTGGTCAACTGGATGGAGTAGTGGCGTTCAATCTATTATGATTTCCTACTACCCCCTTCCCCCGATTAATTACTATTTTTTTTTCCCTGCAGACGGATCGAAGAGTTAATCCAACTCTATCAAATAGATATCTGAGTTTTCTTTCCTGGGAGTAGCCTAAATAAAAAAGGACCTTCACTTCACCTCGGTAGGATGCTGATCGCCGGAACCTCTACTCCTGTGTTATCCACCCGTGAATCTTAAATACAAATGTGAAACAATTTGTTCGATTTGTGAAACGAAATACAAAAAAAATACAAAGTATACACGAAATTATTCCGTAGGTTCTTAACAATAAACAAACACTAAAAACCTATTAAAAATTAACTGAGCTTTGATAAAGTTAAAAATATTACCCTTTTTTTTTTTTTCTCTCCTATTATTCCTCCACTAGATTCGCGATCTACCAATATTAAAATCGCTATTCGTCTTTGAGCGGCGCCGTTCGAAATAAAAGGAAGATTGATTTTTCTGGTTGGACTAACCGAAGCATAAGTCAGTATTTGCAGAAAAGCCCAATTCCAATTGAATCCTTTCATCTGGAAACAAACGGATTCCGAGATTTACAAGATTTGACTTTTCAGTATTGATTACGATTCTCCCGCCGTCAAACTTTGGCTAGGAAGTAACTTAAAAAAGAAACAAGAAATACAAGTGAGACAGAAACATTAGGGAAAAAAATGCAGCCTAATCTACGACAAAAACAGAAAAAATAAGGAACAATAACCTTAGAAAAATGACCTATGAAGATCGTTTATCGAAAATAAGTAATAAATAACTAGAATTTTTATAATGCATTTTTACTTTGCAGATCTCAATGGGGGTAAAAAGAAATATTAATATGGCAGTTCGGAGGGCGTTTCGAATTGCGGCCAATGAGTCCCTTTCTGAAGATCTTATCGCCAGCAGGACACATAACAACGGATATCCCAGGTCAGTTATTTACGATTCCAATACGAATACATTTAAAGCTATTTATAATCCTGCTCATTACAGACGAGCTATGAAATCAGAGATATTTGTTACGATTCCCTACATTACTGATTTTTATCAGCAAATTAAAAGAATATTGGCTAGACGCAACATTGCTGTTGTCACCGATAGTGTGAATTCTCTCGCACAATGTATTAATTATAAAAAAATAAACGAATCGACGCTTCAAGAAAGACTGTTCTTTAATAAATGCGTCTATGGTAAAAAGTGTATTAATAATAAAGTGTCTCTACATAGGAGAATTGAAAATACCACAATGACCCGCGTTAAAGAGCACCGGAACGCCGTTAAAAAAGTTAATTTTCATATTATACGGGCTATAGATGTTTTTGAGACAGGGCATATCATTGATACTGATAACCCTATATTTTTGATCACGAGGAGGACCATTATTTAAGAAAGTTTAAGGAGTCTTTATATATTGATCATGAATAAACCTTATGACGATAAACTTTCTAACGAGCTTGCGAGCTTATATGGTTTACTTAATAGATTAGTTTTTTCCCCTGCTTCTTTTACCAGTGTAATAATTTCGACGTGCCCAAGGTTTCTTGGTTTAGTTTTATCACTTACTCCCTTTTAATTCAATTAACTTGACCGATCTCCTCTGAGATGATTGGTTCATTTTCATTTACATTGTCGATCCTTCTGTTCTCCCTCCAAAGTGCTTCATAAAGTTCGTTGAAAAACGAACGAAACTAGTCATGCTGGTAATTTTATGTTTTTATTTTAGACTTTAATTTACGATTTTAATTGGTATGTTCATTGGGAAGTTTTAAAAAATTATTATTGACTCATGTAAAAAATTTTTGTTAACTAGAATTTTTATTTAGAGGGAAGTAAATCAGTGATCATCAAACTTACTACGCGACCAATTTATTTTGTCTGTGAAAACCCATAATTTAGAGAATAATCAATGAAACCCCAATTCTTAGACTTGTTTTTACTGACTGTCTTTATGGAATCTGTAGTTCTACAACAATCAGATTTAGTCCTCTGAACTTTAAAATGTCTGTTAGTCCTCTATTCCTTTGGAATGTAAAAAACTTAATTTTTATGTCACATTAATTTTTAGCATTAACAACGATACAATGATTTACAATCGTGGGTAGTTTGCTCTTTTCTATAAATTAGTTGATCTCATTGATTTAAACATAGAAGCACCATCTAATTTTGGTTTTTAAACATCTATCTTAAAAATTATTAATTATTAATAAATCTAAGTTCGAATATACATAAAACTGAATTTCTTGTCAAGATTTTAATTTTTCCGATCTAATCGTTTTGTGTTGTGTTCAGAATTTATTTTAATATAAAACGTGGATTTTACTAAAGCTATCGTAAATATCAATATCAATATCAATATCAATATTTTTCTTAAATATAATATAAAACTAAAAAATATTTAATATAAATATATAATATAAAAATAAATTAAAATATAAAACCACGCTCTTTAATCTATAATATAGAAGGGAAATTTGTATTTATGTGTGTGTATTCGAAATGTTTCGCATACTTCCCAACATCTACAAACTTGAAATTTGGCATTGGGTAATTTCCATAGTGTGGACAATGTAAAAAGTATAAAAATAAGCTTTTTATTTTTTTTTATTTTTTTTGTTTTGAGAAGAGGGGGATGAAATGTCTGTCGGCAACTTGCAATACATCTGATTTAAGCGATCTGCAATGCTTTCCCCTGCCATTTCGAAGTGATATTACAGTTTCAATTTCTTTCTCTTCCACATCATTGCTATTTACAGTGTAACATTAATTGGTAATGATCACGGGATGTTTTACCAACTGGGGAAGGTTAGAAGTGAAGGGATATAGAGAAGGCCACAAAGGGCAGGGAAGTCGTATATTCTCCGATCTCGAAATAAATAAAGCGTGTTTTTTACTTTACACATGCAAGGGTTCCGGAGCGAAGCAACGGTACCCGGCTAGTTATTCTATAAATGTTATTCCCAGTTGATGTGGGGGTGGAATTAAGAATATTGGGACGCCTTTGTTCACCTTTCAATCAATTAACTGATTAATTAGTCTTGAAATTAAAGAGTAACTAATGATTTTTTTTAAGTATAAATGTCGTAGGGATCATCAGTGGTGCAACTGCCCTCATAGGGTACAGTCTTTCGTTGTAGCAATTCCCACGGCTAGCTGCAGCTCTTCCGTTTTTTTTGTTTTGTTTTTCAGTAATTGTTTCGATATCTCCATTCCTTCTTCTGCTAATTCTTCCCTCTGTCATAATAACAAACATTTCTTTTACCGGTTCCTCATTCGTAGTTATCCCACTGTTAAGTAATTTTCTTTCTGCAATGAGCTACCTGAATATAAAGCTTCAAGAACTTCATTTTTTTAACTGACCCATACCCTGCTCGCAATATCTTTCTTTTGAGAGGGCTGCATATGTTGAACTTCATACCATAGGAACTACATTACTTACAAAAATGATGAGGGAAACAACACCGACACAATTACAGATACTAAAGAACATAGTATAACTTCATTCAGAATTGACTACATAGTCTGGGTTCCAAGATACAGAGATATCACTGTAAAATTGAAATGAAGAGAAGAGGCGGTTCTTAATCATACTCCCATTATTAAGCTGTGCTGTTCTCTTATATTGTTGTCCTGTTGTTATGCTACTAAACATGGCATGATATGACTTTGTCATTAAGTTTTGCACACCAGTGTATTATTGCTTAACTTCATGCACTTACATTATTTAAAAAAAAATCCGATTCAGTTTTTATGATAAGTTCCAGATTCTTCCTGTTACATAACAAATATGATAAAGTAAAATGAATCAAATAATTCTAGCAAATTTGAGCCACTGTTTCGATTAAGTTATCAGAAATTAAGTGACAAGGAATCAAACTGAATACTTCCTATACAAAACAAGAGAAAAGAAATCTTTCTAAAGGACTGTTCACCTAACAAAGCCTTTTGAAACTCTTACTAAAGAACGGATGTCCAAACTTACGAAACATCATGAATTTTCATACATAGCTTAACACAAATATTTTAAATAATATATTTTAAATAACGGCTAAATTTCTATTGAGATGTATATTTTTGCAGAAAGCGCTCAAAAATTTGATGGGTTCATTTTATTGGACCAAAGAATGATGAATCATCGTTAGGGACTCTTCTTTTTTTTTTTTTTTTTTTTTTTTTTTTTTTTTTAAAGTTTAGATGCTTTTCCCTAAAAGAAAATGACATCCAAACATTGAGATGACTCAGTGAAAGATAAAGAAAAACAGAGAATGACTTGTCAATGCTGACTGTTTCCCAAACTAGTTACGCTAAAGTTTATGACTTCAGTTTGAAAATGTTGTGGATGTTTACTAGTTTCCAAATCCTTTACTGCCTCCTTTTGAAACATAGGTTTGCTTGGAAAACGAATCTGATCGTTTATCGATCGAAGTTCGTCTTAATTTTTTATAGAAAATGTATTTATAACTTTTTATAAATTTATAATTATGAATGTAATTATAATATAGCCTACCATAATATAAGATGATCTCGACTATTCAGGATCTGCAAGACTTACGAAAAATCTATTTTTCATTTAATTACGAAAAAAAATAAGGTCTCAAAGTACAGTCTCTAATTTTGTAATTAATTAAAATTCATAAAATCTAACTGATTTAACTAAAAATTAAGATAAAAAAAACTACTTTTACTGAATGAAGGCATTAAAAAATTCCAGATTTGTGAATCGGTGGCTCAGTGATTTATCTATCCTCACTACAATACCAATCTTGTCAACATTGAAACGTCCTCGTTAACGTATTAGTTTGTTAGGATAATAAAGCGCTTTATTAAGCAGCCAACAGAAAACGGAATTTGTGATTTGTTTACTCTTTTAAAATAAACTCTTTATGTAAAAACAAAAACAAATGTCAATTCACAGTTTTGTTGTAAATTCAAAACCAAGCGATCGTGTTATTATAAGTGGTGATTGATGTTCAGTGATTCGAGCCAGTGTAATTCAAAGGTCCAGTACAATTTCAAGTGAAGCCCGTATTGAGTTCATTTAGTATTCTGAAAACCAATTCTGCACCATTCGGGCGACTCTGATTAAGTGAGTCAGTGGCTATATTGGATCGAGGTACCGTATTCGCTCGCAGCATAGTCGATTCAGTATAGATAAGACAAAAATTTTGTTCCAATTTACTACTATTTTCCTGAGTCAATCAATGGCCACTTAAAGTGACCTGAACTGGAAGTCGGATTCCCCCCCCCCCCAAACTTCAGGTCATGGGAGTCCAACGATATATGTCTCAAGGGGCTACAATTACAGATTTGGGCTGTGGAAGGTGTTACACACAGACACTGGGATTCTAATTGCTTCTCCCTACAGGGTCACAATTAAAAAAAAATAATACTGAAATAGAAAGTGAATACTGAAATAGTAAGGAAGGCATATAAGAAAAAGAAAAGGCACCCTGAGCCACGGAACCTGGGACGGCCGTTTCGTCCTTGTAGGATTCGTCAGCCAAATTTAATTTCGATGATAGGCTCAGAAAGTTAGTAATAAACCTGAAATTCTATCTTTGGACGACCTGTAGATAGATACGTAGAGTCATTCATGTAAGAGCTTCCAGAGATATTAAGCGAAAACCAATTTTACTTCAGTTAGTATCAATAAAATAATAAGATAATCATGCAACACCTAATTTTGCAGGAATGGAGTCCTTATAAATAATAAGATAATGCGCAAAGATTTCAAGCAGATGTATGCAACAAAACAACAATAAGTGCAAATCCACTTAAAAAGGCGAAACAGTGTAAATTCAGTGCATTGATTTTTCTCTTTGATTGATGCACATTTCTTGAATACTTTATATTAAAAATTTCTACTGAAATCATATTTCGAATACGTGCGAAACAATATCTGTCAACGTACATCTGACAATTATTCATATTTACGCAAGTGTCTGCTTAAGCGTTGCAATCGAAATTTTTAAGACTTTTGCGTAGAATCTGAAAATGTTTATGGAATTAAAAACAACTTACATTTAAATAGAAATGCTTAAAACTGATAACTTCGTTCCAAAAGCCAAGAAGAAGAAATTTCTTGCTAATAATTTAATTACGTTTAGTTACTTTCTGATAACTAAATAAAAATGGTAGAATGATAAAAATCAATATTCTTTAGACACAGAAACCTCCTAACCTAAAAAGCCTTCACACAACAAACTCAATGCAACAGCTGTTGAACAAATGTGCCATGTATCTTGTCTGAATATATGCCATTATAAATCAAAGGCATAAATAAATGATAATCCTTAAATTATCCTGATGTCTGGTTCACTTGAACTTGCAAATTACCAACATTTGAGTAACATGGAAAAATAGAATTTTATGTTGAAATTTTTTACGAAATTAGATGCTTTTCAAAAATATAACACATCATAATAAAATGAACTTATACTATAGCTGCCTTCATTGAAAGGGACACCATTTTTAATTTCCTTAAAACTGCTAATTTTTTATAATTAGAAATTAAAAATGGTGTTCCTTGTAATGAAGGCAGCTCGTAGCATCTTATATCAGTGCTAATGCAATACAGTGAAAGAATAAAGCTTTAATTGTCAGTTTTTCACACAATTTGTAAATCAGAATACGATATGAAGTCCATATCCTCCAAGACTAAGGTTTTCAAAAGGCTTATAATGAATAGAAAACCCACTTGACTAATAGATGATCATTCATGATATCACTGAAAAAAACAAAACAGTGATGGAATAATCTGAATTACGTAAAAGATGCAAAAAAAAGTATGACTGAAAATATTGTCAAAGGGAAGAAACTGGTCAGTATTCATTGGAATAAAACAACAAAGTGTTTTAAGTGTCAATGAATTCAGAATAGAAACATAGTAAAAGATAGCACTAATGAAAAAGAGGAACTTAATCATCAGTGCAACAAATGAGACCACAATCAGTCTTCAAAAAGTAGGCACTGAAAGTTTGAAACAACTGAAGATTCAAATGATAAAGGAAACACCAAATACACAAAAGATGTTCTTACTGTTAATGTGATGTGGCTTGTGCTGAATGATAAATATACTTTAAACAACACAAGGTAGGGTATGAAGTCATGCATTCCTTATCAGTGCTACAATCCCAGGTAAAAGGTTTGTTCTAATAAGGAAAAATATCAGATCTTGGTGATCTCCAAAAAGCATGATGATAAGTGTGCTTTTACCATGGATTCCGTCACTAGAACAAATTCTAGAAAATTGCAGGTGTTACAAGAAGACTTTTTGTAAGATTATGGATACCTATCGAATAGAAAATTTCGTTGCCTATAGCACTGAAACTGTGGAAGGATAGACAGGGACCGACCAGTAATTATAATAATTCTGATCCAAAAAAAACAACAAAACAAAATAAAAATCAATAGCAGAGCAATTAACAGCACAGTTAAATATCGATCCTATTTCAAACACAAAAGTTCTTTCGGAACCTCAAAGATTAAATATTTATGGTCTTTCTACAATACATGAACCCCTTGTTACTGACATCAATGCCAAAAACTGTACACAATGGTACAGAGAACATCGAAACTGGAGCCTTGGTAACTGGCTTAAATACTCTGGCCAATGGATCAGTAGAATGTAAATGATATCTGCTACGATATGATTCTAGAGCAGATCAATAATCTAAATCTTCTGATATCTTAATTAAGGGAAAATATACAAAAAAAACTATGAATAATTTATGATAAACAAATTAGAATGGATGTGATCAAATAAAATGAATACCTAGCCTGCGAAATTTTCAACAGTACTTCTGAAATTATTTAAAGACAGACTTAAGTTAACAAAGAATCTAATCAATCACAAATATCTGGCCTAGCTATACTAGCATACTGAGAAGGTACTGAGCAATTTCCAGCTCCTTCTAATTATAATTTTAATGTTCTCTAGTTTGTTTGTTTTTTTAAGGTTGAAGATCTAAATCCTGGGGAGTGTTGACATTTATAAGCTCGTGCTCCAGAAGCTAAAAATAAAATTTACTTAGGTCACTGCCTTCAAAGACTGAAAACTGAAGATATTATTTATAAAAGCTGAAGTAAAATAAAAGGTAGGATAAATTCCTTTGTATGTAAAGATAGAGTGAAAATAAATAAAATGCACTTACTTGAAAATATGATGAAAAGAGAATAAAAAAGATGATAATAAACCTTCAGTTTTAGAATACTCTTGATATTCCATCATCAGGGATGGCACAAAGATATAGGACATCACAAAAACATTTAAGACGAAACGAGGTAGGAATGTATAGTGAGAGTGAGGGAAGTGAAAGGATTAGGGAAGTTTGGCAATAGGGATGGGCGTTTTGTCCGTCGATTTTAGGGTTTCTGCCTTAACCTAGATTATGTGGAAGGATTCAACTAGGAGTCGGTGGGAAAGGGGTTTAGCAGCGAAGTTGGGGAGTGGGGGGGGGGGTGTCCAGTCTCACTGTAGTGCATAATAGTGTACGAACATGTGGTGTCTGTGCTTTTGAAGGCTTTTTTATGCTCTTTAATGCGTGTGGATAGGGGCCGGGATGTTTGTCCCACAAACCAGAGAGGCATTAGTTACATGGAATCCAATGTACAGTGTTGGAAGAATTATTTAGTTGCTTGGTTTGTGTGATGTTTATGTTGGATGTTTTGAAGGCTTTTTTTTATCCCTTCCCCTACTATCCACCCCTTGAAAGCTTCATTAAAAAATTCCTCAACCCATACCAGTATGCCCCTGCCTTCAAATCATCCAACATAAACATCACACAAACCAAGCAACTAAATAATTCTTCCAACACTGTACATTGGATTCCATGTAACTAATGCCTCTCTGGTTTGTGGGATGTTTATGTTGGATGATTTGAAGGCAGGGGCATACTGGTATGGGTTGAGGAATTTTTTAATGAAGCTTTCAAGGGGTGGATAGTAGGGGAAGGGATAAAAAAAAGCCTTCAAAAACACACACCCCACAAGTTCATACACTGTTATGCACTACAACGAGACTGGACACATCCCCAACTTCTCCACTGCTAAACCCCTTTCTCACCACAATAAACTTTCCCAGCAACTCCTAGCCGAATCCTTCCACATAATCCAGCTTAAGGCATACAACCCTACCACCATTGGGCAAAACGCCCGTCACTAATCCTAAACTTCCCTCACTCTCAATATGCATTACCATCTCATGTCGTCTTAAATGTTTTTGTGATTTCCTATATGTTTGTGCCATCCCTGATGATGGAATACGCAGAGTATTCCGAAACTGTAGGTTTATTAACATCTTTTTTATTCTCTTTTCATCATATTTGCAAGTAAATGCGTATTATTTATTTTCACTTTCTCTATTTTGATACATGCACGTTAAGCCTCCTTGTCCCTTGTCCTTTTTCTTTCAAAGAAAAAAGAAGTCAGAAATAGGACGATATGCACTGAGTTAATTGAGATCAGGTATCCAATTATCTTTTGCATTATTTTTTTGTGTCTTCTTGATCATCTACCATTGGCCTTCATTTTTTTTTTTTTTTTTGTTTCCCATTTTTCAATGGGAAAATGGGAAACTCAAAAAAAAAAAAAAAAATGAAGGCCAATGGTAGATGATAAAGAAGAAACAAAAAAAAAAAAAAAAAAATGGGAGAGAAAAAATGAGGGATATAAAAAAAAAAAAAAAAAAGGCTCAAATAAGAACTGCTCTACTTATTTATTTACTTATAAGTGAGAGTGTTCTCCCTGCAGTCAACTGAGAGATTGATGGAAAAGGAAACAACTTGCACATTTGCATTTGTACTAATTTTTACTTAGAAGATTTGTTACATTTAATATCAAACAACTGAAATATTTTGTTGGCAAATGTGAGAACTAACATTAAGTTCAGCTGTTATCAGTGGAAAGAAAATTTAGAAATCTAGAAATGTCCTCCTTTCCAACCTTGGGTGGAGTTATCTTAACCACAGATCATGATAATAATCCACATTCATATCCCTATTGGGTAATAATATATCAAAGACTGAAATTAGAATGTGTCAAGTCCAAGCACATACTCCATTAGCATACAGAGATGTTAATCTTTTCAAGGTGTCAGTGGAAGAAATGCTAATCTCCAATAATGCTTAAAGCAATCTCTTAATCTGAAAGATATTTACACTTTCAATTTCAAAAAATAGGTGTTGAAAGCATTAATGAAAAATGATAGATCATTCATTTAATAACTATCATTATTTATACGATAACTAATGATGAAAGGGATGTTAGATATATGGCATCAAAGAATCTACAGGTAAAAGGCACAGACGATGTCTTCCTTGTAGAAATACTATCCTGCACAAATGTTTCTTTATGGAAGGTTTTCTGAAATAGCAACACATGCTTTTGCACTGTGCATATGTAGTAACAGAGCAAGTGATATTCGCAACATACTGAAAGACAGAAAGGAACAAAAAAAAAATTCCTCAGCTACATTCCATAATTCATTCCGTATATGTTTTGGGGCCATTTAAAAACATAGTAAAATTTTCGACACCATAATTTATTATTTTTACTATATAACTTCTAATGATTTATAATTTTAAACAAAAGTTAAACTGACATTATGAAAATCTATTTTAAACTAAGTTAATCCCAGTACCTCGAGTGAGGGATGAACTAGTCTGCTATGATGTGAAGGATTTGTGGCACTGAAATTAAATGGTTCGGTATGTCGTGGACATGTGTGCTTGTATGCAAAAATGCAAAGAAAAGAAACGTTGGTAAGAAGCACTTATTTGGTTAAAATTAAT
>JAFIDM010000001.1:91986155-92001911 GCA_023159025.1 Thereuonema tuberculata
CAATGAGAAAAATGGATTTGTGATCTCTATTTCTACTGCAAGTAGTACGTGTAATTTTTTTTTAAACAGTGAATTTGTAAAAAGCAGGGATGTTAGATGTTGTTAATTGTACATCTGTTAATAGCACACATATCAATAAGGTTTATAGAACAAATAAAGTATTACTAAATCAACAGCTCACCTATTGAATCACTGAAGCATTTTCTCAGGGCAGATGCATCTAATGCCAGATACCTTGGATTCCTTAACATTTTCAAATGCCATGTTGAGGACTGTATAACTGAAATAAATAAATAACTAAATAAGGCTAAAGTAAATTTAACAGCAACAAATATTCGTAAAATTTTGGTAAATAAGATCAAAGGCAATATTTACTTTTTAATAATTTAGACTTGAAAGGGAAAAACTAAACCATCCTTCAATTTTTATTTATGTTTATATTTTAAAAAAAAATCCAGGTTTCCAACATACGAATATACTGAAGGTAAATTTTAGAAATCACTTATGGTTATACAAATATTTTGATCTTTACTAAAAAGAAAAAGATAAAAATCAATTTTCCATTATAAGACTATAACTGCAATTATAAATCATGATATGATGTTAAAATTAAGTAACATCTGAATATTACAAGCTCTCATTATTTTGAATATTTCTTGTTCCAATTACTATGAGATATTTCTAATGATAAAACTCAAAATTACAAATAACTGTACTTGTTCCGATATTAAAGCACGTTAATGAAATTATAGAATTTATTGTATTTTAATTTTTCAATTGACACATTTCTTTCCTTTATGGAATCGTATATACTTGAGTCTTTATGGAAGTCATAGCAACTATTTTTTTATCTGCCAAACACACAGCACCATTGCAATTCCAGAATACACGTTTGAAAGCTTGTTGGATGGTCTTCTGATTGGCACCACTTATGTGGTCTGGGTCAGTGGAAGAACTTTATGGAGATAAAGTGGAAAACACATATTTGGAAATCATCGTTAAGTAATCTTGGCGATTACTTTGAGGGGTGTTAGCAATATGTATTGAGCCTTTCTGTGTTTTTTTTTTTTTTTTCTTTCTTGGCCACATTCTATTGCCTTATTAAACCATGATTTCCAAATACAAGTTTTCCACTTGCCTCCGTATTTCTCCACTGACCCAGACCACATTAGTGGTGCCAATCAGAAGCACATCCAACAAGCTTTCAAATGTGTATTCCAGAATTGCAGTGGTGACGCATGTTTGGCAGATAAAAAAATAATTGCTGTGACTTCTATAATGTCCCTTGTTAGTTTGACTTCATTTATATAAATAAATTTGAACACTCAAAAAAAGATTCCTAATGTGAAGTCGAAACCTGGTTGTTTGTGTGTAATTCTTCATAGTTATTAAATTTTGTGAAAGTTAAAGCAGTTGTACCAGCTTTGTTTTTGAATTATTAATATTGAAAGTACAAGTAAAACATTGTGTTTTGTTAAATTTGTAAAGATCAGGAATATTAATATTATTGTGTGCCTGTTAAAAGCTTATATACAGATATCGGTAGGGTTTATAAAATTATTAAATTAAATCAGAGGCTTATCAATATTCTGTACTATATAAGTATTCTTTCATAAGTGATTTGCTTTTTTTTTTAAAATTCACTGCTATTCAATTTTGAAAGCAAGGAAATAAAGAAACTATTACTAATGATGTATATAATGTACTATAAGATGATCTCTCATCGGGATCTTGGCATTTCAACAACTGACTAAAAATTAGCTGACGATTCCAGTAAGTGTGAAACGGTCGTACAAAAACTGTCATTTAAATCTCATTAAATTATATTCATTTCCTACTCAACTCGAAGATAAATAAATTATCTTAAACCTTTTATTATATTTCCTGTCTAACGAAATCGATCAAAATATTACAGCTGCTTTCATAGTAATTTTGGGTAGTACAGTCAGGTAAAACGTGAATCACTTTGACAAACATTACGAAATTATAAATGTGTTCGGATTAATGAAATATTAAATACACAATTATATTAATAAAAATGTCATTTTATTATTGTATCATTGTCCTAGGAAATTCAGTTTTTCAAATGTTATTATATTCCCAAAAATAATATGTTAAAAATAAAACATGATATTCAAAAACTTCCTTTGAAGTTTTTATTTGGGGAAGTGAAATTTTAATGAATGAAAACACTAAACGTGAAAAGGCATACGAAGTTGCTTTCAAATACTATTAATTTTCAGAGAAAGTAACTTTTGTTTCTTAATTTTCATTGTAAATAAATTATTTATTCATTTTTTATCAAAAACTTTTGATTGAATAACTTTGTAAAGTTTCTTGAAAGTTTGAACACACCTGATGAATGGTGTCTATGGATTGGTAACCCTAACTGAATGGTTTTAGCCTCATTATATACGGTTGTCTAGGAAACGGAACCAGTTTCCTCGTCCCCTAGACGAAACAGGATCTATTATCCAGCCTAATATTTACTCACCACGTCAGATTTTGGATAGAATACCGCGAAGAATCCCTATGAAGTTCAACTTGTTTTGTTGTCCGAATAAATTAAGTACTTGTCGATAGAGGGCGCCAAACACCACGTGCGCCTCAAGGAAAAGGAGAGATGGAAGAGGAAGAAATAGGGGATTAACTTTGAATTAGGTCTGCTGGATATTAATAAATCGCAGTTGTTTACATATACACGAGTACATTAATAAATAAAATACTTCAGTGCTAATTTTTCATTTAAAACTTTGTAAAGACTGTTCCTAGGGATAATATCTGATGACCTCAGCCTTCAGCCGTCAACTTATCAAAAATAACAAACTGTTAGAGCGGACCACTTTCAGTTCATCATATACGAAGCTACCACGAAATACAAACCTGAATCTATATTACTAAAATCTTTTATTTCTCTGTCTGTCTTTCTGTCTGTGTGTCTGTGTGTCTGTCCGGCGCAATTTTCTGAGAGAATGGAAAATAGAAATAATTTTTACAATGAAACATCCGCGACAGGAATCGAACCTGCAACCTTCTGATCCGAAGTCAGATGCCTTATCCATTAGAGGATTAGACCAAAGAACGTATAGGAGTTCTTTGATTAGACCATAGGGACTACAACTCTTTTCATATGGTTTTTTTGACTTATATCTCCTTTCCTTTCCACCATCAATAAGGAATGTATTCAATCTTTTTTTTGAATCTCAAGATTGTTTATTTATTTCACATCAGTCAGTTTATTTGTAATTCGAAACTGACAATTAGAACGATAATTGCCGAAACGTTGCAATATTTTAAATATTCTTACTTAACCAAATCCTACGTGATATTGAAAAATATGTGGGTGTACACGCCAGATGTTGGAGTAAAGAAAACAGAGTCAAGAAAGAGAGAAGCACTCTTTTTTTGAGGTGGAATACCGAAAAAATCACTATTTGCAACTCAAAAACCATCAATAAATGTAACTCAAACGTCACTGAAAAGTGACAATTATAATTAAAATGAGAGTCAAAAAAGAATGAAGCGATACTTCTATTAGATAGAATACTGAAAAATCACTATCTGTAACTCAGAAACCATCAATATTTGGAACACAAAAGCCACTGAAAAGTGCCACTTAGAATAAAAAAAGAGACTCAAAAAAGAAAGAAGCAGTATTTCTATTAGATAGAATACTGAACACTATTGTAACTCAGAAGCCACTGAAAAGTATCATTTGGAATAAAAAAAAAAAAAGAGTCAAGAAATAAGAAGCAGAATTTCATTAGGTAGAATACTGAAAAATCACTATTTGTAACTCAAAAACCATCACTATTTCTAACTCGAAAACCACTGAAAAGTATCAATAGGAATAAAAAAAAAGACAGTCAAGAAAGAAAGATGCACTATTTCTATTAGGTAGAATACTGCTCAGAAGTTAGACGTCTTAGCCATTAGACCACTAGGCCTACATTCTAATCTCTGTAAAAAATAAAAATATATCATAGATGTATGATTTACAAGGTGGTTCTAAAAGCAGTCGTAGATTGAGAGAATATAGACATCAAAAATTAAATTTAAAAAAAAGCTTTTAAAAAATGTTAGTTTTAGTTTCCTTGATGTAATTTGTGTGTGTGTGTGTTTTTTTTAATAAATAAAAAATTGTTTTCCCTTACATAAGGGAGGCTTCCGGAGCGAAGCGACGGGTAGCCGACTAGTTGTGTATATAAAAAAAAGGATCTCGAAATTTCATGTATTTTTAAAAATGCTTAGAAATCTGTAAAGGACATTTGCCTTAAGTCATTATTTTTAAATTATTAATTGTTATAACTTGCTTATATTAAAATATATATTAATAGAACCTTACAAAAAAATGCAAAGGAATTATGAAATTCACTATACAAAGTACAGTAAAACCTCTTAAATCCGGCCCTCGGTAATCCGGCCCCCACGGTAATCCGGTCTGGTCCCGAGTAAATTTTTTTTTTCAAAATACTAAATTCGTTTCCCAATTTTCAGTCAACTCGGCCGGCGCGTTTATTTTTACCACCTAATGTAACTCTATTTGCCAACCTATGGACTGGGGAGTCCTGGAAACATTCAAACGTAAATATCGCCGCAAAATGCTCACAGTGTTAATTGCCGGTATTGACGGAGGGGACGGCATTAACGTTTGTAAAACGTTTTTAATAAACATTTGAGTGCAAAATTATGAAAATGGTATTAAATTAATTAAATCTGGCATTAAGTCTTCACAAAAATTGAGTTATTTTAAGAACACTCCCGGTAGTCCGGCTTTTCTGAAATACGGCCTACTGGGCTCCACTTTAGGCCGGATTTGAGAGGTTTTACTGTAATTGTGAAATTCAGTGAATGCTATATGTAATATGAATATCTATTAATTTTGGTTTATATCGAAGACTTAACTAAGGGACCTAGGGTAAACATCAGAAATACAAAGTGATGTAAAAAGTTTTTTGACGTCTGGGCGACGATTGCATTGGCCTGCAAAAGTATGAGTAACGACTTATCAAAAGAGTCGAGGTTCACTGAGCCGAAACATTGAAAACATTTTTACCTGGAGTAGGAGAAATCCCTTACACAAAGCGTATTTTATTATTAATTGCATCTATTCATTATTATCAAGTGTCCGGTTTTCTTCCAATGTATCTTGTTTTTATTCCAATGGTTATTAACATCGATCTCCTCCATTGCTGTCTTTTACTTCCTTGCCAGGGACGTATCCTATATTTTGTTACAGGGGAGGGGGGAAGAAGGGACATTACATTAAATTTTCATAAATGACTTTGCTTTCTTTAAATGAAATTTAAAATTAAAATGATCTTAATACTAAAATTTATTAATATTACAATATTAAAACAGTGCAACTTGGATAATTCGAACGTCTTTAATTCGAAATCGTGGTTAATTCGAAGATTTCTCTTAGTCCCTTGAATTTCTTATTAAATCAATGTTAAAAATCGTGGATAATTCGAAGTTCAACTTCCTTAATTCGAAGTTTTTTATAAAAAAATTTCGAACCATAACAACTTTTAGGCGTTTCATCGTTAAGAAATTCTACACGTGACAACTGAAATCCCTTCCCGCCACCGTTCGACATGTGACGCCATTCGACACGTGATGCTTCAGACGCCATTCGAGCTTCCAGCTGTCAGTGTCACCATGTCTTTCAGTAAACCACGCGTGCACAAGAATTTAACGTTCGCTGAAAAGGTTGCCGTCCTTCGCGAGGTAGAAAAGGGTGTGAAGAAGACGGATAGCGCCGAATTTCGTCGGTACATTGAAGGACAAACCAACGTAAGTGAAGCTGTTTTCCGTTCACTAAACATGCTTGATGATTTTGCTAACCTTAAGCGACTGAATTCTACAAAACAATCACAATTTTTTGAAAAACTATAATTTTCTGTATTGAATGTAATATGTACTGAAGCTTACGTAATGTAAATCTTATTTTGTTTATATACATATAGTGTTTAAGTCTTTCATACCATGATCTTTCCGAATAAATATTTACTTATTGACAGAATAATCTTTTCAAGCATTCAGTGGACCTGAAATTAAAGTTAAAGATTGTAACTTGTTTAATTTGAAGTCTTCGAAGTTTTGTAGTGGTCCCTTCAGCTTCGAATTATCCAAGTTGCACTGTATATATCAATTTTGAATTGTTATTTTAATTCTTCTCATTTCTGTGTATATATCTTTAGTTACTATAATGTAAAGTAGGAAAACTCAATTATTAATTAAATAATTCCGAGTTTACAAATCAGATACATAGTCTGGTGAGAAAGATGTATATCAGATATCCTTCAACATATGGTGTGTTCTCTATAGTTCTCTCATACATTTTCACTCATACTCTTCTATTAACCTTGGTTTTCACACAATGAGATTGTCCTCAAGCAGCGTAGGTTTCGAAACTGAAACCACTATTTCTCTTCTTCACTTGTCTTTGCGTTGTAGTATTTAGCAAATCACACGTGATGACTTCTTGTTTCATATCACTGAAGCGAAGATATTGTCGTAATTATAGGGAGTGGGAGATGGGGGAGGGGGAGAATTCCGAACTAGATAGAATAGGGCCTCTTTTCTTCTCTTCTTTTTGATTGGAAGGCTAGCTGAGGGGTTTCTCCCCCCCCCCCACTTTCCGAAATATAAACAAGGCGTTGTTTTTTACTTTTTCTTTTTATTTTCTTGATTGTTGGAGGTAGGTTCTCCTCTCTCTCGAAGTAGAATTCTATTTACGCTCTTCTTCTATTGTAAACGATCCTGGAGTTAAGCTAATTACTGTCAAATGGGAATCAGGTTAATAGCGGGTGAGCGTAGACATTAGCTTCCTCTCGTTGGTTGCGTAGAGATACTTATAGGACGTCTTTCTCGCCGTCTATAGTCGATCATATCTTACATATGGAGACTTTTAACCTTATACCAGCAAAATAAGAATGGCCCAGGACACGAAAAACCATCTGGTGGCAACTCAGAGAATGAAAAACTTCTCCATCAATCCAAAACAACTTGTTTCAATAGTTTGTATACAGTCAAATAAATTATAATAAAAAAGAGTATCAACTCCATTATTCCAAATTTTCTGAAATAATTCTAATTGAGTAATAATTTTATACATCTATTATTTTATATTTATCTTTAGTATTTTGCAGTTATTACCACTAACAAGTTTCGTCTCTCAATTAAGAATTCATCTCTGATATCCTGATTAATTTTTATGTTTGAATTCTTTAATTCAACCTTTACTAAATTTAAGCTTTGCATTATAATAATGATATTTTATACATTATATATATATAGTTAAAGTACTCCCGTTCAACTGTCTGGAACAGACCCTTTGGGGCACGGGAGGTTAGGCTCCCGACAAATAGCCTACGGGACGAAATTGGGGTCGGGGGGGCCGGCCCGACGCATCCCGCCTTTAACTCCCGGGAAAGAAACCGGGTACCCATTTTACAGAGGGATGGGTAGACCCTAGGACCC
This sequence comes from Thereuonema tuberculata, assembly GCA_023159025.1. Classification (NCBI taxonomy): domain Eukaryota; kingdom Metazoa; phylum Arthropoda; class Chilopoda; order Scutigeromorpha; family Scutigeridae; genus Thereuonema; species Thereuonema tuberculata. The sequence continues at coordinate 91,993,641 of JAFIDM010000001.1, forward strand.
ATTTGGAGGAGAATGAGCGTGGAAAAATTCCTACCCTCCGCCGAGGCCGGGAATCGAACCCACTTTTTCCAACCGGCAGGCCAAGCACCCTTTGGCCACCGGGCCCATATACTGTATACACACTGTCCGACCACTTTATTAGGTGCGGCCTGGTTGCGCATAAATGCTGTGTCTCACTATAACTCTTCAAGCCGGTGGTGCAGAGTCATGGTTTGGGGGATGTTTTCCTGGCACACGTTGGGTCCATTGATACCTCTGGAGGCACGTCAGGATGCTAGAGCGTACCTAAACATCGTAGCTGACCAAGTGCAACCGTACATGTTAACAGTTTATCCTGATGCAGATGACTACTTCCAGCAGGATAATGCGCCGGTGCACAAAGCCCGAATCACTATGGGATGGTTTGAGGAACATGACGATGACTTTTCCTTGCTGCGGTGGCCCGCTCAGTTCCCGGATCGCAGCCCGATTGAAAATTTGTGGGATGAGCTGGAACGGGGCTACAACGCCATCAAATCTTCAGGAACTACACTCATGTCTGCATGGTACACATTACATCAACCACGTTTTCAGCATCTTGTGGAATCCATGCCTCGAGGAATTCAGACTGTTTTGAGGGCTAAAGGAGGGCCAACACGCTACTAGGTAGGTATACCTGATAAAGTGGCCGGACAGTGTAAATATAATGTATTCAATAAAATATTAACTAAAAAATGAAGAAAAGAGGAATGAAAAACATAGATTTGTTTTATGCGACCGAAAACCTGTAGAATGGGATTGTATTTTTAATGTGAATGATGAGTTTCTTCAAAATCTCGCTTACATCAAATTCGCGAGAATTCAAAGCGATTATCCCACAGGAATGAACTTAAAGGTGGGATATGTCTTCTGGAAGTCAAAAAATTTACATCTACTCTATCTACTGTTCGTACTTGAATCATCATCATTATTATTATTATTATTATTATTATTATTATTATTATTATTATGTTTGTATGTTTCAAACCTTGGGTTTCCCCAGCAAAAACAATATGGCGGGTCAAGGACCAAAGCACATACTGCCAAGTGTAAAGATGTGTGCAAGAATGATTAGGGATGTGTGCTTGTGTCCATAAATTTCCTAACTATGCGTGTAGTGTTGAGTACCACAGCCTTCTGCAGTTGTGCATAAGTGTTTTTGTGAAGTCCTAGTGTGCTGAGACTGTGGTGCAATGTGTGAGGCACCAGACCAGTGGCAGACAGAACGATGGGTACAACACGTTCTCGATCCTGCCTCCACTGCTTCTGGAGCTCGTGTGCTAGATCAGTGTATTTACTAATCTTGTCTGCGTGAGTTTTCTGCATGTTCTTGCTGATAGGCACTGCAATATCAATTAGATAGGTCTGTTTGTTGACCTTATCAACAAGTGTGATGTCTGGTCTGTTGTGATGTATGGTTTTGTCTGTGTGAATGGGGCGGTCCCAGTATAGTTTATATGAGGGTGATTCTAATACGCTTTGTGGTATGTACTTGTAGTATGGGACCGTGCTATTAATAAGTGAATGTTTGTGTGCTAGTTGTTGATGAACGATCGATGCTACCTGATTGTGTCGGTGGAGGTAGTCTGTTTGAGAGAGAAGGGGACAGCCTGATATTACGTGGCCGATCGTCTCATGCGTAGTGTGGCATTTCCTGCATTTGTCGTCATGTGTGTTTGCATCGTGTAGAATGTGTTTCTTGTAGTTGCGTGTGGAGATGACTTGGTCCTGTATTGCGATCATGAACCCTTCGGTCTCCCCAAACAGCTCACCACTCGTCAGCCATCTGTTCGACGCTTCCATGTCGACATGAGGCTGGCTGAGTTCGTGATGATGTCTGCCATGGAGTTCCTTACGAGCCCATGATTCACGCAGCTGCTGAGTGTGGGTGTCAGGGGTGGTGAGTGTTGGAGAAGAGTTTTCGAGGTTCAGGGGTGTGAGGTGTGTGTCAGCCTTGACAATGGCTGAGTGAAGTGAGGAGTCTTCTGCTCTTTGGTGGAAATGTTCCCTAAGTGTATGTACTTGTTTTTCGTGTAGGGTGATGAGGTTGATGAGTCCTCGGCCTCCCTCCTTGCGGGGAAGAGTCATCCTTTCCGTAGCGGACTTGGGGTGGTGCATGTTGTGTTTCGTGAATGTAGTGCGTGTTGCGCGTTGTAGTGCTTCGAGTTCGGTGTTTGTCCATGGAATTATGCCGAACGAATATGTTAGTGTGGGAACGGCAAAAGTGTTGATAGCTTTAATTTTATTTCTGGCGTTGAGTTGTGTTTTGAGGATTTTGTGAACTCGAGCAAGGTATGTGTTCTTCAGTGCATTTTTGATGTTTGCGTTGTCTATGACGCGCGCTTGCTGGAAGCCCAGGTACTTGTAGGTCTCTCCCTCTTCCATGGATTGGATGGCCAAACCATGGTCCAGTTCAAAACCCTCCAAATTCGAAGTCTTCCCACGTATTATGTGTAACTTGCGGCATTTGTCAATTCCAAATTCCATCCCAATGTCTTTGGTGAACTGTGTGGTGGCTTGTAGTAAATTCATAAGTTGTGCATTGTTTGTGGCATAGAGTTTAATGTCATCCATGTAGAGTAAGTGTGTGATTTTATATGGTGTCACAGTGCCTGTGGTAAGCCTATAACCGTGTTTTGTGTTATCTAGTATATGGCTCAGTGGATTCAAGGCGAGGCAGAACCAAAGAGGACTCAAGGAGTCTCCCTGGAAAATACCTCTCCTTATGGGAATGGGATCTGTAGTGATGGAGGTGTTAGAGGTGCGTAGGTGTAATGTTGTGTTCCAACTCTTCATCGTGGCAGCTAAGAATGCCGTGATCTTGGGGTGTATTTTGTAGATATGAAGAGTGTGTAGGAGCCAGGAATGAGGGACAGAATCAAATGCCTTCTTGTAATCGATGTATGCGATATGTAAGCTCCTATTCTTCGCGCGTGCCTGGCGCAGGATTACAGAGTCAATAAGTAGTTGCTCCTTACAACCCTGGGAATTCCTGCGACAGCCCTTCTGCTGTTCGGAAAGAATGTTATATGTCTCGATGTGTGTGTAGATCTTGTCTGCGAGGCAGGAGGTGAGAAGTTTGCAAAGTGTGGGGAGGCAAGTGATTGGGCGGTAGTTTGCAGGTTGCGCTGTTTCAGTGTTCTTGCTCTGTAGGTATGTGACACCCTGTGTGAGGAAACGAGGCATATGTTCTGGGTGTTGGATTATGTCAGTGAGTGTAAGCGCTAGTTTTCCATGCAGGGACGTGAACCTCTTGATCCAGAAGTTCTGGACTCCGTCTGCACCAGGAGCCTTCCAGTTGTGTGCATGTTTTAGTGCTGTCTGTATGTCTGTGAGAGTAATCTCATGGAAGGACATGCAGGGTAAGTGTTCAGTGAGTTGCTGTTCCTCTGTTATCCATGGTGCTTTATCATTGTGGGGGATAGGGTTTGACCACAGAGACGACCAGTATTCATGTAAAGCCTCGCTGTTGGGAGTGTTTGTGTTAGTTGCAGTAGAGGAAGATGTAAGGGATCTGTAGAATTTTTTCTCATTGTATTGGAAAGTGTTGTTCTGTTGTTTGCGCAGAGTGCACTGTTTGTATCTCTGTAATCTTTTTGCAAGTGCACTGAGTTTTTGTTTTAGTGTGTCGAGATGTTCCTGAACCTGGGTATGATGATTTGAATGTGAAGGGCGAGTATTTATGTATTTGAATATCTTTCTAACCTGGGACATAAGTTTCTTTGTTTTGTTTCCTGCACAGTATTGTGTGAGCCTGGCTATCTCTCCTCTAAGGTCGCTGATGCGGCCCTCAAGGCGACGTCTCCAAGGGGGGATGTATTCTTGTGTCCGGGCAGTGGGAGGTATGTTGTGTTGTTTGATTCCAAGTGCCCGAATGGTTCCCTGTGCAGCACAGTAGAGTGTTGTATGTATGTCTTCTAATGTTTGGATGTTGTCAAGGTGTTGTGGGATAGTGTGTGTGTTGAGATGGTATATGACTGTGGCGAGTTGTTTTGATGTGTGTACTTTGGGGAGTGGCGGCCTGAGTGTGGGGTCTGTGCCTGTGTATTGTGCAAGTGCAGTGTAGAAATGATCATGAGCTGAACGTAATATTTCATTAGTTATATTGTTGGGGCATGTGTACTGAGGGGTAGAGATTGTTTCTGTGTTTTCCATAATGGTGTCTTCTGTTGGGGTGTGGTTTGGTGTCCTGTGGTTGGATTCAGCGACTTCTTCTTTAATTTGTGCAAGTATGCATGGGAGAATAAGATTGTTTACTACAATTGAACGTCGCTGATCCGCTACCCGCTGTTCGCTAAGCCCTAACGATGGATAGCGTGTGGTGAAAGCTTGGTGTAGTGCCTGTCTGTATCCTGTTAGTTGAGTACCTAACTATTATTATTATTATTATTATTATTATTATTATCATATTTGATTGGTTTAAAGACAATTGTAAAGCAGTAAACAAACAAACAAATGAATAAATAAAAGGTAATTTAATGAAATTTTTTATTACTTCATATAGTACCTCTGTATTACCTTATTACATTTACATAATTACCTCGGTATATTTTTAGTGGTCCCTAGGTTACAGCTTGCCTATTAAACATAGGGGACCGCTCTTGCTTTATGCTTGCTGGATGTCACACTCTGTAGTGGCCAAACGGTTAGAGATAGTAGAATGAAACCTTCACCATTCTGTTCAGCATCAAAAAGTAGCTGACCACGTCCAAAAAAATCAGACCTCTAGGACCACTCCCTGACCGGATTTTGAGGGGTCAAAAGTGGTTTCTTCCGATTAAGAGGAAAACGGCGAAAGACGTCCCCCCAAATATCGACCCTTCTGAACACATTTTGTTTATAAAATTGTGCATATTAGGGGGCCGCTTTGCTTTTGACACTGTCTAAAAGCAGTAATTTATCTTGTTCATAGTTGGTAGAATGATCAGTTTCACTGCATTTGTTTTTGTTTTTTTTCATAATTGCATAGAAGTTATTTCTTTATTGCATAGTTTTCATGTAATAGAGAATTTATATTTATTAGTCATTAAATAAGGGGATGGGAAACTAAATAAATAGGTAAATAATAGTGAATTTTAAATTTAGAGCATAGAAGTCAGCAAACAGTAATAAACGTAAGGGCAGTAGAATGGCTCACATAATCTACTAGTCTTCAATGGTGATAGTTATTGTGAATCTTTTCAATGTAAAGTGATGCTACAATGTAGAAAAAGCATGGCTCGCCGCTTAGGATAAAACTCATTCTAGACAAAAAGAAAATTTTTAGGATTCGTATTATTTCAAAATAATGTTCATAAAAATGAGAATTCATCAATACTTATTTATACTGCATAAAATAAGATCATGCTGCAGTAAGGAATGAATCAGAATGCAGTTTTTTTTTTTTTTTTTTTTAAGAATTTGCTGTAAATAACGTAACTAAGGCTTCAATTCCCTAAGGTCATATTCAGTTACATTAATAGTGATTAAATCACGTGATTCTAAATCACGTGATTGGACAAAACATTATAAAGAGGCCCTAGTGGAAAATGTAACCGTTCATTTCGTTCAATTCTTTATTCTTATTTTTTATTAAATTCTTTATTGCCATATTTGGTTTATAAAGACTTATTTAAAAGAAATACTTAAGAATTTACTTTATATCTCTTATTTTTTTTTTAACTGTTGGAAAATAAAAAAAAAATAGACCCTAAAACTCAGCAAGGTCAAGTTGAAAATTGATCTGGTTGTTGCGCAATATTCGATGACCTTGATTATAAGTCTGTATTTCTAGAACTTTTGATTAAAAAGCCATTCCAATGAGCCACACTGCTGAAACTAGGGAAATAATTGATTTGTTTCAGAATATCAGGATGTCAACCCTTGCAATGGAGACTCTGGATCCCTTTGTGATATCCCTTCGTCTTCTGGAAGAAATCGGAAGGAACGTTACCGACGATAAAAACTCCTTCAAGGATCTTTTAATGCAGCTTTCCTATACTTACAGAAGAGGTTCTAATCTTCCCGGAGAGATTTACTCACGCCTAGATTTCCAATGTGCCTACATGTATCTCTACTTTCCTTTCCAGACAGCCATGATGGATCTACCTGCGGTCAGTTGGTGTTTGAAAGCACTTCTTTTGTCAAACAAAATCCACGTCTGTTCGATCGGAGGAGGACCTGGAACTGATTTCCTGGGACTTGCTTTAATCAGGAAAAATCTGAATCTAGGCGCTCAGCAAATCCCTCCTATAACAGGAGTAATATTGGAGAAGTACACTGAATGGCAGACAATCTTCGATACCGTGAAACACGTCTGTCCGCTTCTGCGACAATACGTGAGTGATGACGTCACTTATCAACCATACGATTTTCATCAACAGGTACAATTTTTTTTTTAATTTATTTTTCTAATGATTTTTTTTATTGATGATATATTGGGAAAAAAAACAAACAAACAAACAAACAAAAATTTTGATAATTACATATATGTAATAGTTAATCGATAGCCATCATTACTGTTCAGAAGCCAATCAGTGGAAGTCATTTTTTTTTAAAATTGAAATTTTTTCTGTAAGTCATACTCTAATGTTTATCCTTTCGGTTGACAAAGTGCCCAAATCACTCCTCTAAGCATATAGTTATGTTATCGTTCAATTAAAAATTCATTCTTCAAATTAACGAACGCTGTTATTTTTTGGTACGTAATTTTAAAAAACCTATTTCATTTTTTGGTTTATTGACTTATACTGATTGGCTTCTGAGCACTCCATATAATAGCACATTATTTTCCTTACAAGAGTATGTAAATGTTTGCAAACTGCAAAAACAAATGATTCGTTTACAAAAAAAAATGTCAAAATTTAGGGCTATGCAGAATTACAGAATTTTCTTTTGTTTACGTCTTGTGTTCTGCATGTTTTGAGGTAGACATTATTTAAGGAATTGTTTATAATCCTTCAACCAAAAAAAAAAAAAAAAATTAAATCCAAGTATTTAATGTAAAGCTAAAATTATAATTTACTATTTATATACAGCCATCACATCATCTAAAGATGAGAGAATTCAAGAGAAAACTGCTAATTAAAATTTTTGTTGAATGCTTCGATTTATTAAAATTAAAATAGATCAAAATAGATTTGTTATTATCAATTGAGAAGTTATTGCAAATAAGAAGAAAAGTTAAAATCAATTTTTAAATTCCCATTTAAATTTAGGTTTTATGAAAACCAAAATCGATCTACATCAGGGACAAACCTATCTTGATAATAAAGTGCTGTTAAAAAGGGTGACTCATAATGTGGAACTCATAACAGAAAGTTTCAAAGAGTCCATCTTGTTTCTAAAAAAATGCAATTGAGTAATGATAGCCTAAAGCTCCCTCTCATATTCTAAAATCCGAAAATGTGTTTTAAAATATCTTTCATATTTTGGATTGTTGTTGGAAGCGAGCTATCTTTTTTTTTAAAGGATGTAAAGTTTTCAATAACAAACATAATAACATTATAATAAACAATAATAATATTTTTTATTTTTTTTTAGATAACCAAAGAAGTTCGTTCAGAAATTAGAAAAGCAGACTTAGTAACTATGGTAGAGTTTCTATCAGAAGTAACTCCAACTACGATTCACATCGAAGAACAACTCAAGGTAAAAGACACGTATTTTCAATGAAAATTTAAAGTTAAAATTCATGAGTAATTTACATTATAAAAAATCACTTTTAACTAAAACTTCAACACAGGAAAGGTGGGGTGGGGATAAAATAGAAAGAAACATCAGTGTCTCTCTCAAAAAATTATAAATCTGGTTTATGAGGATGAATGAAATAAGTCTTTGTAGAAATGTCGTAAATATTTCAATAAGATTTCGGAAGAGTGGGGTTTTTCGGAAGAGTTCGACATGCTATAGAATTATGAAAAAAAAAATGGCAGATAAATCAGCTACATGGAGTTAAAAATAAAAAAAAACACACACACTACTATTTTTGCAAATTTTCTAGGACGTATTTATTTGAATTTCTAACATACAAGGATATTATTGTGTTACGAAGTATTGTTTGCTATCAACAATATCCTTGCAGTAAACATAATAATAAACGCTTTACATAAACGTTACTTCAACTGATGCATTTATGTTTTTGTATTTAACTTTTAAATAACAAATTTAACGTGCTGTGAATAGTAATAACAAAGCAATAAAATCGAAATCAAAAACAGCACCAGAATAAACAAATTGCCATTCTGAATCAATTATTGGGGGGAATTGGGGACG
>JAFIDM010000001.1:92002311-92014230 GCA_023159025.1 Thereuonema tuberculata
TTTTATTGCTTTGTTATTGAACTTTTACTAATCGGATTAAAAACTGGTCAATTTAGATTCCCTTATTTCTATTTCAATATAGAATGTACAAAAAAAATCAGAATAAATATAAAACTCGAAAATCCGTAAAAATTAATTTAAGTGTTTCTTTATTTTATAATTAATTTATTACGTATCTGGGATATGTACAAAGGAAGTTTTGTATGTAAATAGCTACAATGTAAACTACCAAACCTTCAAAGAAAATAAATTCACGATTCTTTCTTGAGTTGTATTTACAAAACTGTTTTTGGTACTTTCTGCCATAATGGATTCTTCAGAGTTTCGCTAATGAACAAAGAACGAACAACTCATGAGTCTATCAAATCTTAGAACCAAGAGCATCATAGAACCATCATTTACATATGATGTTTGCAATATCGGACAGAAAAAAAAAAAAAAGAGCTTACAAGGGAAGTGCGTGATCTCGAACGCTGAGAACCGCACGAAAATGTGCTTAGAATAAAATCGCTCATGCCAAAAACAGTGGTATGAGTCATTCTCATGAAAAAATGCATGTCTTACCACCAGGGACATTTGATTGATCACCTATTGAAGGTCCAAGAGAGGAACTTTGGTAACGCGAAGAAACAAAATATCGATATAATAGGACCAAAAAAACACATATTTCAATGTCGTGACTGTATTGCTATATAGATTGAAATATGTTCTCGATCCTATTATATCACCAAAGTTCCACAAGTTCCTCTCTTGGATCTTCAATAGTGATCATTCAAATGACTGTCGTGGTAAGACGTACAGTTTTACATGGGAATGACTCATACCACTGTTTTTGGCATGAGCGATTATATTCTAAGCACATTTTCATGCGGTTCTCAGCGTTCGAGGTCACGCACTTACCTTGTTAGAACATAAAGTCGTAGAATGTAATTGGAAGTCGAAATACACGTGTGCATGATTTGAGATCACGATAACCAGAAAGTTGAAATTGTGGAGATAGGTTTGGATTATTAAACAAAAATTGTATTAATTTTACTATCTATTGAACCAATAAGTAAGAAGTTAAAACAAAATAAAATACGTTGCCGTTAAAGCAGAATAGCTATGATTACTAAAAAAATATTTATCTTAAAAAGCTGAAATTTTGCTATCAAAAGTTAAACGTCAACTAGGTCTATATCTTGTCTTTTTCTTTTCTTTAAACGAATTGCCAGTCGATTTTTCGAGAAATGAAGAAAGGCGCAATGTTACTCGTGGTTGATAACTGCAAAGGGAATATATTGGAGCCTTTAGAGAAAGCGGCCAATGGATATCTGACTATTGTACATAAGGTAAGTGATATCATCAAATTAACTAATAATAGGTATAATGTATTGAAAAAAAAAAAGCTGTATGTGCACGATTAAAATAAGATTAATCTATAAACAGTGGTGTCCAGGAATTTTAAATGAGGAAGAGGGGAAAGAATGGGGATGTGTCGGTTCTTTCCATTCGACCAAAAAAAACAAACAAACAAACAAATAATATTTTTTCCAATCATTTCTTTTCTTCCCATATTTTTTGCTGATATATTGGGGGGGGGGGGGGGCAATAGCAAAATCATTAATCTCCTCCCACATTCCTTTGCAAAAAGAACATGTCATTGCTTTAATACTGTGTTTTTATTTATTTCTTCTTAACAAAAAATAAGTAAAAATCATTATGAAATGGATTTTTTTTTCTTTATCCAGCAGCTCAAAACAATTCATTACATTTATGAAAAAAATCTCAAACTTTTTGATGCCTTTTGAACTCAAAATTATAACTGGGTCAGGAAAAGAGATTTGTAAATTGATAATAATAATAGTTTAGTAGAGTAATAGTTTAAAACCAGAAAAAAAAAATAGACCAATTACTTGCTTGTCTACGATGTACAATTACAATCATTAATAGTGGCAAAAAAAGATATAAGTCCGTTGTGAACAAAATGAAATTTTAGCGGAGGAATAAAAGGGTTTTACAAGGATCAAATTTATTATTGTTCAGTAGTTGTGAATTTAGAAGTTAAAAAAAAAAAAAACAGAGGAATTTGAGTGGGTGTTTGATTGGTTATTAAACAAAAAAATATGATTCCGTACCTTACTCTTATATGCTAGATTTTCTGCATGTACTGTATGATTGATACAATATAATAAAGTTTCTACAGCTCATCATGGACAAATTATATATTATGAATGACGAACTGACAATTAGTTCAAGATCAATTACTATCAAATATGATATGCTTCAAAGAGACCACTTTGGTTCTACTTGACATTCAGTCCTCCTAGTAGACTCCTGAACTGGAGTGGTACAGGCTTCAAATTATAATATGGAGACCTTAATCATACACTAACATATCTACTTTACATGGATGATTTGACATTGTACGCTAGATCTTCTGTGTAAGATGTTAATTGGCACAAAACAATTTAATGATGACATTCCAATGGGATTTAACATTGATAAATGTAGATCGATTCAACTGATAAGAGGAAAGCGAACTGATGGGTTTGATGTAAGAGATGAACAAGTTATTAAGGATCTTGAAGATGGATATGCATAGAAATATCTTGGCTTCTTGCAATTTCGTGATATCAAGCTGATTAAAGAAGCACTACAAAGGGAATTTTCTGCAAGGACAAGTCTGCAAGGTACTTACTTCAATGCAGGAAATAAAATCAAAGCAATCAATATATTTGCTATCCCGTTATTAACGTGTTCGTTCGGTGTTCTCAAGTGGTCACAAATAGATTTGGAAGCAATTGACACAAACTTAAGAGAGCTCCTGACAAAAATTCTCAAGAAACACCCAAAAGCTGCTACTGAAAGAGTTACATTACCCCAAGTAGAAGTAGGATAGCATAATATTTGAAATCTTCATAATAGGTTGGTATCAAAAATGAAATGTAACTTTCACAGCAAAGTCAACAGTAATCTTTATGAACTTATTATGAAGAATGATCATTATTTCTTGTCGTTACATCTATCATCAGAAAGTTTTGATCCAACAAAACCAGTCTGTCAATGCTCAAATTACAACTTGGAAGCAAAAAGAACTTCATACCTCTTATTCACACCAACTCAATCAAGATTTTGTAGACAGAACATCATCGAATTTGTTGCTGAAACTTGGATTGTTGTTCGGTTGAAACAGAAGGTTTCGTAGTAGCTATTCAGGATCGGATAATTTATACGAAAAATTATAGGTAATAGATCATCTAGGATGGAACGATTGATGATTCTTGAAGACGATGTGGACAGGTAAATTAAACAATTGAACATATTAATTGAAGTTATATGACATGCTGCTTGAACCATGAACTCTGTTCCTATCGCAATGCAGGCAAACGTTAGTGCACTTCAATTTTCAAAGTGATTCTCAAGTGCTCTTATATGTATCTCTGCTGATGATACCTAGCAGACAGTATCATCACTTAGGCTCTCTGACTTAGAAATTGATGTCAAAAACATCGAACTTTTCGACTTCGATCTCTTCTTTTAGAATCACGCAATTCGAGCCATTTTTCTTGAACTCTAGATCACATTGAACTATCAAATTCTATGTTAGGAGCTGATGTTCTTAACTGTTTCAGTCGATTTTAAGGAAAAATAGATAATTCAGTTTTTTCTTTATATCTCGTGAAGTCGATCAAAATAGGGAAATGTTTCGTGGATAGAGCTAGACAGGAATCATCGAATGATGTATATAAATGGCCCTTTTTATGCTCCCTGTCTTCCTTGTTAGTTAGTTAGCAAACACCTTATTATAAATATAATTCTGAAGCAGTTCTTGATAGCTTACAAACTATATTGGGATCAATAATTTTCACCGATCAGACAGTTACGACCAACAGGTCAGACACTGTGTTGCTAGACAAAACATAGAAAATTGTCAAGCTCATCGATGTTACTGCTCCTCTTAATAATAATCTGCATAAGTTCTATGCTGATAAAATTAATAAAAACGAAGTTTTAGCTCAGGAATTAAAAAATTACGCGGAATTTATCTAAAATTATGTTAAGGCTCATCGTCATATCTGTTACAGGAGTTCTACTGGAAAATCTGATTCAACAACTCCAAGAGCTTGGAATCTACCATCAACAATCAGTTTTACTAGATTGCTGTCAAATTGTGAGAAAATTGTTGTCGCAATAGTAAAAATATAATGTCTGGAATTTGCCCAGCATTGTATTTAAATTTTAAAAAAATGAGAAAAGTTGTAAGTAATAACGATATCTCCTGAATCCACATTTATTTTGCTGGTATGGGCTTGACATCTCCAAGATACCCTTGTCATTTCACCTTCTTGAGGAAGGTGATCTTTTCTTCTTTTTAGGTGATATGGAAAATAACTTAACAAACAACAGTTCGTAGCTTTCGTTGTTTAGGCAGAGGGCCATTATTGAAGTGCTACAGTCTCCCAGTATAAATCCTGTTATCACTACTAGGTCGTAGTATGCTAGTTGATGAAAACCAAGAACTGATATATCATTCAGTTGATCACAGTGCCTTTAAGACCCATTATCTTACTACAGAAGATCACTAACCCACTTAAGGGAAGAGATTTAAGAAATGAAGCACCATGGAAAGCACTGAAATTAATCCGTCTGTTTTTACAAAGATTGATGATTGTGAAGATATGAAGCAAATTCCGAAAATTTGCTTAATAAATATATTTTGTAAACATTAAAAGAGTGAGACCGTGTTCACAAGTAACATCCCAAAACAGCTGTTTCTCGCTAAATTGGTGATCCTCAGTTGGGAGTAGTTACTGTGAACACCTTGGGTCTCAATACCGAGGTGGTAATAATTTGAAGCAGGAATGGAAATGGCACCTCCAGAAAACTAAACGAAAAAAAAGCAAAATACACATTAAAAATAAAGTAAAGGAAATTCTTGTGCTGCCCTCCGGCAGCCTCTAAGAATTTTCGATGTGCATTATAAAGAAAGAAATAAGCGCCTAAAATATGTAAACACATGTTTACAGCTGTTTTGGGATGTTACTTGTGAACATGGTCTCACTCTTTTAATGTGTTTACATATTTTAGGCGCTTATTTCTTTCTTTATAATGCGCATCGAAAATTCTTAGAGGCTGCCGGAGGGCAGCACAGGAATTTCCTTTACTTTATTTTTAATGTGTATTTTGCTTATTTAGTTTAGTTTTCTGGAGGTGCCATTTCCATTCCTGCTTCAAATATATTTTGTGGAATATATTTTTGTGGAGATATTGTGTATTTGTTAATATGACAATAAGTGAAAGAAATATTACTGAATTCTGTCAATAGATGTTTCCATCTTCCGTGAAACTGAGACCAAACTTTAGGAAGCTCAAACTAAAGAGAAATTTCGAACTCAGATGGCAGTGTTCCAGGAGCTGCATATCCCACAAAGTGCCATTCTCAGATCTGTCTCCAATCTGTTATTTACCATCAGTTACAGTTTGAAATTAAAACAAATCGGTTAACTGGGAATAATCCTTCAGATATTAATGGATTCGTAACTATTGGTGTAAGAAACTTACACCACTGTTTCATCAACAAAATTTTTGTAATAAAGTTCCTTAGACTAGAAAGGCACACCATCAAGGAATCATCTTTTTGAAGAAAAAGCTCCACTAGTGTACTATATCTCAAAATATTACAAAAGTCAATTACACAGCAATTACAATTAATTCTTATAGTATTGCTACAAAATGATTTTTTTACACAATTTAAAATATAGAAAATAAAAAGGGCGTTTCCAAAAACAGATGATTAACAGCTGTTAAAAGTACGTATACTTTTAATTCTGATATCATTTGGTAATTTATGTCTATTCAAAAAATAACCTTTGCAAAGCGGTCTGTGATGATTTTTTTTTTGGGGGGAGAAACAAACCTTTGTTTTGACACTAATCGCACTTATTTACTAATTAAATTCCTAATTAGTGGTGATATCAGCTCACGATGAACTTTGATGCATTGTATACTTGGTCTCCATTAGTAGCCAATTTGTAAATACCGTTTTACTTTTTATTTTAAAATTTTACTAGCGAATATTTTAGTTTATTTTAAGTTGACGAGGATTGGGTTCATTACAAGATGAGCATTAGAAGAAAGGAAAAAGGCTATTGGGCACTCTTTTGGTTAGTTGTTGTTTTTAATTTTAATGCTAAATTTTGTCTCATCCTGTATCTGAACTATTAGGATAACCTTAGCTATGGAGAGACAAGAAGCTCCTAAGAGCCATCGTGAGTTTATATCTTAGTTTATATCTCTGTTTATATCTAAATAGTTTGTATCTCGATGTCTTGTATTTTATTGCTTAATAAAAAGTTTTATATTTACAGGAGAATTCCCTCTGTCGCTTCCGGTCACCATCATCGGAAAATTTAGAAAAAAAGTTCGTTCCTGATTTCAAAACGAAAGTCACTGGCCATATCATAACTTATATATGGATTAAAAAAGTAAGTCTTCGTTTTGATTGAGAATTGGTAAAAACTAACTATTTTTTTAGTTGAAGTTTTTTCACTTTGTTATCAATAAGATAAGAAGGGAGAGAAGTCTTTTAACGTGGTTATGCATTAAGAGTGCTGTGAAGGTTCTCGAACATCTTTCTGATAAAACTTTCGAATCAATACATCCGATGAACTGCACTCTAAGAGAAAGCAAATGTGCTGTCATCTTTTAGATTATTTTTAAATAAAGCAACTAAGTGAAGAAAGAAGTTTTATTTTCCATGTGACTGGAATCCCACTTCGTAATTTGTGTAGTTATATTTTACAATGAGCAAGGTTAACTTATATATCGTTGATCCCAGTGGCGTATATAGAATATATTTTCGGGGGGGCCCAAGATCTGTTCAACCAAAAAAAAAAACAACGCTGAAACCTATCTGTTCAACCAAAAAAAACGTTGGGAGGACATATCTTCATTATTTCGGGGGGGGGGGGGGCGGGCCCCCCCGGCCCCCCCCCCTTATATACGCCCTTGGTTGATCCTTATTTACATTACCCTACCTACAGAGGATCAGTGGGCAAACTCAGTCTTATTTGGTGGGAATATTTTTCGAAATCTGGTAGAGAGATTATTGAAAAAAATATTAAAAATTATTCGGAAATTAAATCAGAGAAAAATGTGATGCAACTCCATTAATACTTGGTAGCAATACGATAAATACTGATTAAAAGTAACCGTTAACCTGTACTCATAATTATATATCCATACAGTTCAAGCATCTGCCATTTCCTCGTGCAGATGCTTGAAAAAAAAAAAGCGCCGTATTGCACCTAGTGGTAACTTTTTGAACTATTTTTTATTTCCAAAAGCACTTCCCCAAACAAGAAACTGTGAACTGCCTCCGATTAGTGATATTTCATTTAGGATCACTTAAGTATTTCTTTTCTTGCCTTCGCTTTACATGAGAAACTTTTTTGCCTATATTTACCAATGCATATTTAGAATCAATAAAAAAAAATACCTAGATATATTTGATTACTTTAACATGTTTATCTTGTGCGTGTATGTTCCTAATCTGTGATATAACATTCTTTCTGATTAAGAAATAATTACAAATTCCAAAGAGGTTGGAAAAGTTTCTTTGCATTTCATTATTGTTATAAGAAAAGCTCCTAGAATTTTTTAACAGCTTTTTTTAAAAAAAAAAAAAAGTGTAAATTTTAATGTTTCATGTTGATGAATCTATTAAGAAATAATTGATTCAGAGGAACTGAATTATGCTCTAAATAAACATTTCCGGGACCTCTGTGATTTGTCAGACTGGTGATGGGTATTATCTTATGAATTTATAAGTTAGTTTTACACTGTACCTTAACTGCCACGAAAATATAACATTTAGTCATATGCAGAAGTTCCTTTTCAGTTGCTATACTTAACAGCTAAGCTGAACTTTTTAATGTATTTATAAACAGCAAATGCATGTTAACGAAAACAATTCAATTCGTTCTTTGGATCTTCGCTCTTAGAGAAGAGAATAAGTAATTTATTTCATAGAGAATAAATAGATTTAGAATTTAAATCATTAAAAATAAAATAAAATAAATAAAAATTTAATTTGCGAGTTTAATTTCACTACAGTTCTATTATTTTATTATTTTTTTTATCTTTTAGGAATGATTAGAATTTGGATGTCGCACTTCATGTCGTTGTTACATGCATTGTAGACGCCCAGATTGGATAAAATATGTAGATTCCTGAATAACCAGCAAGTCATGTAATAATAATAATGATTACCTATTGTCCATTTCAGGTTAGTGTGTAAAAAAAAAAAAAACGATAATTTAGACAAATAAAACATATTTATGCAAAAATGTAGAAATTTATAATAATATAAACAAGTAGAAAACTCGAAGACATCTCCACAACCATGGGCGGATTTACGGGGGTGCTAGGGGGTGCGCCGCACCCCCAGATTTTTGGGATGATAATTTTTTTACAGATAAATAAAAATGTTTTCTGTTATAATAATTTTATTAATTATTAATTTAGGCCTAAAAACAGAACATTTAAATTGGGTTTTGGTGTTTGAATTTGGTATACAAATACTTCATACCTTCCGGTGAGCTCGCACCCCCAGATTTCAAGACCTAAATCCGCCCATGTCCACAACCTAAAATTTCTTAATCTTAAAGACATCAAAGATTTTGATCGATGGTGTCTTCAAAGATAAGATTTACCATATTCTGATTTGCTGTCCATTTCAGATTTTGTCTGCCAATGATTTATTGAAATGTCATCACTTATCCGTTCCGCCTTTTAACTATATCTGCTTTTCTTAACCTATGATTGTAAAAAGAGCAAACGAAAATAGATAAAATTGATAATCATTTTTGCTAATAGAATTGGATAAAACATATACAAGTTTAATTCTATTATAAGCTTCGAACAAGGACTACTTCATTCGGAGTATTATATAGTGAATTCCTATAAATACTTTTTAGAAAAGGAAAAGAATTTATAGGAATTTACTGTATAATGCTCCCATAGAATTTCTACCTCTTAAAAACACCTTACTTTGAAGCTTTATTTAAAGTACATAAAGATAATATACATTAAAGATAAAAACTGGAAAGATTTTTGTAAAAGTTTGGATATTTCACATGCGAGGGTAGAAATTAATGTTGAAATTAATAAGAGGATAGAACTTAATATAAAAAAAACGTTGGAGGTTAGAACTGAAATGCTGGTATAATGCTCGTACTAACAACTCTGCCGTGCCGGCGTTGCGTTGCCGTGCGGTCTAGACAGCGGTGTGGCCGGTACCTGGGTTCGAATCCCGGCAGTGGCATGGATGTTTCTTTTACCTTCTGTCCGTTTCTGCGGGTACAACGTGATGCTGCCTCCTATGGCGTACCCTGAGCAACATTTCGCCGGATAAATGCTATCATTTCTCGCACCTTGTTGTTGGCCAAAAAAGATTCACTTCTACGAGCTCTGGCATTGGAAAGAAAAATACTAACAGCTCTTTACATATATTAAGTTATTAGGAGCCCAGTTTGGAATTGACTAATATTTGTATTATATGCCAAAAATAAATTATAGTCTGCCTACGACGAGAAGACGCTTGGCCACGCCTAATATACAAATAAAGACCAGTTGAAAGTTTTTTATATGAAGGGCCATTGTTTTGTGGCTTTCACTGAGCTACAGATATTGGGTAAATTCAACTAATGATGGGATCAGCCTGAAACAGTCTGTCTTGAATTCCCGGCATCAACATTTCCAAAAGCAGCTCAGGGATTTTTATTTCTGGTAGTTTTTATTCCTTTTTATATCTTAATGATACTTTCACTCACGTTAAATTATTCTGTCATGCTAACAGATTATTTCTGCAACAACAGCACGATTACATCAAACAATAGTAAAATTTAATCTCACAAAACACCATACATTTGAGCTTTCATCATATTACTCAACTATACATCGCGTAGTTAGGACTGGCGTATAGCACTGGAAAGATCAATTTTGAGACTGGGTAACGGGTGAAGACCAAAATAATGTGCTTTTTATTTTTTTTAACTTGAAACCTAAATAACCATAGTAGTTAATTTTAAGAAAATTTGTTTAGTTATTAAAGTGTGATTTGTCTACAAACAGATAAAGAAAGAAATAAAACACTGTGTTTTATACTTCAATACTTCACAATCTCTGTCAATTGCAAAACTGGATATTAGAATTCATATCTTTCATACATTAAAACGTTTGCCTTCTTTTGTTCTTTATAAAACTACCAATTTAATTTCTTAATTGACGGAATTTCATTTAGCTCGTCTTCTTTATTAGGCACCACAAGAAAAACCTGTCCTTTTTTTACTGAAGGAAAATTGTAATTGGGCTTTATGGTCAATGATTTAATTACCCACAGTAATATCTGTCAAAATTTTATTTTTCTCAAATTACAGTAGATCCTCATTATAACGGACCAATAGGGGCTGAAGGTTATCCGTTTTAATGAAAGTCCGGTTTATAACAAATAGTTCTTACAAGGGTTTATGGAGCAGCGTGTACATCAATGAAAGTAAAATAGTTAGCTATAAAAAGTGATGTTTAATCGCTTGCTTGGAAATGTAAAACTCATCAGATAAAAATTGGCATCCTTTATTATTATTACATTTTTTTTTAAAAACTGTCCGTTATAAGCGACGTCCGTTATAAAGAGGTTCTACTGTATATCCTTTTTTTATCCTCTCGGTTACGAAGGGATGTCTGACTTTATAACTCTTTTCTTTTGTATAACTTTTTTGTCTAGAAGGGTTAAAAGTGTGATGGTTCTTCTTATTTTTTTTTTTTGAAGTATTTTCTTTATAGGCAGAGGTACACAAAGGCGTGTCAAAGAATTTGGAATGCAGAAGGATTTATAATGGTCCTAACCGTTCAACTAAAAAGAAAAACAAAACAAAAAAATCATTGCATTCTTTTTTTTTCTGTCGATGGGAGGATGATAAGATATATTACATATTGTTTCTAATATTTGTTTCAAATTTGCTGCAGTTCATCAATTTTCAAAAAATTCCACCGTCAATATCAATGCACTTTGCAACTCATACCGATCATGTGCTTCAGATAGTGGCGCATTACGGCGGGAGGAAAGATAATGTCGCACGCCAAGTTGAAAATGCTGTACAAGCAACTAGTTCTATCTGTGAAACCGTTCGAATACTGCACGTGTTCATTATTTTTTATTTTTAGAATGACCGACACTATGATGTCACAGAATATTGTGATCTTACTTTTGCTGCTGGGACACTCTCTCTCTATATATGTACACATAAATACATAAAAGAAATATATAGGCTACATATAAATATAAAAGAAATCCTGCATAACTTACTCTATTCGGGTGTAGAGTTTAGGAATAATACAGAGAAGATGGACGATGGAAGAATATGGAAATATATTTGTGAATGTCTAAGAACGAACAACTAAAGGAATTGAGCTGAGATTTTACTGCACTGGAGAATGATGCAATCGATTTAATAACTGACTGGTTTTTTGTAACTTAGATTTAAATTTCAATTGGAAAGGAGTCACAGAAAAATGGCTGTCAGAAATTGGTTCCGGTCATTCTAAAAATTAAAAAATAACAAAAATGCTATATCCTTTTTCTGGATTGGGGAGATGGTGGGTGGAGGCAAAACACAGCGATGGTCATTCCAACCAAAATAACCGATCTAAAACCCTAGATTTCTTCCATTTTCGGATGCAATTGGGAGGGGTTGAGGTTAAAAAATACCTTCTGACCCCTCCTCCGGTACGCCAATGATCGTAGGTTAAAATCATTAATGAGTACTTTATCCAGTTCATACATTCTCAGGACGTAATGAAATAAAACAACTGAGATAAATAAATAAATAAATAAATAAATAAATAAATAAATAAATAAATAAATAAATAAATAAA
>JAFIDM010000001.1:92058748-92102174 GCA_023159025.1 Thereuonema tuberculata
TTAGGCGTTTTTTTAATTTGATGCCTACAGAAAATTCATTTGAGGCCGGTGGAGACTGGCACATGAATTTCTTTTCCTTTACTTTTAATGTGTTTCCTTGCTTTTTAATTTAGTCTTGGAGGTTCCATTCTTTTTCCCACCTTAACTAATACCCACCTCCGTAACTGGACCTAGGGGTATTAACTGGTATTAACTGGACCTAGGGGTAGTTACCTCCGTAACTGGACTCTAAGCTGATGATCGGCAAATTACCGAGAAACAGCTGTTCGGAGATGTCGCTTTGCACTGATAAACACTAGGTCCATTTTAAATATGTTTAAAAATAATAAATTTATTCCTTTTTTGTCATTAAATTAAGAGCCTATTCATTCATAAATAACAGTGCCATTCAAACGTTTTTTTTTTCGCTTAC
Source organism: Thereuonema tuberculata (assembly GCA_023159025.1). Lineage (NCBI taxonomy): Eukaryota > Metazoa > Arthropoda > Chilopoda > Scutigeromorpha > Scutigeridae > Thereuonema > Thereuonema tuberculata. The sequence continues at coordinate 92,059,161 of JAFIDM010000001.1, forward strand.
CTTCACATTTAATTTATCTGTAATTACGTATCTCTAAGGTTATTGGTGCCTTATTCAAAGTGTTCAATTTACCTAGATCTAAAAATTCTAGGCCACAGGACAAGCATCTAAAATAAATTACACATTTTATATCCAAAATATTAAAGTTTAAACAATATTAAAGTTTAATATTTTTAATAATAAGTCATTTTACAAACATATATTTCTTATTTTAATCGTAAAAAAAATATTAGATGAACAAAGGTATAATACACCTGAATTGTAAAGCAGCCGGATTATTAAAAGTTTGTTGTAGCAAACCAGAATAATCTATTTTAGATTAATTCAAGGATCTGTATCATATGCTTATCTTATTTTTTATTTAATAAAATTAATAAAACATAGTCCTGTTAGGATTACAAATTAAAATCCCATCAACAAGTGCTAGAAAATAAAATACAAAACAAAACTTATAGTACATACAAAGATAAGTCCTACACATATAAATCACATAGTCAAAATTCATCATATTCTAAGTAAGATATAAATCTGGAATATTTGTTCCAGTCAGCCAAAGGGTTTATACAGGGAATATTTGTTATAAGCCAATTTCTAATAAGTTGTTTTAAATAAGATATTTTAGAAATTTTAATAAGTAATTTATTCAATTATCGCCATATTTGTAAATATATTAAAGGTTTTTAAAGGCTTCCTTTGTTACAATTCACAGATGATGACTACGACGTGAAGTTCCTGTTTTTATTAAGAATCATTAATTGTGTGGTTTTTTTTATAAAAAAAAAAAAACATTTTTTAATTCATAAGAAAAAGAAATCTATTACTAGACGGATAAATTATCTTTCCATTCTTCCTCATTTGTTTCAGTTTTAGATTTCAATATAGTTCTTGATATTTATGAGTTGTCAATTATTTATGATAACTTCATATAATCAGTTACGATAAGAAGTTGTAAATACAAATAGATAAGATAAAATTAATTAATATTAATTCATCATATTTAAAAGATGCTATAGTGGCATGAGGTGACAATTTTCAGAGGCACTATTTAACAAATCTGCACAAAAAAACTAATATTTTTATAATTTGTTTTCTGTGTAGATTTGTTAGCATTTTTTACGTTTTTTTAATTTAAAGACGAAGTTATTCTCCCTAACAAAATGGAGATACGGAAGTTTTTTTACCATAAACCGCCGAGATGTGAAAGTGGCGAGAGGAAAAGGAGTCTCGGAACTAGTCCTGTTGGGCAGTCAATTGGTTGTTGAGGTTGAGGGGATGGGGGATAGAATGCTGGCTGGCCGAGTCCAATTCTACAGGCGCTGAAGGGAGGGGACTAGCCTAGTCTTACTAGTTGTACTAGTCCATTGACCGCACACCACTGAAAAACAAACTTGACTTTCGAGACATTGAGAGCGCGCAAAACTTGCTCTTCAGTATTTTCAAATTTATTAATTAAATATTTAGACTGACAAACAAAATATAAGTAAACAACGTGATCAATTCTTTTTTTGTTTATAATTAATTGTTCAGATAAATTTCTTCTTTACTTGTAGACACTTGTTGTGCGATATGTATAGTTTCAGCTTCTTAGAATAAGAAATGTTTTTAATTATCTTGATTAGAAACGAATCGACAATGTACTACGACTTAAAATTTAATTCTAAAAATTTTGATTTTTTTCTTATCCTTTTTTAGCGGCCCCTAGGTTACAGCTTGCCTTTAAAATCGCTAGGGGACCGCTCTTGCTTTTATCCTGTCTGGATGTCATACTCTGTAGCGGCCAAACGGTTAGAGATATTTTTTGTTCAGCATCAAAAAATAGGTGACCATGTACAAAAAATCAGACCTCTAGGACTTCTCCGTAGCAATAATACTGAAAACACCTCAGTGAATCCTTATTTATGTGCATTTGTTTATTGTTTTATTGTGATATTATTATGATTTACGCATTTTAAATTTTTTTTTTTCAAAAATCAAAATTTTCAAAAATAAATTAATAAATAAAATAAATAAAGGATTTTTTTTTTTCTCAAAGCAACAAAATACAGGAAAATTATCTAAATGTTCGGCTTTGCAATAATAATAATGACACGTATTCTCTTAGAGGGGGTGGGTAGAAAAAAACATATAAAATAAATAAAAGAAGTTTACCGTGCCGAAATAATTCAAAACTAGGTATCAATCCACGGCACAAAGCTAAAGTTAGGATTCGCACCTTGAGTTGTCATCGGGATTGCATAAATAGTGTTCATACTTACTTAAAATATTCTTTCTTTGGAAACTTCTCCTTAAATTCAACCATATCATCACTGACTGTATTCAGTGAAGCTTATTAATATAGAGAAAATTGCAAGTCTAAGATTACATTGATATCTACTGAATGCATTCTACTTGTGATTTCAGGGTGACTAGTTGCAACCCGTGAAATATTCATGGAAGTAAATCAAATACCACATTTTTGAAATACCGTGAAAGACCATCGTTACACGATTCTTGATTTTTTAATATCAACATGCTTTCCTGGCACTTTCGGCGACAAAAGTTAACCTTTTGCCCTAAAATAATAGGCTCCTCCAAATTGAAAATATGATAGAGTGTCCCACAATGCCTTACAGGGGCGTAGGAATTATTTCACCAACATTAATTAAATCAACTAATTTTTCTTTTAAAAAAGACATTTGAATAGAAAAGCAGTAAAACCTCTATGAATATAAACTAAAAACATAAAAACACATTAAAAATAAAGAAAAAGAAAATTCATGTGCTGGGCTCTGCCAGCTTCAATGAATTTCTTATGCGCAACAAAATAAAGGAAAAGCGCCTAAAAGATATGTAAACACATTAAAATTTGAGACCAATGTTCAAACTGACATCTCAAGACAAGCCTGTTTCACGTTTATTAGGCGATCATCAGTTGAGAGTAGTCAGAATGAACATTGCAGGTCTCATAATGGAGACAATTTCACTGCTTTTCTTATTCAACATCCAAGTCACTCCGTTATGTCTGCAATGTTCATTTTCAATTGATGATCGCCTAATAAGCGTGAAGGCTTGTCTTGTGATGTCAGTTTGAACATTGGTCTCAAATTTTAAAAAGACATTTGTTAGTATATTTATAAAATTAAAATAGAAAATTAAAAATACACTTTAAAATAGTCTCTTTCCGACTCTCCCCGCTCTCTCCACTTTGATGACAAACATACATCCGTTTTTTGCCTATTAAGTATTAACTAGTTGATCCGTGCGAATAATTCGCAACAAAAAACAAAAAAAAAAACACCTTTGAGAAATAATAAAGAAATCCAACCGCTGTCGTGCATGTTAGTTAAACATATTGTCAATAGATGGCGCCTTCTCCATTTTTATAAAAAAGTTGACCCGTGCGAATAATTCGCATGGTATCTTGATCAATCACCGAATGGTAATGTAGAAATAAATAAATGAATAGATTACATTTATTTGGCGCCTTCTATATTTTTACAAAAAGAATTTTAAAACAAATTTTTTAACGAAAACATTAATTTTACAAAAATTGTTTATTTTTTCGTCATTAGCGGTGAACGTAATCTTCAAAATGATATATAATCACTAATTTTGATGAAGTATTAAGAGAAAAAAAAAAAACACTTTGAGAAATAATATAAGAGAAGTTAACAAATTTTTATGTTTTTTATTGTAATAAATCGTTTATTTTTAATAAAATATAAATCTTTGGTTTGTTTTTTTATCTGTTCTTATTAAATAAACGATGAAATATCATTTTAAAGTGCAATTTTATTCAAAAAAGTATATATTTGAAGTTTAAAACTTTAAAGCTTTATTTAAAATGTTGTTTCGGTTTCGAAAGATAAGCCGCTTCTGTTAAACGTGTCTACTTTTTTATAAAAAGGCTTTTAAAATAGTTTTTTAACGAAAACATTAATTTTAAACAAATTGTTTATTTTTCGTCATTAGCGGGAACGTAATCTTCAAAATGATGAATCAATCATTGATTTTGATGAAGTATTAAGGGAGTTATGCCGTAAGGACACTAAAACTTCTTTGAGAAATAATATATAAGGATAGTATGATTTCACGTTCATTCAGCATAAAATGAATAAGCATAAATTTAACCAATATTTGACAGTAAAAGCATTCGTGCTGAATGAACCTTTTTCTAGTTTTTTTTTTTTTATTTTATTATTTATTTATTTTTTATTAATTTTGAGTTAACATTATATTCATCCAATGAATTGGATTTAAGTGAACTTGTATTAAGCCCCACAGAATTACTATAGATTTATTGTTAAAATTAAAAATAAATTTATTAATTTTTCGATAACACTTACGAAGGAATTTTGTCAGATATATTTCAAATTTTTTTCCAGACACCAATGAAAATGGATCCTTCCCTCATTGTTTTCATCATTTTTTGTCCATTAGAAAACATTTCATTTATTCCGTGTTTCGAATATTTGTCGGGAATTTTAAATTCATCTGGATACTGCAAAAGACAGAATGGTATTAATTAAAGAAATCATCGGATAATGGCTACTAAGCATAAAATATTAAAACTATTTTGTATACACTAGTTGACCCGTGCAAATAATTCGCACCTTTGAAAAAAAACACCTTTGAGAAATAATAAATAAATCGAACAGGGGTCGTGAATGTTAGTTAAACATATCGTCAATAGATGGCGCCTTCTCCATTTTTATAAAAAGGTTGACCCGTGCGAATAATTCGCATGGTATCTTGATCAATCACCGAATGGTAATGTGGAAATAAATGAATGAACAGATTATTTTTATTTGGCGCCTTCTACATTTTTATAAAAAGAATTTTAAAATAAATGTTTTAACGAAAACATTAATTTTAAAAAAATTATTTATTTTTTTCGTCAATAGAGATGAACGTAATCTTGAAAATGATATCTAATCACTGATTTTGATGAAGTATTAAGGGAAAAAAAAACAAACAAAAAAACCACCTTTGAGAAATAATATAATAGAAGTTGACAAATTTTTATGTTTTTTATTGTAATAAATCTTTTTATTAAAATATAAATCTCTGTTTGCTTTTTTATCTGTTCTTATGAAATAAACGATGAAATATCATTTTAAAAGTGCATTTTTATTCAAAAAAGTATATATTTGAAGTTTAAAACGCTAAAGGTTTATTTAAGATGTTGTTTCGGTTTCGAAAAATAAGTCGCTTCTGTTAAAGCGTGTCTAAATTTTTATAAAAAGGTTTTTAAAATAAAGTTTTTTAATGAAAACATTAATTTTAAACAAATTGTTTATTTTTCATCATTAGCGGGGAACGTAATCTTCAAAATGATGTCTCAATCATTGACTTTGATGAAGTATTCAGGGAGTTATGCCGTACCGACACTAAAACTCCTTTGAGAAATAATATGTAAGGATTATATTGTACACAAGTTTTTTTTTAATTAATTATTTAAAAAAAATCGAAATAACTATTATTTCGGGCTAATATTGTTACATAATAAAAAAATATTAATACTAAAAATGAATTCTCTTCTAATAGAATTCAAAGACATAAAAGAATAGTGGTAATTATGTATTGTATAATCATGAAAGAATTTAAAGAAATGACAACCAACGCAATAATAATGTTGTTTTCACAAATTAATAAATATTATTGAAATGCGCCACATAAGTGTCACAGGCTTCTTTACCTGGAGCGATTGATCTAACAACTCTTATGTTTTCTGAAGGAACCACAAAATAAAAAATAAATAAAAAACAATGGCTTAAGAGAAAGTAGGTTTAAGAAAAGACAAATAGATAAATTAAATGAAGACAAAATAATTGAAAAGCAACTTAAGCAAATATTTACGTAGTATAATTAGTGTAATAACATTTATTCCTCTAATGAACAAAATGTTTGGCGCAGCTTAGCAACAGCTGCTTTTGCGCCATTAAAATCCGACCAACCAACTAACTAACCAACCAACCAACAAAATGTAACTAATTACTGCCCACTATCATACTATGATAAAGTAGGTTTAGTAGCTTGTGAAATATATGTATTCAATCTTTTCTGGTTGAGGTAGGTAGGTAGAGTCGTGTGGAATGCTGCTCGAAAAATAAATTAGATATCCCTTGAAAATGTAAACATTAATTAAACGATTTCTGAAAAAAAAAAAAGTTGTTTCTATTCAGTTCAGTATTAGAAACAGTGATTGAACATTCTCTCAAAGTCTATACACATGTTTCAATATTGAATTAAGAAGTCCTTAGAGGAAGCTTTTCTTTTCCTCCTAATCTGAAGAAGTTTCTTGTTAAAAGAAATGAAATACTGTTAAGAATAATGAAGAAGATGATTTTCAAGGTAATGATGTTATGGTAAAATAGTGGTTGAACACATTGAAAAATGATGAAGTATGATTGTTATTGCTTGCTGATAATGCTACAAGCTTTTGATAATGTACAAGCACAATTATTAATTGTTTATAAATCGAGATTTTCCGAAAGTGCTCAAAAAGGAAAGTTCAATGAATAGTCCATTATCAATTATTATTATTATTATTATTATCGTGTTTGTATGTTTCAAACCTTGGGTTTCCCCAGCAAAAACAATATGGCGGGTCAATGACCAAAGCACATACTGCCAAGTGTAAAGATGTGTGCAAGAATGATTAGGGATGTGTGCTTGTGTCCAAAAATTTCCTAACTAAGTATTGAGTACCACAGCCTTCTGCAGTTGTGCATAAGTGATTTTGTGAAGTCCTAGTGTGCTGAGACTGTGGTGCAATGTGTGAGGCACCAGACCAGTGGCAGACAGAACGATGGGTACAACACGTACTTGATCCTGCTTCCACTGCTTCTGGAGCTCGTGTGCTAGATCAGTGTATTTACTGATCTTGTCTGTGTGAGTTTTCTGCATGTTCTTGCTGATAGGCACTGCAATATCAATTAGATAGGTCTGTTTGTTGACCTTATCAACAAGTGTGATGTCTGGTCTGTTGTGATGTATGGTTTTGTCTGTGTGAATGGGGCGGTCCCAGTATAGTTTATATGAGGGTGACTCTAATACGCTTTGTGGTATGTACTTGTAGTATGGGACCGTGCTCTTAATAAGTGAATGTTTGTTTGCTAGTTGTTGATGAACGATCGACGCTACCTGATTGTGTCGATGGAGGTAGTCTGTTTGAGAGAGAAGGGGACAGCCTGATATTACGTGGTCGATCGTCTCATGCGTAGTGTGGCATTTCCTGCATTTGTCGTCATGTGTGTTTGCATCGTGTAGAATGTGTTTCTTGTAGTTGCGTGTGGAGATGACTTGGTATTATTATTATTATTATTATTATTATATAACATACGACACAGTACAAAGACAACATCTTTGACTGGATTAATTGAGCAATTCAAGTCTCACCCAGAGACCTAAGAATTGTCCAAGTATCTTCGCAAAATATAAGCAGTGCCTAGTAATGATGTTTTTTGCAGATCTGTTATTGAAATCTCATGAAGTTCTAAGCTATTAAAGTGTTTTACAAATTCCTTAGATAAAGCACCGAGGGCACCAATAACTATAGGTGTTACAGTGGCACGTTTGTTCCACAAACGAGAAATTTCAATTGTCAGATCCCTATATTTTGTGATCTTTTCCAGTTCTTTCTCAACAATTCGTGCATCTCCAGGTATTGCCACATCTATTAGAAAAACATCTTTCCTCTCTACAATTGTTATGTCTGGAGTGTTGTGTTCCAAATGACGGTCGGTTTGAATTCTGAAGTCCCAGAGGATTTTGGCCTCATCATTTTCTAGCACCTTTTCAATAGAATGTTCCCACCAGTTTTTGGAAACTGGGAATTGATATTTTTTGCATAAATTCCAGTGAATAATACTGGCTACTCTATCATGGCGTCTTTTGTACTCAGTCTGAGCAATTTTACTACAACCACTGATAAGATGGTCAATAGTTTCATCCTTCACTTTGCATAATCTGCATTTATTATTATTATTATTATTATTATTATTGTCTAACTTCCATACAATGTGGGAAAGTGATAAGTATTGTAATTTTCTTTTATACATCATTATACGGTTCTGTATTCGTGTCACACTGAATAAAATCAGAACGTATAATGTATGACTACTTCATACATTATGGTTCTTGTAAAATTTATGTCTTGATCAATATTAGAAATAATATTGCTGCACTAATCTAAGACAATTATAGATTATTGCAATTATTTTACTCGTTTATAATTATTTCTCTCTTTACTTTAATCGTTTTGCAACTTTTTCTCTTTTTCTACTTTTTTTTATACCATGGTTTCCTATTTCATCATTCCGTGGATTTGTTTATCTTAGATTTTAACATTCTTTCTTAAACTGAACAGAGTCATTTCAACGAAAATTGAATGATTTTTTTGTGTGTGTGACATTTTCTTCATTCCTCCCGTTCTGATTATATTCAGTGTGACACCAAGACAGGACTGTACAAGATATTTGGAAAGTATGAAGATTGGGACTGGATTATCAATAAAAATTCTGGTTAGATTACAAATCGAGTGGTAGCTTGTTCTAAATTACTACTCGATACCACAATTTGTATTGTAACCAGGCTTCTTATTGAGAATCCAGTCCCATTCTTCATACTTTCTAAATATCTTCTATAGTCCTGTCTTGGCGTCGAGAAATGTTAGATTTAATAAACTATAGCCGATGAAATCCACTGGAGAAGCATGGGACTACATGACAGGAATATGACTAGCATGGATAACAGACATTTCCGTTTCTAATTTCTTCTGCTCATAGAACTGCAGAGTGAAGTGTGGCTGGACACCTATCCAGATCACTGAACAACTGGGGAATATCGATATCATAAAATGGTTTCATTACATTCTTTTAAAACCAGTTTGAATTTACCTTCGCTTTGCTGATAACTGGTGATTCACAGGCCGACCCACATGAGCAGTGTATAGTTGCACACACATTTAACTTTTGTTGAACTTTTCGCTACATTGCTGGACGAAATAGGCTCGATCTTTGATGACCTTTGGCTCTAAAAAACACATCTAGTTGCAATTATTGAGATAGATCCATGAATCGTCCAAGGTTACTATTCAAGACCATTTGTTACCTGCTAAGTGATTCTTGTAGAATTTACGGCTATTAGCGAAACGTTTCTTGATAAGTCGTCTTGATGTGTACTTCTACTGGCCCTATGACTTTCTGAGGTCAAGCGTTCTGAGGTCCAGGTATACATGATCCTGTTCGTTCGAAGGTATTCTTATGGCATTCATCTGTGAACTTTCATATAAAAGTTTAATAGTGATTACTAAGTGAATTAAAATGGACTTAACTCTTATGTCGATATATAAGAGTCTTCTTTTGTGTTTAAAGGAGTCGTAAATTTGTTTTGTTTATTCGTATCTGGATTGTTGTTGTTTGTTGTATCTGTTATTGTTTGTTTTTATGTATATTTTGATGAAGTGTATTTTTAAAAGCTTTTCAGACAGGAATCCACGTCGTTGTTTTCATAGACGTATTCTTTTGGAAATAAGAGTACAGTGAAAAAAAGAAATAGGATAGCTTTTTTTTCTTTTTTTTTTTTAATCGATCAGCGATCCTTAAATAGATGGCTGATAATAAAAAGAATGGAATACTGGTCAATGTCTGTGTAACAAGTAGTGAAAATTCATTGACTCCCAAATACATCATCAACATGGAGGATTGATCACATATAAAATATCGAAAGAGAGGGACCGAGATGAACAGACAGGAGAGAGAGAGAGAAGAGAGATGGAAACAGTAGGATATAGAAGGAAGGAGATCAGATAGATACACTGAACTGATCAGATAGATACACGACTGGTTGAGTGAATTCCTTATTAGATACTGTCCTGTCATGGGGATATATTTGAAATCAACGATTATGATTTCAAATACGTAATTTGGTATGATTTTTCTTTGTAATATAAAAAATCCGATAATTTCTTTTATTTGTTTTGTGATATCACCTGTAATCCACATTAGCTATCATTGTATGAGTAATCTTTTCATTATAATCATTAAGACTTAAACCAGTCTAGAACAAGAAATTATTTATATATATAATATATTTTGTAAATATTTGTAGATATATTTTGTTTAATAAGTTAGAAAGTCCCACTAAAAGTCTTATGTGACCCTTAGGGTCGAGAAAGATAAGGCTCCGGGCGTTTCGTGACCAACGAAAGTTTTTTGTTTAATAAACTTTGTTATTATTATTATTTCATGTGCTGTTTTACATACCTTTTTGTTTATTTAATGTCATGCTAAGTAGACGAGAAACAGACCCCAAGAAAAAAATTAGAAGTATGATGCTGGAGACTGAGTTAAACTGTTCACTATCTTCCGATTTGGGAAAGTTTGAGAACAAAAGTAGAGACATTTTAATTGAAATAATTTTAGAAAATTCAAAGCAATCCCTAGGAATTCATTTTGGAAGCCGACTACCGGTCACGCATCTTACGAACAGATGGACTACAGATAGGCTTCGGTCGTTTTGATTGGAATTCAATTGTGAATCTTTCATTTCTGATGGCAGATTTTTGTTCTTATTTATGAAATTGGATATTTTTTCTCTGCTTACCTTCAATCCATGCATCGAGCACAAAGATTGAAGATTTAGGAAAGAGCAAAAATATAAGCTTTCCAAAAGATTCATGTTCATCCGATCGAGCGTAGAAGGTTGTTGGTTCTCGGAATCGGTGTGGTGCCACTGGCGTAGCTGCGATGCTGGCGTAAGTAGCCGTCTGTGCATCCGGCATGATTGCATTGGCTGGGGTAGACCACGAAGTCTCCGGCTTTGGCGGGTTGGAATGGCTACCTGTCGGCTCGCAATGGTTGTAAGCTGCGTTGGAGCTTGGAGTCGGGTTTCGGTACCAAATTATATGGGGATTTATTAATTGCCCTGGTTCGTGTAATAAGTCAGGAAAGAGCTGGACTGAAGTAAGATCGGAACAGGTTCTCCCTTTATTAACAAGTGTGCAAGGGTTTATATAAGTTTATTTACATGAGTGTTGATTGGCTGGTAGGCTTTAAAATGATTGGTACTTTTAAATGAAAACAGAAATCAACGGAAAGATTTAAATTTAAGATGCATGATGGGAGCCCCTCCAACCGTTGGGATTTAAAAGTAAACAAAACAGGAATAACCGTTAAAGGTTGGAATTTGAAATAATACAAGTGATTCTGAATAAGTAATAGATAAAATACATAGGATAAATAGAAATAAATATATATAAGTACAAATATAAAACTCGTCACAATATATATCACATTTCTGTTGTTAACAGATTGTACGACTTACATTTCATAACTAATGCGACATTTCACTCCTCAGGGTGGATAAGAGGCATCAAAGTAACTCAATTTAACTGAAATGACCCTCGATGTTTTTGAATTATGGAGCTTGAAGTATCGGTAATACCTTAATAAAAATAAACTATCATACGAGTACCTCATAAATAAAACGCATTGAACATTCATCAATTGCTGATAATAAAAGGTCTTTGTAAGGTCCTCTACTGTTCTCAATTACCACAAGAAAGGAGCCTTGTTTCATTGAATTTAAGACCAACTACAACGAAACAAAAATAATTATTTTTAATTAGATCTCTAATTTATTTATTTATTTAAATAAATAAGATATTTATTTATTTAAATTCATAACAAGTTTTGCTTAAAGTACAGTATTTAAGTTTTATAATTGTTTTCTTTTGAATTCACTTTAACGAGTTATGACGTAATAAAAGAAAATTGTTTATTGTAATATCCAAAATGACTATATAATTGGAGGAAAAACACAAAAACGGAATTACTTTTAATAAGGTAAAAACCAAGATGACTCAATTGAACAGATTACACTGGTCTACAAAAAAAAAAAAAAAAACTTTTTTTCTTTCACAAGGACTAAATAAATGGAATCTAACTATTTTTTCCATGCTGAGTTCAAATATGTTCTCAGAGTTTTTCCATCAGGCAGGGTTTTTTTGTGGCACTTGTTTAAAGTTTTAAAAGAATTAGTACTCACGAAACACTAACTAATAAATATACGACTAATTTTGGCTTACCTAAAAAGTTGTATATGATGATTTTCGGTTATATTTTGCCTTCGGGATGTCTCTCTTCATGGTCCAGCAGTAGTCGGCCAGCATATTGGGACTCCATTTGCCTTGGTATCTCTTTTCCATAGTAGAACTCTGCTGATGAAAACGCTCACCATGTTCATCAGAGACAGCCCCAAGATCTTCAGGGAAGAAGTCTAGGTGGGATCATCTGGCTGATGTTGATGTCCAAGAGCCTCCATTACTGAACAAACATTATTACAAAAAACTACATGGCCTTCTTCAGAGAAGTAGTCACTTAAATGACTATTACGACTACGATAAACGCATAACCGTGTATCTTTTTGGAGTAGATTCCAATCTTTGAGCCTGGAACTTAAAAGCTGATCGACTGTTTAGACAAATTTAAATCCCATATAAGATCATTAAGATCTTCTTGAGATAAAAAGTGAGGTTCTGATGAACTACTTGCTTCAAATGTAGAGTCACTTCCCCCCCCCCCCTTTCTTTCGTATTCAGTATGAGCTGGGTCGGAGTCGGAGTTATCACTTAAGGTCATGAAATCTGGACACTTTGGTACATGATACTTTTCACTATATGGCAGAGGTCTCATTGCAGATGCCAAATTGGGATACTTAACTGTATATTTTGTTTTGGACGTAATTCCTTTAATGTTAGTTAAGTAGAAATAGTATTCAGTTGAATGATCCTTCTCTTCCCTCCAAATCATAGGGACTGAAAAGGGCCTACGATGAGTATCATTTTTTCCACCCAGTGAAAAGCCTAACACATAATACACCGCATACATTTGGGGCCCAGTCTTTATCGAAATCACCAGCTTTACACCCAAAATAAAGCTTATAACATTTTTTACAAATGGCATGACATTTCGCCTCTGAGACTTGAAAGTAAGTTCTCCACAGACATAACAGAAATTGTTTGGTTGATTTAAACACTTTCTTGGCAAATTGAAATGTTTATAAAACTCGTAAAACTTACAAATAAAAACAATATACAGTAGAAAACCACTACATGTGTTGCCAGGCTCACTACAATTTCAATACTGGCTACTGGCCATCTGCTTACTAAAACAATCCAATATTTGAATATGTTAGAACATGTTTGAACATGAATAAGCCTTACAGAATTAGAACATGTTTCAACATGAATAAGTCTGCATGGTGCCAAATTATTCTGAATAAAATTACCACTTCTATAATTTCCAAGAATTATAATAAAAAACACCTAATATACAGAAGTATATTATACAAAAATGACCCTCTCCCAAAAACTATGCCTGATGGAAAAATTCTGATTACATATTTGAATTCAGCATACAAAACTACACTAGACTCACTATTTAGATTTCTTGTGAAAAAAATTATGTTGACCAGTGTTATCTTCGTCAGTAATTTGAAATTTTTTTGAAAATCCTTATGAAAAAAGTCCGTTCAAATCTTTTGAATTCATCAGAAATAATATCCACTTTGGAAATTCAGAAAAAAAGTACTCTACTGTTTCTAGACATGTTCATGAGTCGTTAACCAGATGGAAACCAGATAGATCCCAAACATTTGCGGATCTGTATCTCAATTCTCAAATCTACCATCATTCAGTCCAAAGAAATATTATTCCTCTCCACTCTAGCTCACCGTGCCCTTCATCGTTTCTGATAAGGAAAGTCTTCTGCTTGTTGGTTGTCTTCAGATCGAGATATTGTTATAATGAGCCCAACATCAATAGGTCCTAAAACAAAAGGGCTTTGTCGGCTCAACAGTTACAAAGTAAGACAACAATTGCAGCAAAACACCCTTCATTATTAAATTCTCCGGAATTACTAATCAATCTTCATTACCACCTACGCCACTTACAAGGGATGTGCATGACCTCGAACTCTGAGAACCGCACGAAAATGTGCTTAGAATATAAATAGCTCGTCCCAAAAACAGTGGTGTGAGTCATTCCCATGCAAAACTCAACTGTTGTCTGCTAGCGCCATCCGACGGTGGCATATTGTATCTGCACTAACAAGTACTTAATCTAGTTTATGAATAGTATATATGCTTGAATGCGGAAGTGATGTTGAATGTGAAAAAGTGGCTTTAGTCTGATGTGCATATTGTTCTGTTCCACTTTGCTTTGACCACTTCATTGAAATCCCACATTTGTACTTTGAAGACTGAATAGCTGTGCAACACTATCAGGTCAGTAAGAAAAGTTTGTTGTTCAGATAGCGTAATTATTTGAAGCAGAGGGAAATACAGCGATATAGTCACGCCATTGAAATATGTGAGTTTGGAATTATTCAGATTTAATATTTTTACAAGTTGTTAATTGATTAAGGTTTTGCAATTGTATTCTTTTAGTCTATCCATTTTGTCACGGAACCATTATCTAAACTACTTAATTTTACTTTGGATTTTTGTATTTAATTTAAGATCTATTTTGCAAAAGCAGAACATTTAAAGAACATTATTATTACATTATTATTTCTTTCCAAATAAATGAGTTATTTGATGAAGATTTCCGATAGCCACTAGTAAATGAATTGTAAGCATTTCACGCACGGTCTTTTGGCCAAGACAACGGCCTGCTACAAAGCTGTCTGAATCCTGGGTTCGAATCCCGAAGCGGTATGGATGTTTCCTTTCCTTTCTGTGTTTGTCTGCTTCTTCTTCTCTTTCTTCCGTTTATGTCAAATTCTATTGATTTCTAAGGTTTGTAAAAAGGTAACGTTACTAGAAAGATGTAACCACGGCCCTATAGAGTGATTTTTTTTTAAAGTTTCATTTTACCTCGAGCTGTAATAAGAACTGATGATCATTTCCAATATATACTTCTGATAGGAATTTCACCATGGTTACTAAGTCTGCTTTGGAAATCTGATTGTAAACTTCAGGAGTAATCTAAAAAAAAAATAAAAAATGAAAATTACAACCTAATTGAAAGTCACTAAAACGTTAACACAGAAGCTTAAATAATACAAATTTAAAATTCCAGACGCAGCGCCGTTTCGACCCGTGCTACGGGACTTTTTCAATGGTATTTAAGAAATTTTAGCACACGTTAAAGTGTTTTAGTAAAAAAACAACACTGAAGATAAGAATACAGTAAATGCTATTATGGTGTGTTAAAACACACTATTAAGAGAACATTTTAAAGAACACGAAGAAGAGAATCCTGAACATATCTGTTGCCTTCGATGCATTTTTAAAGTATAACGAAATCATTATAAATTTTCTTTTCATTTATTTAATGCTTTTTTTTTGCTTTTTCACTGCAATAGTCCTAATGCATTAAAAAAATATTTTCAAACTAATTTTAAAATAGACCATTTTTTTTAAAGGTGCAGTTAGAACACTGCAAGAAAATGAATCTAAAATATGTATCTTAGCTTTAAATTTAATGAATACAATGTTTCTAGTAGTAAAAGAAACCCAATAATCATAACAAAATTACAAATTGGGCTTATTAGCATGAAATGTGAAAAGCAATAAAAATAATAATACGTTTCGAATATAATTTGCTTGTATTAAAACATTTGAAGATCTTTCTTAAAACTCCTGTCTTAATAGTGGATTGATGATCTTAAAACAGTTGACAATTAAAACAGTTGACGGTCTTTCTTAAAAATTTCTTTTCTTTATTTGTTCTTGTTGGATCCCACGGCTGGGTGCGGTTTTAGATTCCATGGCCTTTCATGCTCTCCGATCTTGTCACTGAGAAGGAAATCTGGCTGATGAGACATAACAATAGTGAAACATCTATTCTCGATTTCCCTTCAATGACATAATTAAAAGGTTGAATTGGTTTTTCATTATGTTAGTGCATACTGGGAGATTTTTCTTTTTTCCAACATTTCCTCTGCACGTTAAACTGCTTTTAATATCTTTTGTTTTTCTTTAGATGCGATAACCATATCCTTCATTTTATCTAATACTTTATCAAATGAATTTTTTAACACTAAAATTCTTATTTTTAAAATTAGAACCTTTACATGATTTTAGCCAAAACTTTTTATAATTGATAACAGTAAGAAGAACGATATCAACAATTGATCTTAATGGCATGCCAACCTTTCTGGATTTTTGGAACTTTACATAAGAGGAGTTCAATCATTTAAAAAAATTAGCGAATTCTAAGTCGATTTATTGACGTAACCTTTCTGTTACCATTGAGATACCAACGACTGTAGCTAGGTTTTAATGTTCTCATTTTGAGAGAATTGTCCATCATTTGTTCTTCTTATTGTCCAATTCAATGAAAATGGTTGACTTGTCATTCATTAGAGATGTCATCTGCTTTATGTAATCATCTTTTTTCAAAATTAAGAATGAATTTCTCTTTATCTGCTTTAGTAATTATTAGCTGCTGATTATCTTGAAGAAATCTTATAGTTATATTATACATTGTCTTAAGATTTTTTCTGTTGTTTAAGGAGAACTAATTTTACAAATCCTTCAGAATCCTACTCGTTAATTATTCTTTATCCCAGATATGGAAACATTTCTTACAAGAGAAGTGCGTGACCTCAAACGCTCAGAACCGCACGAAAATGTGCTTAGAATATAAATCGCTCATACCAAAAACAGTTGTATGAGTCATTCTCATGAAAAACTGCACATCTTACCACGAGAGACATTCGAATGATCAGCTATTGAAGTCCAAGAGAGGAACTTTGGTTATGCGAAGAAACAAAATATCGATATAGTAGGACCAAAAACACATATATTTCAATGTCGTGACTATATTACTACGTATTTCCCTCTACGAGTTTTGCATGGGAATGACTCATACTAATGTTTTTGGGATGAGATATTTATATTGTAAGCACATTTTCATGCGGTTCTTAGCGTTCGAGGTCGCGCACATCCCTTGTGAGTAACATCAGTAACAAGGAGTTCATAATGAACTGGGATGTGAGACACAGAAAAACAATTGCATTAATTGATTTAATAGAGAAACAAAGCCAACATCTCTATCTTGCAGAATCATGCTCCAGATATGCCTTATATACCTCCCAACAAATCTCTCTCTTATAAGTCGGGATATCTGTTTTTAAAGATGAAAATTGCTGGAGTAATGAGCAAGGGAGAAGGTGTACATCTTTCCCCAAGGAGGAAATCTACTGAATGTCAATAAGGGTGAGCTTCGAGGTAATTTAGTAACATAACTGAATCCTTTTCATTTTGAATTCCGATTTTAAAATCCATTTGCCGATCCGATCTTCCGTTCGGAAGTTGTTACGGGTGAACAGACACGGACGCAATAGCTACCGATTTTGGTCGCTATCTCAATAGCTCTCAAATGGACCGCTAAAAAAAACTCAGCTAAGATTTGGAGTTGTTTTGTGTTGGAAACCTAACCTAGTCTGCCAATCGAGAAAAATGACGTCAGACTAATCACAGAGCGTTTTCATAACGTTTATTTCGGGTCTTTTCGAAGGCCGATTTCTTGAAAAATTCTAAAAATTAAGCCGAGATTTTAGGATGGTAAACTTTGAACAAAGATTAATGGAACTATAATGTGAATACGATTTTTACTTAAGTGGATTCTTCCCAATTATCGAATGTAAAAAAAAATAAAAAAGATCAAGTTGGATCAGAAAGAGAATATATATTAAACAATTAACTGCTTCCTAATAAATAAAACAATTTATTCATCAGTTTATAATCCTTTTTAATATAGTTTTCATTTAAATTTAAAATCTTGTTAACATATTCATTTAATAACACATGAACACAAATAATGTACTTAATTAAACATATATAAAAGTTTAAATAGCGGAGGTAATCAGATAAAATTTACAATACCCATAATTAATATTTAAAATACATTTATTGGTTTTGTAAATTTTGCTTTGATTGATTGATAAATATTGATAATATTTATCAATTTATTATGACTTATATCAGATATACAAAACAATAAAGAACGAAGATACGCTATCGAACAATGCTATCGTTACCAATAGTAAAAACCAAAACTCAAAATCAAATTTAAACCCGAAATTATAAGTTTAAAAATTACTTTTAAAACTATTTGATAATTTTATTAGTATTTTGAGTTACACTTTTGAGTTTCTTGCTCAGTAATATTGTTTTTATTAGCTGACCAATTTGGCAGCTATTGTGATAGCGACCATAATCGGTAGCTTCTGCGTTTGTCCTGTCTGTTCATCCCTAACAACTCCCGAACGGATGGTCGGATCGACAAACAGACTTCACCAACGTGTTCAGAGGCCCAAACAACATAGTAATAGCCCCCCCCCCCCGTTTGAGATATTTGTCATTTTTTTCATTGGATTTCCGCTATTAGCTTAAATGTCAGAAATGCAACCAAAGAAAAATCAAAAATAATAATAAAAAGAAAGGATTTTTAATTTTTTTTTTCCTAACATTGAATAACCGATGCTCATTTTAAGTTCTATGGGAAATTTTATTTGTTAATGTTTTGCGCCGTAAGGAGGTTGCAGTTATTCTCACTTTCAAACTCTTTCGTTCATTAATTTTTAAACCAATGGGAAACATCAGAGACCAAACTAATAAATAACTTTTAATTTTATATGTAGTAGAATTTAAATATTATGAATTTGAGAAAGATGATTGGTCTTTTAAGTTGAAATAATAATAATAAAAAAAATTACCAAATTATACTGTTGGAAATCATAATTGATGTAATTGATGTCATCCACATAGTTACTAAATGAAGGACTTGCTTCTTTGAAGGCTGTAAACATTTCTTCCCATTGTGGATATCTTTCTAATATCGCTCCACGCATCCTCGGGAACATGCCTAATTTTTGAGCCACTATAGCCAAGCCGAAGAAGTCTGTGCCTGGGCCACCGCCGATGCTACAGACATTTAGTTCTTCTCGGGAAAGTAAAGAGGGGAGCTCTCTGAATATTACAGTAAAAGAAATTGCATGAAACGGAAAATACAGGAAAATGTAGGCGCATTGGTAATCCAGCTGCGAATAATCCGCTTTTTGAGAAACGTCAGGTTGATAGTAACTAGAAACCTCTTTTCGGAGGGCTGTGAAATACTCAGTATGATCTGTGACATCTCTTCCAAACCCTGTCAAAACTTGAATTACGGCATTATAAGGATCCAAGGTTTCATTGTTCCCAATGTGTTCCAATGCTGCTGCCATAGCCCAAAGTAAACTGTACTCTTATACTGCAGATCTAATTCTGCTTAGAATGGTCGCTTTAGATTCACTACCTGAGTTATCACTGATTAACTAACTGATAAGTAAGTACTTATCTTGTTAACATTACCTTTCACAAGCTTTCATTCACAAGCTTTGTAACTTTCGGCCTGTGGCATATTATTATGATTATTATTATTATCTCGAAAAAGTTTCAAACAATGGATTTCCCCAGCTACGACAATATGGCGGGTCAAGAACCAAAGCACATATTGCCAAGTGTTAAAAAAAAAAAAAAAAAAAAAAAAAAAAATTGGAAGAATACTTATGGATGGGTGCTTGTGTCCATAAATTTCCTATCTATGCGTGTTGTACCACAGCCTTCTGGAGTTATTATTCATTACGTATCAAACTAGCACAAATGCTTCGCTTTGATTACAAAAAAGAGTGGTTATGATGTGGATGATGAAGAAATTGTAATTGTCAGAGGACTTTGAAACTTTTACAGTTGGTAAAAAAGTCCCATAATAGTTAAAATTAATGTAATATTCCTATTTTGTAACTGGATAAGCCCTAAATATGAAATTAATATCGAGTTATATAAGAGATATATAAGTTATATTATATATCAGTTATATAACAGAATATAAGACTCCCACCCCTTTCTGCTCTTCTCCATACACCTATAACTTCAAACCTTTCCCCGTTGGTAAAAAACAAACAAAGATTACAAAGTAATGTTATATTCTGATTTTGTAACCTGAAAACCGCGTAAAGTACACTTCAATAGTTTGTCTCCCTTTCCCACCCGTTTACTTCCCTTACGATGTGAATTTCGAAAATTCATCGAAACGTATGCTTTAGATTTTTACAAAAAACACTCATGCGAAATTTCATGTTTCCAACTGAAGTGGTTTCGGAGAATCACACAACTTTAAGATACTTTGCCCCCACCCTCTCCCGTTTAAAACCTATAATTGAAAATTCGTCGAATATATATCTTTTCGATATTGAGAAAGAACATTCATGTGAAACTTCGTGTTTTCAACTAAAGTGATTTCAGAGGTATACATACCCTTCAAGAAAATTTGCCCCTCCCTGTTTATATCCCTAACTCCGTATTTGGGTTTTCGTTGTTCTTAAATTAAGAACATTTAATTAAATAAAAAAGTCACAAAGCATATTATTTACTTCAAAATAATAAAATTTTATTAATAAAAAAATAAGATAATAAGAAAATTCATTATCATCGATTGGAAACAATACCAGAAAAAAAAAAAAAAAAAACAGTAAAAAAAATATTGCCTTTGACTCTTTTGTAGGACCCTGAGGAAATAAGCAGGCTACAATTGAAACCTGGACACATCTGCTCCGGGAAGGTTGCGCGTTGAGCAAATCCATTTTTACCGGATGATTGTGAGAGGAGAATCCACTTTTAAAATAGAAAGTAAAATAAAAACAGGAAAAAAAAAAGGAAATACAAAAAAAAAATATTGCCACCAAGCGGATTT
Source organism: Thereuonema tuberculata (assembly GCA_023159025.1). Lineage (NCBI taxonomy): Eukaryota > Metazoa > Arthropoda > Chilopoda > Scutigeromorpha > Scutigeridae > Thereuonema > Thereuonema tuberculata. Next base: position 92,079,886 of record JAFIDM010000001.1, read on the forward strand.
GAACCTGGTAACTATAACTCTACTTGAAAATTATAAAAAAAATTAAATAGGGGGAGGGGGATGATATGTCCAGGTTTCAATTATAGCCTGCTACATCTTGCAGGGTCCTAAAGAGTAATTCTGCAAAGTTTGGTCGAGATCGGTCAAAGGGGCCTAGGAGTGTATAGCAAATAAACAAACAAACACACAAACCAACCAACAAGCGTCCTCCTTGGTATATAGATAATGTTTGGGGATTATTTTATTTTTACTTTGCATATTTTAGTCTAAGTTCTTCCAGAAATGAACAGCTATTGCGAGAAGCATTCCTGAATGATACTGGGGAATTAATTATTATTTGAGTTAAATTACCGGGAATCAAATGTTTCTATAAAAGCATAAAGAAATGACACAGAAATGAAATAATATGTGAGCTTTCATCGGTGAGAGTTTGGGACGGCCGTTTCGTCCTTTTTGTGAACTCGTCAGTTAGACTCACTCAACAGATGAAATGCTCAGACAGTGTATAAGTGATAAGGGAAACCATTCCAGACTCTCACTGATAAAGGCTCAGGTATTTTTCATTTCTATGTAATTTCCTTATTATTATAATTTTGTATTAATATCTGGCATGTTAAATCTTTTGTTCTAACTTTAATGTAAAATCATTCATTTTAATTTATTAAGTTTTTTTTTTTTTACAAATGCCCGGGCTCTTAGATTAATCATCTTTCTTTAGGCCAACAACAAGGGGCAAAATATGATGCCTTTAACCGACGAAGCGTTGCCCAGGGTACGCAGCATCAAGTGGCACCATCAGGAACGTACAGAAGGAGAAACAGAAGAAGAAAGAAACATCCATGCCACGATCGGGATTCGAACCCCGGTACCGGCACACTGGCCGCAACGGCAGACCGCACGGCGAAAAATTTATTAATTTATTACCGGTACTAACTTATTAAGTAAATATTTAGGCTGACTTGCAAAATACATAGAACAAGTGAATATAATTTTATGCTAATGCTTAAATTTAAGGGTGACCCATAATAATAAGAAGAAGAAGCAAAAGAAGAAAGTATATAAAGATTTAATGTAAAGAAAAATAAAAAACAATTACGAAAATAAGAAAAAAAAAAAAAAAAAGAAAAACCCACGCGGACATTTAGAATAAAATCAAACAAAAAGAAAACCCAGTATATACTGATTCGAACCGACAACCTCCAGCATATGAGTCCGAGACTTTACCCACGAAGCTCCGTCACAATATTTTTGCCCTTTGTCAGTTTGTCTGCGCAACAGTAATTACGGAAAAGAAGTTTTCTACGTAGTGATGTTCAACCACGGAATGCAAGCATTACATGGAAAGCCGTTACACTCATGACATTGAAAAACAAGTAATTTTTCAAGAACTTTATTTTCACTGATTTCTAGGCGAAGGGGAATTATTTTTCTTCCTGAAGAAACTGTGAAAAGTTTTGTTATGTAACGTTAGGTTTACTTTGTACATCAACCATGAGTACTTAAATGTCTTTTATTTGTGCATTTTTAATGACTTCTTATTGCCCCATTTATTATCTACAGTTTTCCTTTGGTAGCAGAGTGATCCTTTACTTTAATCATATTTTTTGGTAGCTGAGCATGGTTGACTTTACTCACACGTGGGGCACATGGCAGCTCCTGAGAGTTACTGGATATTATCTCTTCTACTCTTGTTGATTGGTGTTGCTTTATGGCTGGTCTATCAAGGCTTCAGAATAAATTACCAAAACCTAAAGATGAAACGTTGGCAAGGAAATTTTCCTTCAAGAATCCGGATTACCACTAAGATTCATTGACAATATCAACATTCGTCTTGGTTTTCATCGCTCGCTTACCTCTAAAATGATCCTTGAAATTTCTCGCTTAAACTACATAGATTTAACATGATGCTTATTTATGGTTCAGCTTTAAATAGGAGGACGATTATTTTGTTCTGAACGCATTTCCCCATCTTATGAATAACATCTTAAAATTTACTGTGAGTCTTATTCAAATTGCCAGTTACAGTCAAACTCTACTTTATCAGTTTACTCCTCTCGAATCATAAAAATCATTTGGGTTTTGATGTTTTTAAATATCTACTTGTTATTAATTTATGAAAAAGTTATTACTCATTATTTTAATAACGGAAGTTTTTGATTTCAGAGAACTTCACTGTTATCATTCCTCATTTTCTGTTGTTGATGAAACATATCTTTCCTATTATTCGTAACTCTGAAATAGTCCTTGGTATAACTTCAGAATGGGTTGAAAATGGACTGTGAAACTATTAACTAATCTTTTGAATCGGGAAATCGGGAAATTTTCGGGCCCAGCTTACGTTTCAATTGGTTCTATTTCAAATTCTAAAAGTCCTCAGATACTTAAAGAGAGCATCTTGCCTCCATGTTCCAGACCGTGGATTGAAAAAAGCAATAAAATTTATGTAGGCAAATAAAATGAAGAGAATTTTCGACCATAAAAATATAAAAGTACTTGATTTTTGATAGTAATATCAGGATATCCATCAAAGCTATTACAATAGGAAATTAATTGCATCGTCAAAATCGAGTTGCAAACACGGATAACAGTTTCGTACATCACTCTTGTAAAGATTTTTGGCCAAGTTTCTTGTCTACAAGAAATTTATTCATAATTTCCATCAAAATGGCTAAACGCTGATGAATATCAAGATGAATTATGAGTTCCTGAAGAAAAGCCTAAGGAAAAGCCTTAATTCCTTGAAAGAGATGTGACTTCATATTTTCATTAAGTGATACAAAATAACCATAAATAAAATAACTCTCTCTTAATTTTTGAATGTCGGAATCATCGAGATATTTCATTCTTCCCAGAAATAACTTTTATCTTTTTAAACTCCGTCTTGAGGTCAGATTTAACTAATTCAATAAATCAAAGACGCATTTATTGCAATGGTATTTTTCCCAGCACAGCCTTTCCAATAACATAATATCGAACAGAAACAAGAGAGCATCACTCGAATTAACTCGATAGGCAAATACATTATCCAGAAGTTTCAAGGATATAAAATGGCATGAATTAACGAAAGATGAGGTCAAATTAAGCTCTTTAGAAACGATACATGAAAGATCGGGGAAGAGGAAAAAAATAACGAAATGGGAGAAACCAAGCAGGGATCGTCTGTAAAAAAAAAAAAAAAAAAAAGTTTTATAGAAAGTTCACTTAAGAAGTAATTGCGTATAGATTAGTATAAAAAATAACAACAAAATGTAAGATACAACAATGTAAGTTAAAGTGTTATTGGTCACAATATTTAGACAAAAATCAATGTGTCACAAAGGCTAAAATACATCCAAGACATAAAAAATTGGATAGTTTGAAAAGATTCAAAACAAAATCACAATTTGGGTTTTTACTCTTGAGGAAGAAAAAAATATTGGCTAGAAATAATTTTTAGATAATCTTTATTGCATAATCTTGAGATAAGCACACAAAGAAATATTTCTAGATTTTTTTCCTTTTAATAAAATACATTCTAAAGAATTATTTTAAGAATTTATACATTCTTAAGTCGTGAAATTACTTCATTCAAATTGCAAGTATTCATCTCATTAGATATTAAAAAGGAATTGATAAAATAAAAAAAAATAAAAAATAATATTTAGGCTTTTGTTATATTTTTATTTTTATTAAATTTGAAATGACTTTTTTTTTTTTTTTTAATCAATAAAGATTCCTTTAAATATGATTTGTACCTACTATATCTTGACTTAAAATTTGATTATCATCCAACAGCACAATTAAAATTATCTAAAAATATGATATATATATAAAGGGAAAACTGGAGAAAACCGTACATTTATCGTACTTTTGACAAGATGACAATAGAAATATTAAGCTTACAGTTAATGAATCACGTGACTAGTGAGACAATCGTAACTGATAATGGAAGTAGAACAATCGTTCTACTTCCGTTATTAGTTACGATTGTCTCGCTAAGTATCGATCTGACAGAATCTTATATTATTCCGTCTGTCATAAGACTGTACGTTTTTTCAATTTTGTGACCATACTATAAGAGATAGATGGTCTTGTAAATGGATAAAATGTAGATCTTTTTAAGACAAACAAAATGCTACAAAAATTTTTCGAAAAAAGTTTTTGGTTTCCAAGATGGCACCTTTGAAAGGGTCGAATTTTAACTTTTTCTCAATTTAAACGAAGAGTATAAAAGATGGAAAAGAACATTATAATGAGAAAATGTTGGTATTTGAAAGTTCTATCGAACGGTGTAACACTTATTCACAAACGCTTCAGCCTTTGCAAGATACATGCAAAAATGTGAATTTTCGGTGTGTGACGCCGACCGCAATACATCCGAGTTATTCAGAGAAGCCACAACAGGCTGGGAAGTTATACATTCTCCGACGATCGCAACATTAATTTGCTAAATAAATAAAGTTTGTTTCTTCAATGCTATTTATGCAAGGGTTCCGGATCGAAGCAACGGTACCCGCCTATTATTATTATATTTTATAAAAACTTATATTATAAAAACGTTATTCTGTCTGTCATTCTGTAAGCAAAATGTTAAATTATAAATTACTAAAATGTTACTAAAATAGAGAATCTATTCATAAAAAATGAAAATATATTAAACAACTGTCCAACTATACTGATTGGCAACGTATAGATATTTTCAAAATGAATAAAAACAATGCAGTACAGAAATACGTAAAACTTATGAGCAATAATGGTTTCAAAAATCGTCTTTACGGAACAACAAGAAACAACGGTATAATTCATGGAAATACGAAAACAAATATAGATCATATTTTCATAAATAAACATGATATCAAAACACAGGAATAATATGTAAAGAACGAATCGGATAAGAGTTGAAAATGAGAAAATAACAGATCCAAATATAATCTATAAAGAACTAATCAATGATGTTAACAAAACAAAATTCATGAAAATCTACATATATAAAAAGAAAAGTCCTGACTCACTCACTGACTGACTCATCAACGCCCACCCCAAATCCTTGGACCTTGAAAGCTGAAATTTTGCACAGAGGTTTCCTTTATGATGTAGTCAAGGAATAAGGCCGGAGTTTTCGAAATTCCACGGGATAGAGAATAATATGGCAAACTAACGATGAAGTGTATGGCGGTAACCCCAGGTGTGTGGCGCCAACCCGCAATACACCTGAATTAAGTGGAGAAGGCCACAACGCTGGGAAGTCGTATATTCTCCGATCTCAATATTAATTTGCTAAATAAATAAAGTTTTTTTTTAATGCTATAGATGCAAGGGTTCCGGAGCGAAGCGACGATACCCGGCTAATCTTATATTATAAAAGCGTTATTCTGTCCGTCATAAGACTTAACGTTTTTTCAATTTTGTGACCATAAGAGATAGATTGGTCATGTAAATGGATAACATGTAGATCTTATTAAGACAAACAAAATGCTACAAAAATCTTTCGAAAAAAGTTTTTGTTTTCCAAGATGGCGCCTTTTAAAGGGTTAAATTTTGACTTTTTCTCAATTTAAACGAAAAGTATACAAGATGGAAGAGAACATTATAATGAGAAAATGTTGGTATTTGAAAGTTCTATCGAACGATGTATCACTTATTCCCAAACGCTTCAGCGTTTGCAAGATACATGCAAAAATATGAATTTTCGGTGTGTGATGCCGATCCGCAATGCATCCGAGTTATTCGGAGAAGCCACAACGGGCTGGGAAGTTATATAAGGTAGGTTGCCCTAATATGGCCACGTTAAGGACTTTTTGATTTTTTGTATATACTTAATAGACAATATCAAAAGAATTAAATACGTATTTTAATACTTTGTCAAGTTGCAATCTTAAATCTTCATTTAATCTGTTAAAGTGACTCATTATCTAAGAAATATTTAAATCCTACGTAATCTTTACAACTGGCCATATTAGGAACAACATGCTCCTAATATGGCCATATTCGGAGAACTGATTGTGTAGAGTAATTGAAAGAAAACCAATACTATAATGTTCAAACTTATATTATTCATGGTTGTTTACTACTTGTACACAGGTAATAGTGCTTACAAAAGTTATTTCTGACAATCATAGCATTCAAAAAGTTCATCATCGTGTGCTCAAAGTGAATGCCGTATATGTATGGCCGATACGCACCGAAGTGCGCGCTTCGTATCCGAAGCCTCCGTGTTCCAGGGAGCGCTAGTGTTCCCATGATGGCGAACCCTTAGCAGACTCCATAGAATTTCAAGGGAAAGATACTGGGGTGGTTTCCCGTGTCCTTCCCCAGGACGCCATTAAGGAATGACGTCAGACCGAAGAGAAAGTGAAGAAGAGGCTGGACAACACAGGAAAGGAAATTGAAACAGCCATGCCACTGCCGAGATTCGAACCCAGGTACTGGCGCACTGGCCGCCGCCGAGACCGCACGACCACGCCAGCACGGCTCAAAGTGAATAAAACACCTAAAAATAACGTAAAAAGAACTTTAACCTCTACTAATAAAAATTAACTTATATTTTTGGAAAGTAAACTTAGTCATTCGAATGTCACAAATGGCATGTTACTAATATGGCCAAGTGTTCATATTAGGAACAAGCTAGATGGTCATATTACGAACACATGACTCAGCAGAGAAATGTGCGGAGTTAAGCCTAACTTGATGCAACAGAATTAATCTTTTTTCCACATTTCAAAAGAACAATGCCCCGTCTCATAAATGACATCGTGGATGGATCGTAGTTCTTATTAATTTTACAATTAATAAATATTTCTCACTCACATCGTCTAATATACACACTCAGTGAAAACAAACTTTTGGCGACTGCTCTGTGTTGTCCACGTTTTAATGGTTTCTGTTAATGGGAAACGTATCGCGTAGACGTATTCTACGATCAGGTGCAATCATCGGGTGACACTAATTGAAAAAATCTTATAGAAAAATACCACATGGCCATATTAAGGCAACCTACCTTATTTTCCGACGATCGCAACATTAATTTGCTAAATAAATAAAGTTTGTTTTTTGAATGCTATATATGCAAGGGTTCCGGAGCGAAGCAACGGTACCCAGCTATTATTATTATTATTATATATTATAAAAACGTTATTCTGTCTGTCATTCTGTAAGCAAAATGTTAAATTATAAATTACTAAAACGTTGGAGCAAGGAAATCTTTTGGAAAATGATTCAATAATTTTCACAAAACACGTTATTTATCATGAAGTTTTGTAATAAAACCTAATATGTTTCGTTACCAAACATTTGTTTGTGTTATCAAACACAAAATATAAATATTTTAGCCCTATATAAACCAACAAAACACAAAGAAAGGTAAATTCACTGAAGAATTAGAGAATCTATTCATAAAAAATGAAAATATATTAAACAACTGTCCAACTCTACTAATTGGCGACGTAAATGTAGATCTTTTCAAAATGAATAAAAACAATTCAGTAGCCTACAGAAATACCTAAAACTTATGTGCAAAAATAGTTTCAAAAATTGTCTTTACGGAACAACAAGAAACAACTGTACAATTCATGGAAATACGAAAACAAATGTAGATCATATTTTAATAAATAAGCATGATATCGAAACACCAGGAATAATATGTAAAGAACGAATCTCGGATAATAAGAGTTGAAAAGGAGAAAATAACAGATCCAAAAATAATCTACGAAGAACTAATCAATGAGTTTAACAAAACAAAAATTCGTAAAAAGCTACCTATATAAAAAGAAAATTCCTGACTCCCTCACTGACTGACTCATCAACGCCCACCCCAACCCTTGGACCTAGAAAGCTGAAATTTTGCACAGAGGTTCCCTTTATGATGTCGACAAGGAATAAGGCTGGATTTTCCAAAATTCCCACGGGTTAAGGAATAATCTGACAAACTGACCATGAAGTGTGTGGCGACAAACCCAGGTGTGTGGTGCCAACCCGCAATACACCTGAGTTAAGCGGAGAAGGCCACAATGGGCTGGGAAGTCGCATATCCTCCGATCTCAATCATAATTTGCTAAATAAATAAAGTTTTTTTTTAATGCGATATATGTAAGGGTTCCGGAGCGAAGCGACGGTACCCGTCTAGTATTTTATAAAATGAATTCTATGACCTTTTGGAATTTTTCTTAACAGATAAAGATACACAGATAAAGATATACGATTTTAAAGATATGCAGTACAAAAGTGAACTTGAATTCTGATTCCTCTAAGTATACTGAACATCATCAAATCAAATCAATCATCAAATATATACAATTAGCTAAAGTTCGTCTATCTGTCTGTAACTCGATATAATTAAGCTATTAAGATAGATCCAAGGGTTCTCAATGGTACCATTGAATCAAGGGTACTCAAATTGGATGAAATATTAGTTCATTTTGCCATTCCATTTTGTTTCCATGAAATTTTATCCTTGGGAACTGACCTAGACAACTGAAATTCTAACAAAACATACGTTCAAAACCAAATAATTTTGATACCAGTGCACCCGTTTTAATGAAATTTGGCATACTTACTCAGTTTTTTACGCTAATTTCGAAACTCAAAACCACTTTTGCCGTAGAAGCTTCGTTCACAAGTTAGCGCAGTATTTAGATTACAAAGGTGATTTTTAAATGCTTTTCGGCGTTATGGGTAAAAAATAATAATTATTCCATTTTTACTTTTGTAAGGAAAATTTATTTACAGGGAGAAACTTTAGATATGGTTGGTCTTTATTTACCAGAACCTGTTTTTGGTCATGGACAGTTATATGTTGCTATTTCTCGAGCACGTCGTGCATGCGACGTCCAAATCAAAATTTTGACTGAATAGATCAAGGACATGTGATAGAAGGATCTGATGCTGTTTTTTACAAAAAATGTAGTTTATAAGGAGATATTTACTTTGTAGTTGATAGTTGATAATAAAATGATTTTTTATGCCTATCGTCCGACAGGCTTTGCTGCTAGTTGCTAATAATGGGCTTAGAAGTTGAAACATTAATTAATAGTTTGAAAATTTAGTGGTCTCTATTTATGTGATATGTAAAGATAAACGAAGAACTGATTAGTATTTGATTAGGAATATCAAGTCTACACATATCCCGAAACATTCAACATTAGGAGAAAAAGACACTAAATAACAATAAATAAAGCTTCCTAATAGCTTTGCAGTATATCTTTTATTCTTGAGAGTTACATGTTAAGGCATATAACGACAATAAACAGAATTCTAAAATGTTTCCATTGATCCCGTAGATTGATTTTAAAAGCTCAATCTTCCCTTCACCATAATATTAGTAAATGGAGTTGTAGAAGGAATGTTATTAGTTAATTCTCCATAGGTTGACTTTCATCAGAAGAGGTTGGGTTTTCCTCAGGTTTTTCTGTATTTGAAATTGACTGAAAATAGACAAATGGAAAAGATTATAGCAGTTGATTTCATTGTTTTTACATTTGAAATAAACAATTTTAAAAGATGATTAATAAGAGTGTACTTAAAATATTATTATAGAAATTAGATATTACTTTGTATTTTTTTGTATAAAGTTTCAAATTAATTTTAAATATAAAATTTGAAATACTATCTTCCAAAAAGTATCGCAACTAGTAGCAAGTTGTATTTACAATTTATTCTAGAAACAAGTTGAAATATAATGTCCAATGTGAATTCAAGCATTGACAACATTAATAGAATTAATGAATTAATTCACATTTGGATTATATTTATATATTTATTACTTGAAAAAAAAGCATCTTTTATTTCGGGTGAAAATAAAATTTATATTGGATTATTTAATTTCACAAACTGTGATATTAAGACTGAAAAATGCAACTTAAACTTAATTTACAAATTCCAAATTTGTATATAGCTTTTATTATAAATTTTAACTTAGGTTATTCAAATCAAACATAAATTATTCTGAATTAAAGCATCTCAACATAGAAAGTTTCGGGATAGAATTGAGCTTCAGGGTTAAACTATTATAATAAAAATCTGTTTCTTGTTTATTAAAATAATCAATTTAAGAAAGTTAGAAGCTTTTATTTTATTTTTTATTACAAGCCTAATTATGAGAAAGTGACACGTAAACGCTTGCCTTTTTATAACAACACATTATTACGTTTTACCAAAAATCTATCAACAGAATGCATCCAATCAATGTGTACAAATCGATTTTTTTTTGTATTGTAAAATAATAATTCTTAAAGAGTATAATGAAATCCTAGAAAATATCTTTTCTTATAACTTGATGGAGTAATGTTCATCAATCGATAGTATTTGCCAAAAAAAAACCAACTACAAAAAAAACCAAATTTATTTAGGCATAGTTAGTGTAGCTTGCCGTGCTGGCGTGATCGTGCGGTCTAGACAGCGGTCTGCCGTTGCCAGAGTGCCAGTACCCGGGTTCGAATCCCGGTCGTGGCTTGGCTGTTTCACTTTCCTTTCCTGTGTTTGTCTGCTTCTTCTCTGTCCCTTGTCTCTTCTCTTCCCATCACCCCAGTCACCTGGTAAGTCGGGGGGGGGGGGAACGCCTTAGGGGGAACGCCTTGCGTCCCGCCGTGGACTGACATACAAGGCCGAAATAAAAAAAAGTGTAGCTTGACCTTAAGCATGTAAAGAGGAGAAGTTCATTTTGATTCGTATAAATATTAAAAATCTTGCTAGGATCTTTTAAAGGAAAACCATAAAAACTAAAAATTTGATTTCAAAATATTTATATAAAGTTACTCTTCTTACACAAACAATCTATAATAACATAACACGCAATATTTCGTTCCTCTCACCAAAGTATTGAATGTCTAAACTTACTCTTTTTTCCAGAATACTGATGAAAAGCTTGGCTATTCTCTTCGTGAATCCTCCAAAACTTTTATTTGGGTCACAGTCGTGAAAAGTATTTTCTAAAATCTCTCTCGAATCGGAATATTCTATGGGTAAATCAAAGTCTTCTGAGCCCTGCAAAATTAAGAAAATAGTTAATCCCAGAAATTCAACTTCGACTTTGTACAAAAAAAAATTACATTTTATTAAGACAACTAATTAATATTTTTCAGATTATTTCTTTTGAACGAAAAAAAAAATCTTTATATGTAAAAGGAATTAAATTAAGAATTTAAATTTCACTGATTTGTTTTATTAAGAAAAAATAGAAACATGTGTTGGTAATCAAAATTATGAAAAATTTAATGTTTTTGTTGTTTTACAAAATAAATATTAAGTAAAACATATCCCAATATATTATTAAAAAAATCTAAAAAAAAAAAAAGTATTTGATGTGAATTAATCATACCTCGTAAATGTAAGACAAGTTTTCCCGGGCAATAGAAATGAAAGGATCTCGATAACCTCCAGCTTTGTTGTCAACAACGAGAAGTGTGGATCCTTCTTTCATACAACTAAAGATAACCTGAGTTAAAAAGTAAAAGCAAATTTAATATTGTTAATAAACCTAGATGTACATATAAAAGGTCAAGAATTATGTTTTTAGGATTTTTACAATAGATTTTACGTTAAATATTTTGTGTTTAGCATCATTATTTGAACAAAAAAACTAAGATTTCGCTGTTGTTTTTTGTTTTGGTATTATTGTAAATCCTTATAGTATTGTCCTGAGGTTGATTGAATAGAATGTAGTGTCAGTTCATTTGTCTCAGAATTAACTTATTTTACCTTTATTAAATAACAACTGCAATAGACACTCAACAAGAAACAGGTCTGCAGCAATGGTTTACAAAATGGGCGATGGAAATATTCAGGCGGCAGCAAGAGAAAGGGAGCATCAGAGTGCATTAGGCCGGCGTCACTCGGGGCTACCTGGATAGCGCTCCGAGGGTCGCGACCTTACTGTTGTAGCCACTTGATTCGCGACCCGGGTGGCGCGACCCGAGATTTTAGTTGAAGTATTGACACCGAAGAGATAGCAGCTCTCGCGTATGTACATCTAGTTAGAAAAAAAAAAAGAAACGGCGATTTTCGATAAATCCGATTCTGAAGGAGAAAAAGTTGTCAAGTTTATTTTATACAATATATCCACGTGTCACGTGTCAAAAATTTTTCAATTTTTGCCATAGGTTCCCTACATCATTCGATATACTGCTTGATATTTTTTATTTTACAGTAGAGCATCGATTATCCGAAGCAATGCTGCACGGGGGGTGTTCGGATAACTGATATTTCGGATAGCCGATCATTTACGAAAAAATTGTACCAGTGTCGTAGGAGCAATATAAAACACAGAAACAGTGATACATATTAAACACAAAACCTTTTATTGTATTTTAAACATTGTTAATTATAATCCAAGTCACGTTTTAGGTAATAAATTACCTTATTTTAAATCCGTCCTGTGACTTCGTTGCGTTGTTTTTGTCGTTACGCGTTTCGGGAACTATGTCCCATCATCAACCTTTCACTCGGGAAGAAATTAAATTTTTAATTTTAATTCGCAAATTAATTTTTTAAATTTTTGATCTACTGAAACGCCTTTGGTTAACCGATGCGATGTTTCGGTTGATTGATAATCGGATAATCGATGCTCTCCTGTATATATAAACTCTACCTGGGATTCAATAAAAAATTGAAAGATTTTTATTTATGCAGATGATGTTTTACTTCTTAGCAATAAACAGGATCAGAAGCTTTCATATATCTTCAACATGATATAAATAATTCAAAATGGGCTTCAGCGAATAAAATGTCAATTAATCAATCAAAACAAAAAAATATAGTGATTAAAACTAAAAACAAAAAATAAACTTAAACTTTCAAATTTCATGTTAACTCTTGCAATAATAGTCTAAACAGAAATAGCATTATAATTAATAACTGTAACTGTCAGTAACAAAATGTAACAAAATATAGATTTGGTTAATAATTACAAATATTTAGTTATCTACATTGATTATATCTACAATTGGAGCAATCATTATAATTATGTGCTCAAACGTTTACATAAATTAATATATAAAAATTTTAACTGAAGAAAATAAAATAAAAATGAGAGCTAAATATAGAATCTTGAATATCGCAGAAAAATTTGTACACGATATCATTTTAAAATTTTTTTCATAAATCTAAAAAAGATTCAAGAGAATTATAATTCCAATACAGATTTTGTTGGCTGAGATGTTTTGAAATTCCAAAGATGAAAAATAGTTTTGGCTTTAGAATAGATCAGTGGTCGCCAAACTTACGAAGCTTCTGAGCTACCGTACCGTTTTTAAATCCTACTGTGAGCTACCAACCCAAAGAACTATCAACTTTTTAAAAAAAATCTTACATTTATTTATTGCCTATAAACAAATATAAACTTACATTTCTAGTAAATACGAAATCAATTTTAATTAAATTATACGTAACAAAAAAAAAATTGAAATTGAATTGTACATAAAAAGAAATTCAAGTGTAGTTAGTAATAAATAACAAATGAAAGGACAGATTTTTTTTTTATCAGACTTATTAACTTCAATGAGAAGGAGTCTTTTTTTCTCATCAACAAGTTTTTTAATGTTGGGAGAGTAGGTAGTGGCTGCCATTCGAATACAGTTTTCCAAGTGTTCATCAGTGAATCTGTTTCTGTACTTATTTAATAAATGTCATACTGGAAAACGAAACCTCACACAGATATGTAGAGCTAAACATTGCCTTCACTTTGAGACCAACGTGGATCAAAATTTCTTTAGGAACAAGAGGCCAAATATTTTCTGAGCTTGAAGAAAGCGATTTTAGAGATAAATCATTTTGAAAATCAATCAGTTCCAACTCCACTGCAGCATTGTCTTCTTGAAAATCAAAATGCTCCATGACACAAGTGGAGAACTCTTCAGCAACTCTTGGAAACGTTGTAGAACTCTGTCTCTACTAAGCCAACGAACTTCCATATGAAGCAGTAGATCACCATACTGGCAATCTAGTTCATCAGTAAACTAGAACAAACGTCTCTGAATTGCATGTGCTGTAACTTTGTTTACTATTTTTATGACTGTGTTCATTACATAGTTCATATTTAAAAATCTTTCCACACAGTGACTGCTGGTGTATTACACAATGGTAAGACAGAAATTTCGGAAAACTGTTGTCTTTACGACACAAGGTTATGAATCCCTTCTCTCTGCCTACCATCGCTGGAGCTCCGTCAATTGCTAAACCCACGAACTTATTTATAGGAATATTTTCAGAGTTGATAAGATCTTTAACTGCTAAAAATATATTTTGTCCTGTAGTGCGTCCTATTAACGGTATAATCTTTACCAGCCCCTCTCTTATTTCGAAATTATCAAAAATCATTCTTGTAAAAACGGCCAACTGAGCTGTATCAACTATATCAGTCGTTTCGTCAAATTGCAGGGAGAAATAGCTGCAGCGATCAAAGTCAGTTTTAAGTTGTGAGATAACGTCAGAACTCTTAACCTCAACCCTTCTCATTACTGTATTTGCAGAAAGCTGTACAGATTTAATAGCAGACATTATCTCAGTTTTAATTTTGAAACTATCAAATAATGCATCTGCAGCTTCTAAAAATGTAATTTTGATTATTTCACCGTCTTCGTATGGTTTCTTATTCTGTGATAATATTTGAAACTCGGAATGACGCCTCAGTTGCTGCTTTATTCTTGTTTAATGGTTTTAAAAAAGTTGATTGTTGAGCATTAAGTTTAGATTTTAGCTGCCTTACCTTTTCTTTCCTTAGAGCAGAATTCAGTGGAAAATCCTTTTCAATCCCTGCGTGAACGGTTTTAAAGTGACGTTCAATGTTCCCTTTCTTCCCAACTGATACACTTGCAAAGCACAGTAAGCACACACATTTGTCCTTAACCTGGGTAAAGAAGTAATTGGTTTCCCATTCCGAATGAAAGTGATAAGTTTTTTGCATTTTGCTTGCAAACGCCATCATTAGAACAATGGCAGTTGCGCGGGAGAAACAAGCACTTGTTGTCGTCAGCGTCAGCTCAGTGGAGGAATCAAGGTTAGCCAACCGGAGCGTTAACGCGAGCTACCGAAAATGTCCCCGCGAGCTACTAGTAGCTCGCGATCGACGGTTTGGCGATCTCTGGAATAGATGAATATAATTATATACTTTGGAAAACTATTTAGTCAGATAAATTGGGAAATCTACAGTAGCAATAGTCTTAAAATAATTAAGACTCAATTAATATATGATGCAATACAGAAAAATATTGTAAAAAATTTCAAAATTAATCATAGTACATTTTGATGCAAACGTTTCAATTGAACTTAATTTTGAAATTGCAAATTCACATGTGTTGATCATATCTTGAAGTTCACAAATTTAGCCGACACACCTGCTTACTGTAAGCAGGTGTGTCGGCTAAATTTGTGAACTTCAAAAAAAATTAACTTAATTTTACTAACCATATTGACATACAAAATATTCCAGCACTTTTAAGACAGGAGTAATTTTGTAATTACATCTAAGAGGACTGGCAAATTTTAAAAAAAAAAAGATACTAAGAAATGGTTTGATCCGTCAGCACACCATCATCAGAAATGTAGTTATATCAGAAGAAAAATTAATTCAAGGACCATATATACCATGATTCAAGCATAAAATAATTTATAAAACTATTCATGACATGTTTCGAGGTATATTCCTCATCATCAAATTACAAAATAGATAACAAGCCTTATAAATGGCCCTAAATGAAACAAAATACAAATAAATAGGAACATCGGTAACATCTAATACTAATCCTAAAATTAACAATGTTACATCATTCATATTTATTGATAACAATGCATTCAACTAAGATCATATTCAAAAGCATTCTATATTGAAACTTCAGTGTTGTAACAACGATGTGTTTTGATGATCATTGACTCACAAAACTTCCTTAAATAACTGTCCTCTTCTTGTGCACATATAAAAGGTTTATCTGTTAGAATTTTATGTCCCGTGTTTTGTTGATGAATCGCTGTGAGATACTGCAAATTTCTTTGGTTTATCGCCCTTTCGTACTCCTTCAAAAAAAACTTAATGACATATAAAATACAAAAAATGTATTTAATGTACAAATATAAATAATGTAATATTACAAAATAAATAAAAATTATTTAATATAGATTACAAATAATGAGAACTAGTTCCCTTCCAAAAAGTTCTATATCAGATAAAGGACTTGAAATGCTCATGAATTTCGTAAAGGAAGGCTTCAGTATGAAGCTCTATTGTAAAGTGGCTGCTTCTCAGGTGTCGTCGTGTGACAGACTGAATAGAAAACAATAGACGACAGGGTAGCTGCCACCTGCAGAAAAATAACCAATGCAGGAAGTCGATCTCTTTCTTCAAAGCATGTGACGTAGAACATATGTGGAAAGCGCTCCATAAAAAGTTTTTTATAATGTTTCTTTTGAAAATGTTGGGTACGTTGGAATTGAGGCGTGTAGATGCAAAAGGGACATTATCCATTTTTTGCTAATTTTATTAATCCAATTTAAAATACTGTTTTTCAATAACTTCTTATGATTTTTCTATCTGGAAATTGTAGACTTCATCTTTATCGCCAAATGTTCATGAGTTAGTAAACAGAAATCAGGAATTGTACAACTATATGAATAATTATAAATTTTTCTTTGTTTCTGTAGTTTTGTAAAAAGTGGATAATATCTCTTTTGCATCTATTGTAGTTTAGAATATGCCCTACATAAGTAGGTTTTCTAAAGATTCTAGTGATAATTTTGGTGTCATTATCCCATTGTATGAAGACGTCTAAAAATGGGATAGCCTTGTGGTTTTCTACCTCTAATTCCATTTTTATGTCTTATGGATTCAAAGTGACCTTTGACTTTTCCAATGTTGTTTTTATCTCTGCAATGTAGTAGATCGTCGATGTATCTTGTGTAAAAAGAAATGTCGATTCTACTTTCATTATATTTTTTTTTAATGTTTGCCAGTCCTATTAGGTATGCTTATAGGAAGAATACCTGTGATGTAAGTGCTGGATTGATGAATATAACAGAAAAAAAATATAAATTAAAAATGTAAAATTATTTCCTCATCAATTACGTCAGATATTAATTGATTTTTTATATTTTTTACATCCAAATTATAATTTTTCCAATTTAATTGACAACAATAAATTGTAATTTGTTTTATTTTCTAATCGTTAACCAATATTGTTATTTAATTTTTCAATTTGAAAAATTCTTGACCAATTTTGTCTAGTTGTTTTTGCCTTCTCCTCAATGTATATCATAGTAATTTCCGCTATAATGGCGGAACTGAAGAGTCCCAAGAAAAAGCCTGTCTTTTGTGCAATATCTGATTGTTGAATGAAAAACATTGCATCTGCGTAATAAATTTGGTTAGTTCCAAAATGATGTCAGTATCCTGATGGTGAACTCTGTGAGTATTTGAAAAATGCTGAAATGCATGGGTGACCAAGAATTCCCTCAGCGGCAAGAATTCCCGTATTGCGCAGTGATGGGAATAACCAAAATTTACGGAACTAACAAGTTGCCAACGATTGGCCCCTTCTTGGATGACGATCCAACCTCTTTTGAATATATTGTGAGATTTTTATTGTTTCTACACATTTGATAAGGACTACGTGCAGCAGTTGAAATTAATCATGTATGTTTTAAATATACCAATAATTTTAATTTGTGCATGTTTCTCGTTTATACTCTACTGTTTGATATTAAATTTTAATTGAAGTTGCCATTGTAACAACTTCAAAAATATATATTTAGCAGAAAGAAAAAAAAGGAACTTGGAAGAAACTTTCCAAGTTACAACAAGGGGTGAGAAAATTCCCCTTTATTTTCTTTGATAATTGGATGGGTCAACTGTATCGGTGTTGATGCTAAAACCCCTTTGAAGAAAGTCTCTATTCAATTAAGGCCGTATTACATTTACCATTTCACTCGCCATAAATGCAAGCCATAACGCAGGCAATGTCAGGGTAGATTGCGAGTGATTAGTGCACCGCTTTACACTTACCATAACGCCTTCCATCACATGGAACATTTACACTTCTCAATTGTCATCATGCCTACGTTTTATTTACGAAAAAAATAGCATTGATTTATATAAAAACCATTTTAGTCAATGCATCGGATAGGTGAAAGAATGTTTTTAATTAATTAAAATACGAAATATTCATGTTTTTTTTCATCGTTTTGTGTTTCTTTGTTTTCAGTTTCGAGAAATAATTCAGTCTCGTTAAATCTCGATCAACGACGATATCTTTTCGAGATGTCGGTCGCTGTCGATTCAAATTTTCAAGCCGAAATTATGAAATGATTTTGATTAATAATGTAACATTTTATGAAAGCATCCACGAAAACATAAGGAAAAGATGCCCTCCGATCGTGAAAAATTATTTTTTGAATCGGTAATTTCGAATAAATAGATACAAATCGATTGGACTTCCAAGTTCTACAATTCGTCCCCAGGAGCGCTAGTGTCGATGTCCAGCCATCTGATGTCGCGCCATTTCTTCAAAGATAGCCCAAGCTCTATCCCTCGCCATGTGTGATGGCGAGGTGATGGCGAGTGAAATGGTAAATGTAATACGGCCTTTAGTATAGTAATTATTGAAGGGAGGGGCAATCCATTATATGGAGAGGACTAATTGATCTGTTATCAGATGGCAAGCTGTGCCATCTACCGAGGAAGATCGTAAATGTTGACGAGTAATGCTTTCAGTTAATACTAAGAAAGAGGTGTGTGTGTGTGTATGTGTGTAAAAGGGCACTAGAACTGCAGAGTATCTCAACGGTGGTATGTTCTGAGAATGTCTTTGTTGTGTCGAGAGAAAATTCTGGATTAGCATCTGTAATCAAGATTTAGGTTTTCACTGATGAAATGCTCGGATCGGGAATAAAATCAAGACGTCAAATAACCATGGTAAACAGAAGTATAAACTACATTCAGATAACACTTAAAATTAATAAATATCAAATTACATGCAAATCGGCTTAAAAATGCTTTTAAAGTATCCTTAAATGTTTAAAATTTTCTTTAATATTTATGATATTTATAAACCATAGGTATTTTTTTCAAAGGGTTGTATTGTAGCAATAAAAGCAACGAAAAGCTGGTGTGTCACGGTTTTAGAAAAAAGGTTTGGTGTGCCTCGGGATTTCTGCAAATAAAAAGGGCGCCGTTAAGAAAAAAAATGGTGAGAAGGACTGACCTAGGAAGCAAGGAGGCGATAGCCCCGAAAACTTTGGCAACCAATGGTCTAAATAAATAATTAAATAAATAAATAAATAAATAAATAAATAAATAAAAATAACTGCTGCTGGGTTCATACCCCTTCATAGATTCTTCCTTCTTTCTAACAAGGGATGTGCGTGACCTCGAACGTTGAGAACCGCACAAAAATGTGCTTAGAATATAAATATCTCATCCCAAAAACAGTAGTATGAGTCATTCCCATGCAAAACTCAGCTGTTGTCTGCTAGCGCACTTTGAAGACTGAATAGTTGTGCAACACTATCAGGTCAGTAGAAAAATTTGTTGTTCAGATAACGTAATTATTTTAAGCAGAGGGAAATATAGCAATATAGTCACGATATTGAAAAATGTGTGTTTTGGTCCTATCACATCGATATTTTGTTTCTTCGCGTTGCCAAAGTTCTTCTCTTGGACCTTCAATTTAAATGTCTCTCGTGGTAAGTTTTGCATGAGAATAACTCATACCAC
Source organism: Thereuonema tuberculata (assembly GCA_023159025.1). Taxonomy (NCBI): domain Eukaryota; kingdom Metazoa; phylum Arthropoda; class Chilopoda; order Scutigeromorpha; family Scutigeridae; genus Thereuonema; species Thereuonema tuberculata. Next base: position 92,099,555 of record JAFIDM010000001.1, read on the forward strand.
TCATAAATCTCATGAGCGATTTATATTCTAAGCACATTTTCGTGCGGTTCTCAGCGCTCGAGGTCACGCACTTCCCTTGTAAGCCTAACCTGAATTTCATTTCAAAGGCAATCAAATATCTTACAAAAACTATGCAGATAGAAAAACAAAATAACTCATCAAAATTTAATATCAAGAAAAACAAATGCAATACAAAACAAATTCCTAATACTATCAAATAACAAAAAAGTAAACAAAATATTAGGAAATTTTCAATATAATTTTGAAAATAATGATGCAAAATACATATCGGAAACATTCACAATGCTTTCCAAATTGTAATAAAAAGATTACTGTTAAATGACTTATTGCAAATATTAATAAAATTGTTAAAAAAAAAAGTTTAAATTACAAAACCTGTTTAGGATATAAAATAAACTATAAAATCTGAAGCTGTCTGCGTGTGGATAATATAAATTGTAACTTGAATTTAGAAGAAAGTTTAAATTTGCGTAAGTAAGATAGACATTGGATAAATATATCAGAAGTTATTGTCCAAATAATAAAGAAAAAAACAAACAAGAAACGTTGAATTTCAATCCTCTTCCTCGATATTTTGGAAAAAAAAAAAACAAAGTGCAGTTCCCTGTACATTAACTTAAGAAAAGCTTGACTATGCTTGACTATGTTTGGACTATTATTTTTTCTTTCTTTTTAGCTTTTTTTTTTTTGGTTAAATGACATTTTTTTCTTTCTTTTGTTTTCCATCGATTTTTTTTTTTTTTTTTACAATATTACCTTAAGGTCCTGACTCAAGCAATTCAGGCAATTGCAAACCTATTATTTTTTTTATATATTTCTTTTACCTATGCATCTAAAATTCTGAAAATTTAAATACGAACATTTGAAGCTTACGGGATTTATATTTTCTTGTTTTTAATTTTCAAAATATTCTGTAATTAATTAAATAAAAATTCAAAAACAGAAACTTTTTGGGGGGTTTGTCGAATTATTACTAAGTATTTTCAACGCACAAAATCTTGACGAAAACCTGAAATGATAAAAAACTCGTAAATTAGTGATTTGTATCTAAAGTATTCATTATTTGGGCAATCGTTAATTAAAAAAGAATAAAAATTGTGTTTTTAAAATTGTTTGTGTTTAAATTATTTTTTTTTTTTTTTTTTGACATACTATCAAATAATCCCAATGAAAAACGTTTTCAAGAAAGTTTTCTGTATATCATAGAAATTCATTTGATTTTATTCATTTCCATAAATAAATTTCTTTTGAAGCATTTTTTTATAGAAATAGATATTTCAATAGTTCTATTGTTTTTGTCTACAGTAATTCAAACAAATTATCCAGGCCATTTTAGCATTATCGTATAAAAGTATATTCTTTAAATTCAGAATTTTTTTTTAACTGAAAAAAAAAAAAAAAAAAAATCTACTGCTTGGAATCCTCATTATGCATCTTTATGAATATTCATAAGAATTAATATTCTGCATATTATGAATTTAATTAAAAATGTATTTCAATGTTTGTTATGGAAGCTACCTTTTTAATCTGAACTTTTCTTGAAAGTTTACTGGTAAAATAAAAGTTGCTTCGAAAATTTCTTTCAAGTTTAAGAAATAAATTTAAAAACTTCAGATAAATGCTACTTTCCTTTAATTTTGCCTTACCTCAAGCTGTTCTTTGAATTGGTTCTCATTATCAGCATTATATACTTCTGATAGAAACTTTGCCATTATTACTAAATCTGCTTTAGCAATTTCTGCACGAACCTGATCGTTAGTAACCTAAAGAATGAAAAATAGTAATTACAAATTATTAAGAAGAAAGAAAAATTGATACAATCTAAAGAAAAAGGAGCACAATTCATCTTTACAAAAGACGTAGTTGATAAATAATTTACGTAACTAAATCCATATATGAATAATAAATAAAAATATAGACTATTAATAAAATCACATTGAAGAATAAGAGATTAAAATCTTGTATCATAACATTTTCAAAAACATTTAGAAATAAGCCTAAAATAAAAATTTTAAAAATATTTGAAATTAATAATAAATGGTAAAATTTATTTTTCTATAACCACTGCTCTATAAAAATCGCAATTAATTCAAGTTTTAAAAATATAAATATACTTCAAGGTAATGTTGAAAAGAGAATGCTCACTACTGTAAATCTCAAATTACTTTTCTTAACTTCAAAGAATTTTCTATTTGTAGTAACAGAATTCAAAGTTTCTTTTTAAAAATTATTCATTTTTGCAGAAAAAAAAAGAACAACAATAAAGTTAATGTAAATAAAAAGCTTAACGTTCATCAAATGTTTTAAGAAAAAGCAAATTTTTGAAATACACATAAACAAACAAAGGTTCTGGAAACCCTGACCTACGATGTTGGGAATCTGAGAAAGCTGTTTCAGCCTTATTAGGCTTCCTCAGTCAGATTTACCATCGATGGTAGCTCAAAGACAGTGACGAATATAGAATATATTTTTGGAGGGGGCCCAAGATTAATGTAAGGTTAAGTAATTTTAAGTAGACACCCCATGAAAACCTATGTGTTCAACCCCAAAAAAAAACGTTGGGAGAACATACCTTCATTATTTCGGGGGGGGGGGGGAC
>JAFIDM010000001.1:92126221-92148982 GCA_023159025.1 Thereuonema tuberculata
TTTTTTTGTTTTTCTATTGTATTTTTATATCTTGAATTTATTGAATAAATAAGCTAATGTAAGAGGCTAACTATTTAGATTGAAAATAAAAGAGTCATTGTTAATTCGAAAATATAGAAAACAATTAATTAATAGAAAACAAGAGATTCCAGATATAACAAATTTGTTGAATATTCAATTATTATAACATGTGCATAAAAACATTTTTGGAAATGTATGATAAGTTTTAATTATTTATTGTATTCAGTTTTAAATGTCTCTTTCCTAGATTAGAAAATGGATGTAAATCACATCCGAAACATGTAACTGGATTATTTTGAATTATATTAAATTATGTTTATTGTTGTGAATTATAAAGATAGAAATCTGTTTGTTTATTTTTTTTCCCCAAATTTCTTTCTATGTAAATAGTAAGGATCATATCTAAATGTTATTGTTTATAAAGATTTTATTCAATGGCGTTTAGTTTTGAAGTTGTAAAATCGGCTACCAGATGTCGTTTCATGCGCATTAGTTAGTTCCGTTGCTAAGCAACGGTTTGCAGTCGGTTTTTTATTCCAATGAGTTGACATTGTAAATAACGTTTTCCGTCAGCAGCTTTTTTGGAGTGGCGGTGAATTTGAAAGGGAGCCAACCTTCGAATTCCACCATTTTGTTTTGTGGCGATTACCGATTGCCAAATACCTGTGAAATGCCGATGACCATTTGAAAGCCAGTATATTTTCAAACAACGTGATTTTCCTTAGGAGAGGCAATCATCCTAGGATTGCTGATAAGGAAAATAGGCATAGAAGTTCCGACCGATCAGATGCATATAACCCAACGGATCATAGAATTTCATAACATGAATTTGAAATCTGTTTTTAGTTCCGATGCCATAAAGCAATTAAGGGAATTGCGTTTGCAGGAGAATCCCACGACGGAAGCATTAACCAAAAGTTAAGATGGATACGCCTATGCAAATGGAACACGACCTTCCGTAACTCACGACGAGAAATGATCCCAGCAGAATTTCAACACATGACAAGATAAGGTAGGGCATACCCTTATTTGTTTAATCCAGCGTTTTCCGTAGAGACGTCGAAAGAAGCAAGAAATTTGTTCTATCGAAGAGAAGAAATTAAGAATTCTGTGTATGGACTTATAGGGATAAATTCTTGCGATCGATTAGTAATCAATGTATTTAAGTTTAGTTTAAAACTTACTAATGTATTTAGATTATTAATTCAGGAATCTCTAGTGAGAGATTATAAAGATCATTCTTAGTTTAAGATTTTATCAGAATAGGAATTATTAAATATAATTCAATGCAATGCCGTAACCAGGGGTTACGCGAGTTAAATATATTACCGATTGTGTGTTTGGTAAAAAGAAGCCTTTGATAAATCTTTGAATGAAGTTAGTCTTGATAATTTTTAAATGAAATAAGTCAGTGATACTTCTTTGAACAGAATAAGATATTGAATGAAACTAGTGAGTTTTTATTTCAATTGTATTTCTGTGATAAACTTAAGTATGATTAACTATGTTTTAGAACGTAATTCAAGATGATTTTGTTGAATGATAATATCCAGAAACTTTAGAAGTTATTTGATATTAACCTGTAAACAAGTTGTTTATCAATTGAGTAAGTTTTCTGTTCAAATGTGTTAACAAGAATACTAGAATTTTATTTACGATTCCAGCAATCGTTACCTGTATTTATATTTGTGCTTAATGAATATAAAGTTATGTCATGTTTGAACAAATATGTGTTTTTAGTATTTTTGATTCATTTGGTAATTCTGCAAATACTCTGCTATGTCATTCAAATTTCTTTTACTGTTGTAATGGGCCCTTTTTAGATTCATTCTAACTTTTCAGATCATTAACAGTAACATTTATAATCCATCTTTTGGATTATTTTTGGATGAACTACGTTTGGCCACACAAATGAATAATATTAACTTGAAGGAGAAGAGGGAGACTCGCAAGAAGTCTTGCTTACACTGTTTTTATTTATAAAAATTATTGTTTTTATAACAGGCAATCACTGCTTTTTTAACAGTCTCATACTGTTAAATGCAAATAATAGGTTTACACCGTTATTTGAAAGTCTCACCGTAGTCTCGCTGTTGCTACGTGAAAGTTTCAGAATCACTCATGTTTAGTGTGCTTTTCTTTGCGCGGAAAATTGAAAGTTATGGCGGTCCGGCGTTTCCATTGTATTTAAATTATAAATCCATTCAATTGCTTCTGTTCCATCAGTAATTTTTCAATGTATACTAATGCAAACATATACCGAACTTCATTTAGATAAATCCCAACTCTTTTCAAGCAGTGAAGATTTTAACCCATAGACAATTCTTTAGATATTACTCTGAGCAGCTGCTTGTGTGGTTGTAACAGTTCTTTCATTTAATGAGTAAGCTATTGGCTCATTTATTCTTCTTAGATAGGACTTTCAAGATTAGGGTTGGAATGTTCACCGTTGCCATTATGTTCAACAGAAAATTAACAATTTGCTTTTAAAAGAGAAATATCAGTTATCTTATTGAAGTTTCAAAATAGAATTAGAATGGAGTAAATTATAATTTCCGAGGTCAAGCTAAATAGCTCAAAACTCAAAATTTATAATATTCTTTAAGTCGAAAGCAGTATCTTATTTTTCAAATATCGATCTACTAGCCGGCTACTCTCGCTTCCATCCGCAAGCCTTGCATATGTAATGTAAAAACGTTTTATTTATCTAGCAAATTAATATCGAGATTGGAGAATATACGATTTTCCAGCCCGTTGTGGCCTTCTCGGCACCCCTATCACTTGAAACCTTCTCCAGTTGGTAAAACATCACGTGATCATTACCAATTAATGTTATATTCTAAATAATAGTTAAAAATGAAATTTAAATTCGTATAAACTATTGAAACTCCGAGAAGTCAAAGGCACCTAATATCTTCCTCCAAGCAGGGGAAAGCATCGTAAACCGCTTCCCTCAGATATATTGCTGGATCGTAACCCCCCCCCCCCTCAATACAAACGTTTATTTTTATACTTTTTACATGTCATAGTGTCTACACTATAAAAGCTAACCACATACCAAGTTTCAAGTTTGTAGCATGTTGGGAAGCACCGTATGTGCTCCAATAAACGCCGAGGCTCTTATTGTCGCCGGTCTCTAATAAGCGCCGGGCATCAGAGGGGACACGGCCAAATAGTAGCCGGTTCCTAATAGTAGCAGGTCTCTTAACATTAGCTGGGTCTTTGATATTTGCCTACCGATACTAGTGTAAGCGTCCGTATCTTTATAGTCGTGCGTAACACCTTACGATACATTGCCTTACAAAATGCCGCCGAAACGGTCATTTGACATTGCCTTTAAGATTCGCGCAGTGGAATATGCGAAGGAAATTTCCGGTGAGGCGGCCGCTCGTCAACAACGAAGACGTCATTGCGGATTCGGACGACGAATAGCAACGAAAGGTACAGAAAGACATTGCCATTAATCTTTAACAGTCTTATGTAGCATGTAAAATTCAAATAAAGTAGCTGTTTGTAATATTAGCCGGTATTTATGTATAACAATATTGCATTCTGAAGGTTTTTGTTAATAATGGCCAGCCTCTAATAGCAGCCGGTCTCTATTAAGCGCCGCGCCGTAAGCCGAGGCTAGATTTGCAAATAAATGCCGGGGGCCTCTATTGGAGCATATATGCTATGCTAAACATTTCGAACAGGCACACATATCCAACATTTGTTTCCCTTTTATGTTATAGATGTACTGCACTGCAATCCCACATACGTATATAACGGAGGTAAATAACTGAAATAAGAATACGGGTGAATCTACAGAAAACATGCAATTTCAGTCAAAAATTTTTGAGATTTTAAATTACAAGATTTCCTTTTCAAAAAAATTGAGATGATTGCTTTTGGTGTTCTTACATCCATGATATATGTGGTTCAGGTCAACGCATTTTGGTTATTTTAAAAAAAAAAAAAAGTGATGGTAGGCCTCTATCCACAGAAGTGACTTGTGTTGATAACGATGTCGAATTTTAATATACAAGTAATATTCGAAATAATGAATTTACGTGGGAAAAACTATGAAATAAATAAATAGAAGACTATAATTTATGAATTAAAAGAACATTTTATCAAAAGAGGAAATCATGTACAATAAAAATGAATCCGACTGTCAATCTTAAACGTCTATAAAAATGTAAATATATAATTACATATATCATATATTATATTTATATAATTATAAATATCCTTATTGGCATTTAACAAAGACTGGAAGTGAAAGACAAGTCCTCGTGAAAAACATAGTATCCTCTATTGTTGACGATCATCACTTCCATGGACCCCAAATGTCCTCGGAAGTGCGAATACTTATGTTTCTTGACCCATGTGCTCTTCATTTTGAGGTTAGGAACATGTGTCATTCAGAAAATTAAGTTTACCATATTTCAATTATCATGCCTATATACAGTAATCCCTCGTTTATCGCGGTTAATGGGGACCAGAGCCCCCCGCGATAGGTGAAAATCCGCGAAGTAGGATTGGCCTCCCCTAGGAATTTTCGTGTGTGTGTGGGTACCAAAATGTTTAAAATATGTATATTTATACTTTATATACAGTATACATAAACATATAAGTACAGTATATTTTGTCCGACTTCCTGTGGGTATTTACAAGCCTCTGAGAGAGCTGCTCTCTCTGTCTGGCAACCTAGGAAGCCGTTTCTCTCGCGCATCACGATGAAACAGCGCTGCTTTCCACAATACAGCCGCCGATATGGCGGTATTTTTGAATTTTTATTTTTCGATGAATATTTTTGAAAAACCCGCGATGCACTGAAGCCGCGAGACTTGAGGCGCGAAATAGCGAGGGATCACTGTATAATTATTTTTCCATAGAAAAATTAGGTTCTAAACAAGACCACAGAAGTGATGGGATGAGCTGTGCAAATTACGAAAAATGAATAAAATGGTAATATTTTCATGACAAATGTGCGACTCAGACGAATAAAATCACTTCCCAATCCAAAATCGCCGTGTAAACTTTTGTTTTAAGTGAAATGGAAGACAACTAGCGCATCGGGTGGATTTTTTAGAAAGTTTAAGAATGTCCATAAAAGCGATGGCTAAACCTTGTGACAAGACTTGAAGTTGCAAAAAAATTTTACTGATAATTCGAAAAAAAAATTCACTCAGTATTAAGTTAAATTTATGTATTTCCTGATTTCACAATATATATATTATTTTAAAAAATTAAAAAAATAAAGAAGTTTGGATCTTTAGAAGCTAACCAACTGTAGTTTGTGACAGTCCACGGAAATGACGAATCACCTTCTGTGGATTACTTTTTTTTTGGAAATCCCATAAATTTTTTAAAAAAATTATAATAAACTATAGTATATTTTGTACTTCAATGTGTGATTTTGAAAAATGACAAATATTTTCAATCATTTTCAATTTATTGCTCTGTGACACGAATTACAGGTTTTCCGTAGATTCACCGATACAGCAATACACAAACAAGAAATATAAATACATGAAACGCATACAGAAATAAATAATTGTACTAAAATAACTACATTAAAGCATTTTAGATTGGTTAGCGAAGAGCACTTCACAGTTTTCCTATTCTATTGATTGATTTATTGTATGAGAATGTGAGTGGTAGGGAAGCCAAGCACTTTGTATTCTAAAGAATTGACCTAAAAAAAAAAGTGTAGAAAACAATAGAGAAGTTCATACTGACCTTAATCTTCTTTTTCAGACTAAGGAATGTGGTTGGCGAAAAAAAATGTGATGCAGATGAATGTGAATTGAATTTTAGTCCGAAGCAAGTGGACGTATAGTATGGTGTCGATTGAAAATGGACTCAAATCCAAAGCGAATTAATTCGCGGTCTAATGCAACTGAACTATATCAACATATTAAATCATCTTTACACCAGACTGCAAATGAAGCACTAGGACAAAAACGAAAGGGAAAAAAATTCCCAAAAAAACTTTTGGTGGGATAAGGACATTGAAAAGATTGTACAACAGAAAAAAGAAGCCTATATTAGGTGGATGAGATCAAAAAAGGAAGAGGATAGACAGATTTATAGAACTTTTAGAAATGACACTAAGAAGTTAGTAGTTGGGAAAAAAAGAACATCTTGCGATAAAAAATGCAGATAAAGTGAGACATATATAGGAGGAAGACAACGTACAGAGGCATGAAAGTTTTTAAGGAATATTAGAAAAGAAGATAGTAATTCATGGCAAGAAATTTCTGTTGAGAAATGGGAAGAATATTGTAAGACTTTGCTTACAGAAACTAGAAATGAATTTCAAAAAAATAATACAGATATTGATATCTTAGAACAACTTATACTGTTGCAACTTGAGAGAGTTAAAAGAGCAATTAAAAAATTAAAAAATCAAAGAGGAAGTGGTCCCAGTGGAATATCAGCAGAACTGATCAAAAATGAAACTGATAAATTGTTCAGATTAATTACATAATTATTTGACAGATGCTTAAACGAAGAAAAACCAGAAGAATGGAAAATTGGATAGTTAACATCAATTTATAAGACAGGAGACCGACCAAAATGTGAAAATTACCGTGGCATTACTGTAACAGTAACGTTTAGTAGACTATATGGACGAATTTTAAAAAAATTATTGAAGAAATTAGAATGAAGGAAAGTGAAAAACCAAGCGGATTTAGAGCAGGAAGATCATGTATGGATAATAATATATTTTGTCTTAAACAAATTATTGAAAAGGAAATGGCGGTGGGAAATCAAATTCATCTTTTGTTTATTGATCTTACGAAGGCATATGATAATATTCCAATCGCAAAATTATGGAATGTATTAAAGGAAATAAACATAAATTTAAATATTATTAGGGCAATTCAAGAACTTTACAAACATTAGAAACAAAGATTAAAGTAGGTCAAAGATTGCCAAAAGGTTTTACAACAGATAAAGGACTCAGACAGGGATGTTGTATTTTTCCGACACTTTTTATAATTTATGTTGAAGAAGCATTGAAAGTATGGAAAGAAAACTGCAGAGGATTAGGACTTGTTGTGAATGGAACGTCAATTTTTACTCTGCAATTCGCAGATGACTAAGTCATAATTGCAAAAAGTAAAAATGATTTAGAGAAAATGACGATAAAAATTGAGGAAGAATACGAGAAATGCGGACTATACATGAACGTTAGCAAGACCAAATATTCATGTATAGGAGGAAATGAGACGGACCTAAATCTAAATAATAACATGAAAATAGAAAGTTGTGAGCATTATAGGTACTGTCAGGTGCATTTCCAATGTCACATTGCGAAATAGTGCTTTCCTGCATTGCTTTCCTTAAACCAGTCTAACAAGTTAGGTTTGTCAGATCGAAACATTTTTAGCCCAAATTTTAGCTCCTTTTTTGCATTGAAAGGGGGTTAAAAATAATTGTAAGAGCTGAGAGCTTGTTGCACTGCGGGGAAGCACCGAGCAGCTAACGTGACATTGGAAACGCCACCCACAGTACCTTGGAGTAGACATTAATAAAGAAGGCACAGACTCAAGAAATTAAAAGCAGAATTTGTCAAGGAAGGAAGGCTGTAAAACTATCAAATTCTATTGGTGGAATGAAAAGATCTCTAGGAAAACAAAGTATAATATATACAATTCTATTGTAAAGAGCATATTGTTATATGGGGCAGAGGGATGGAGAATTATGGACATAGAAAGAAAGAAATTAGCGGCAGTGGAAATGGATGCTCTAAGAAGATCATGCAGGATATCAAGATTAAAAAGAATAAGAAATGAAAGAATCAAAGAAACGATGAAAATAATAGGAAACATATTTGATGATCTTCATAAAAAACAATTAGTTTGGTATAGTCATGTTAACAGAATGGGTGATGAAGACTACCCAAAATTGCTTTTAATTATAGATTAAATCAAAAAAGGAAACGAGGAAGACTACGAAAGACTTGGATGGACGATATTAAAAAAGCAATGAGGGTTAGGTGTCTGGAAGAAGAATGGACCCTTGACCGGAAGAAATGACGCCGATTTGATATGCAGGCCAATATGTGTGTACAATAAATATTTTTTTTTAAATTCTAGGTAAAAAACAAAATAAAATAAAGTCCTGGCATTGCTGATCGAAAAATTTTATCATTTTTAAAAAAAAAATAGTTTCTTTTACTATCTTACTTTTGTCTGGACGTAAAACTTTCCTACACTAAATTTCTGAAAACGAAGACAGCATTGTAGAAGTTAGAGTTGTTTTTGTTTTGTCATTTCGCATAAGGAAAGAGTCCTTAACTAAACACATTAATAAATTTATCACATTTACTAAGACTATGTTATGAATTGATATTAAACTGACATTTATAACGTCAGCGTACATTAAAATAATTTATATAATAGTCTCATTTTATAATGAAGTTTTAATGTTAAAAATTAATTCAATTAGTGATTCAATATGGCTGCGTTCTCTCCTATTCGATTGTTTCTCGTCTCGGGACAGCTTTTGCTTCATATATTTATTGTGTGAAATGTTTACTGCAAATGTCGATGAGATACTCATTCTCATTTAATCCGTGCCATTATCGAACTGATAAGTGACTTAACAGGTATTAGTTAATCAACAGTTTTTAGAATAAGGACCGAAGCGAAAAACAGCGATTACGTTCTCCGATTCACGGCCGGACCAGGACGGGCTAATAGCGGTCAAGACTGCAGAAATTTGATAGTTTTGATCTGATTTTCATCCGGCGAAAGGTACATGAATTTTATTCTAAAAATGAAATCCCATCTGTTGATGAAGTTTTCAGAAAATAAATAATAATGTTGATTTCTGAAATTTTATTTTGAGAACATTGCAACAGTTGCTGGACGATATCGGTTTTACTACAACTGCAGACGCCACCAGGATCCTGTATTGATTGATCGGGAAGATATTTTGTGGAAACGACGATATTTAAAGGCAGTTAAGCAATATCGAGAAGAAGGCTGATGTATTTATTACCTGGATGAAACCTGGAATAACACAGGCCATTCCAAAATTAAAATGCGAATTGTTTTTTTCTCGTTGATCAAAGTGTGGATTATAAATTTAGATTCCCATTCCAGTAGTAATGATTTTGAAGGAGGATTCAGCGGAATTGAGAAGATGGAGTAAAAACTTGTTTTTTTTTAAAAAAAGCAGATAAATAGTCATTATCAGGGCTAACAAATAATGAGAAAAAGTACTCAACTCATTCCTCATATAGGATTTATAATAATGAAATTATATTAACAAATCATTGAACAAAAACAAAACTATTAACATTTCCTTTTATTTTTGTTTCTAAATCACGACAGAACAGACAACAATAAAAGCAATTGTAAAATATTCAAAACTACATTTTATGTAAAATATTACAGTATTAGAATCAAAATGTATTTACTTATTATTTGTCAATTAATAAAAAAAATTAAACAAAATTAAACAAAATTAAACTAAAAAAAAAAAAGAAAACTACTAACACAGAAAAACTTCAATATTTAATTGATGTTCATTTAAACCTTGAAATTAATATGAAATTAAATTCTTTGGAGATTTTATGGATTTCTTAAGTTGCGATGGAGTATTTTTAGCAATGAAAAAAATTAAACGTCGATTCTGAATTTATAAATATCACAATAATCTCCCGTTTTTTTATTGTTTAACCACTTTATTGTAAGAAATAAATCATTCGTTGTGCAAGGATACATGCTCGCCTCATTCGAGTCATCAGACCAATTGGAGTAGCATTGTAACTGTTAGGAAGTAGTTCTCTAATAGTTCCAAAGCTACTTTCATAAGATTTTGTGGACTGTAAAGAATTATTCTTATATTGCTACAATAAGTCTGCAATATGCTTATAGAAGGTTATTGTATGAGTTATATAGTTAACTTGTTAAGAGTTTTGCTATTTTACAGAAGAAAAGATTACTTTTTTTTTCCACTGGTGAACTGTCTTGTTACTAAGATGTATCCTTGCACTCTTTTTTAAATTCTAAAAATTAAAAATCGCTTACTCCTCACTCCCATGATGTTGCTCGAAGTTATAACTATGGTTTCAAAAGGAATAAAATAATCCTAAATCAACTTTATTTAATAACAGTAAAGGAAATAAAAGCTACCTGCTACCATAAACACTGTCTATCGATGAAATATTAGGACAACTATCGAATAAAAGCTGGTCCTTCATTAAGAAAAAAATCCCTGCTTTGTATATTTGCGAAAGAAATCAAGATCATTACGTCATCATCTGGCAAAATCTAAAATTATCAACAAGACTTTTTTGTTTTTAGTTTCTTTTTTCTTGTTGAATGGCTTTTTGTTTTAATATTTCGTTTGAAGGAATCACGGCTGGTTTCTCCAAATACTGTAGTATTGACTCCTTTCGCAGCGCTATTAGATTCAATTGCATTTAATCCAAGATTAGCTCATGTCGCAGCGCTAACGGATTCAATTGGTTTTAAATCCATGATTAGGTTATGACTATTTGGAGAAATCATCCGGTAGTGATGTTAGAAAGTAAAGAGATATGAATCCTTATTTACATTAAAAACACGAGAATCATTAAGAAACCTTCCTCTTACATTACATATAGTAAAATAATAAATTACATCTTATATTACATATAGTAAAATAATATATTACATCTTATATTACATATAGTCAATGGCAACTGCTAATGTATATATTAAATTGAATATAAGTTATATTTATATTTATATTTAATTAGTTGAAGTTTAATTTTTGTGATAATATATATTTTGATTATTGTGCTTGAAAAGAAAATTTTTAGTTAGAGAGTTTTTTACTAGTTTTCTGCGGGATTGATGTGTGCGGTATGACAACGAACAAGATGGCGTAACGACAAAGCCTGTAACAGATTGTTCGATTTGAACGGAGATAATTATGCCTGGTATATCTGGACGTTGACAGATAAAGGAGAGCGGGAGCTTTGAAGAAGGAATGTCGCTGCCAAAACTAAAGTAGGAAATATTATGTTTGCAGATGACGCAAGTAAATAAGAAATATTTATTATTCTTCTGAGGCCCTCCTAGACAAATGAACAACTGACGTCTTCCATGGAAAGTGAAGATTTAAACCCGAACAGTACCGTAATAAATAATTGAGAAATCTAGGATAAGAAGACATAGTTATGATGAATGAAAGTATTTATTTTCCGGTTGCTGAGAGGATCGATTAAAGGAAGAATTCGACGGAAATCCCCATGCGAAGAGTTCCGAAGATCGAACGTTTAAATAGGCTTAGGTATTCGAAACAGAAGAGAAATTAGCCCCAGTGGATCAAGTGGAAGCAATCTGATTTCATACAAGTGATTAGGAATATTTGTGTGTGAATTAGTGAAACTAATTATGGCTTGTTTGGTTATCTAGTGTTAATTATATATATCAACTGGTAGTTGATAGCAAAGTATCAATTTTATGCATAGTGGTTTCGAGACGAGTTATCATCGAGACTCTGCTTTCGTAAGTACAGTTTCCTTTATTTTATGAATCGATTATCCAACGGATTGCTGATTTGTAACAAGCCCAGAATATATAAGTAACATTATTAAAGGAGCAAAGATTAATTTTTCACGTAGGGGAAAAACCATTGTTGAGTGATCTAACTTTAGTTTCTTCGATGAATGTAATAGTACATTAATGACAGATATGACTTAGATGTAAATACCATTATATTCTGAAATTGAGTATCCTTGTAGGTTGCTTGTTAATATTTACATAGGAAGTCATTAGTTTAATATTTTGAATTTAGGTGTAGTATTAATGTCAAAAGTGACATTTGAAGATGAGATATATAATACTATGTTTTTGTACTACATATTATTATTCTAAGATTAAGAATAATCATAAAGGTTAAAGTTCATTAATAACTTGTAATTATTCAGTATTTCATATTTTGATATTTAAATGTAAACTGATACATGCAAGGTTTTTTAGATGGTACCATTAGGCATTAGCTACAGATGAACTGAGTTAATATATGATAACAAATGTTATTGTTCTTATATAATAAATGATTGTAAAGTTATTTTTTCCTTTCATAAAGGTTATGAACTCTTGTAATAAATTATTTTAAAGTTTTTTAAATTTACAATTGCATTTGTTTCTTTACCTGGATGCGTGCTTGCTCTGAAAGTATATATTATGCCCCATCTATTTTTAGAGGCAAGGGAATTCATATATTCATATATACATGTTATTCCTTTTAGCAGCAACAATCGTTTAACATATCATTAACATTGAAATATTTACCATAAAATTTGAGAACAGATATCAAGGTGTTTTTATGATTAAGAAAACTTTATAAAAACCTCTTACTTCTACTGAAAAGCTCAGCAGTACATATCACTATTATAATATTTTAAAAAGCAGCATTACAATACAAAAAAATATGTAAAGTAGTACCATAACAATGTAACAATTAAAATTTGATACAATCGTACAAATAAGCAATTTGTATATGTTCGTGTTCAGTGTCAGTATCTCTTAATGTGCGTTACATGATTGATTACAGGTGGAAATTAGTTGCTTGTTTTAGATATTTCAAGTGCAGTAACATTGTTTTTATGTTTCCTTAAATTATTTTTATGTAAAATTATTAAGATTAAACATTCAATAATCTCGATAATAGTTAAGGCATTGAAACCCAAAAACAATCCTAGACTTCCACAGATTTTAGCGAAGAGTGTGTTAGGATTCATTTGTGAATACTGACTACTAACTAAAATAAAATTATTTGGATATTGAAGGAAAAAGGCAGTGAATTTATTAAATATTGGTAGTTTTATAGCGTTAACGTTGATATTATAAATATATTCTTCACACGCTCTTGGACAATCACACCATTGGTCTTGATTGTTGTTGTTAAAAGCAAAGGCAAGTTCCATTGTAAAATTAAAGGACTCGGGTGTTGAACAGTTTTTAAGAGATGTATCTTCAATGAAAGGCAATCTGAAGTAAATAAAAATGAAAAAGTAATTAGTTTCTGAAGGTCAGTTATTATTTATTATAAGTTAAAAAAAAAAAAGTTTCTTAAAATTGATAAGTCTTTCTGATATCCTATCACAGTATCCACCTCATTTAGCGACCACTGTTTGTATAAAAGAAATCAAATATATTTATTTTTCTTTATTATTGAAACTAGTCGGCTATCCGTCGCTTCGCTCCGGAAGCCTCGTGTATGTAACGGAAAACAATTTGTTATTTATTAAAAAAACACACACACACAAATTACATCAAGTAAAATAAAACTAAAATTTTTTTAAAGTTTTTTTTTATTTTAATTTTTGATGTATATATTCTCTCAATTCACGACTGCTTTTAGAATCAGTGTGTGAATCATATATCTGTGATATATTTTTATTTTTTGTAGAGATTAGAATGGGAATCCTTGTGGTCTAATGCCTAAGACGTCTAACGTCGGAGCAGAAGGTTGCATGTTGGATTCCAGTAGATAACTTGTAGAAATTATTTCTATTTTTGTAAATTACAATAATTGCACCAGACCGAAAGAGAAATAAAAGATTTTCGTAATATAGATACAATTTTCAGTCGCTTTTGAGCTACAAATAGTGAGCTTTCAGTATTCTACTTAATAGAAATAGTGCTTCTTTCTTTCTTGAGTCTCTTTTTTTTATTTCCATTGATACTTTACAGTGGTTTTTGAGTTAGAAATAGTGATTGTTTTTGAGTAACGAATAGCGATATTGCAGTATTCTACCTAATAGAAATAGTGATTTTTTTTTTCTGTTCTTTTTTATCCAATTCCAATTGATACTTTTCAGTGGTTTTTGAGTTACAAATAGTGAAAATTATCTATATCTATTAGCTAGGCCATCAGATTGTTCGATATAGATATTTGAAGAAGAGATTTCAGATGGACGTTAGCTGATATAGATGATAAATGAAGATCATAGCTTGTATACGAAATTCTTCGCAACAAATTGATTGTGAGTATTCTTTAGAGTGAAGATAACCAAATTCTGTTGAATTGTGACTCAAAGACCTAAAGTTGTATGTGAGTTAAGACAACGTTTTTCAATTATATGGCAACTTTATCTAGAGTTTGTCCTTGAGCTTTATTGATAAATATCGCATAAGAAGGTCTGATCGGAAATTGTTTTCTTGTGAAAGTGAATGGAAGTAGATTACCGCATGGTTCCATAGACATCCTATGGATGAAAACAAAATCTCCTTTGTGAGTTCTGTTATAATTTCGGTTTCTATGAGATCATTATCGAATGAACAGCATTTAAGTTGAGTTCCATTGCAGTATGCAAACTTGGGATTGATGTTTCGCAACAATATTATTGGAGATCCAATCTTCAATGACAAACGATGTTGAGGAATTCCGCTGAGATTCTTTGCGTTCAGACACTTGGGCATATAGAGATGTTCGTGTGATGGATTATCAGAAGTGTCAATTTTATTCGCACTTGTATTGTATGCTCTGTAGTCTCTCCTTGTATTCTTAGACTTATCATTCGATTGATGTTATCGACACTCTCGTTCATCTCGTTTATCCAATTCCAATTGAAACTTTTCAATGGTTTTTAAGTTACAAATACTGATTCCTCAGTATTCTACCTAATGACGTACTGCGTCTTTCTTTTTTGACTTTCTTTTTAATTACAATTGTTACTTTTCAGTCAAAGGCGTTCAGTTTTGACAGATAAGTCAAAAAAGCAATATGAAGAGAGTTGTAGTTCCCATGGCCTAATGGGTAAGATGTCTGACTTCGGATCAGAAGGTTGCAGGTTCGATTCCTGTCGCGGATGTTTCATTGAAAAAATTCTTTCTATTTTTCATTCTCACAGAAAACTGCGCCGGACAGACAGACAGACAGACAGAGAAATAAAAGATTTTAGTAATATAGATTGTTACTTTTCAGTCAAAGGCAGTTCAGTTTTGACAGATAAGTCAAAAAAGCAATATGAAGAGAGTTGTAGTTCCCATGGCCTAATGGGTAAGATGTCTGACTTCGGATCAGAAGGTTGCAGGTTCGATTCCTGTCGCGGATGTTTCATTGAAAAAATTCTTTCTATTTTTCATTCTCACAGAAAACTGCGCCGGACAGACAGACAGACAGAGAAATAAAAGATTTTAGTAATATAGATTACCTCATTGCAATTCAGAAATATATTTTGCTTTTTTTTATAATTACGAAATCAGATTCCCTTAAATGCTTCTAAGATGATATTTAACAAACAATCCTTTAATGTACAACAATGGGGAGACCAAATCGTTTACAAAGTGACATCCTGGCATAGCTGTTTCACGCTCTTTGTCGATCATCAGCCAAGAGCAGTCGCCAGTAAACAACGAGGTCTCAGTACTGAGGCTAATCCTTTAATGTCTCATGATAAAATTCAATCCAATAGTTCCAATTAAAAGAATAAAGGTAACTTTAAAATTTATTCAATAATTTTTGTAAAGTTTTTAAAATTATTATTTATATAAGGAATATATAAGCAGAGTAAGAATAAATGCTCTTAACCTTTTAGCAAATTAAACTAACTCGGAAATCTTTTAACACATTTAATAAGGCGATAAAAATTACAATCAGCTTACTCAATTAAAGCTTACAGATAATTCAGTATTTTACTAGAATTAATCAAACTTAATATCTTTGAATTAAAAGTTCTTTGGTTCTTTGGGCGCAACTTGCTTCTGATCAGCAATTCAGTTTCTTCCGGCAATCTAACACTTTTACGTTTCTTTGCCTAAGTTTGCTGTCACTTGAATTTACAATACCTCTTCTCTTTCGATGACGACCTAATTTGCTTCTGTAGCAATAAAAGTTCTAGAGGTTTTAATATCTATTTCCTACGCTAGAAACCTTACTAGCAAATATTCCTCGCTAACTTCTACTTTAAATAACTATTTCATTGAATTCTTTAGATCCTAAACGATTCCCAGTTATTGTTATCTTGATGCCTAACTTGCTTCTATCTCTCCCGTTTAAATAGCTTAAAGTGTTCAAATAAATCTCTACTTACAGAAACCGTCGAATTCATTTGTCGAACTGCAGTAGATGTCTCATACACTTTCGTCCATGCTATTTATTCTTAGTCGTATCTGCATCATATTCCCACGAAGTCTTCTTTTCCGTATTTCGGGGACCTTGTCTCCAAGTACAATTTTCTCCTGAACGAATCGAGCTTTGATGCCTTGATACTGAAGTTGGGCTTATACTTTCACAGTAGCTTTATCACGATAGCTTAACTGTTCTGGGTGGATCATGGAATTCTCAATAGTGGCAGTTATCTTCTTTCTGCTTCGAATATATTTGGATAGGATTTATGCAAGGTGAAAAACCTATCTCCGTGTCGTCAAAGAAGTTCCCGTTGAAGCTGTCTCTCCCGGGCAGATCGTGTTTCTGTCCGTGATACGACCAATTTCCTCGACCTGGTTAGACCTCTTGCTTCTTCTTCTGGCAAGTCTGGAATCGTTCCGGCCTTTCACACGGTAGGGCTCCCATTTGTCTCCGACAAATATGTATCTTCACTCCTTGATGAGTTACTGAACGATTCAACCAATTCTTTGGTACGTCTATGGTCGATCCAGCCTTTCGTCTTAGGCTTAATTTTCTCCGTTTTGCCAACGTATCTCGGCAAACTATATTGGTACAGGTTTCCTCGTCTTCGTCTCGCCGATATTCGTCTTTGCGAAATCCTACGGGCGTTCTCACTTTCCTTGTGAGAATAAGAGCTATCTCTCACACGTCTTCGTCGGTGAGATGTCGAACTGGACAGCCTTTGTCCCTCACGTCTTAACCCTGTGAGGGAGCGAACTCAACTGCTTCCTCCCTCAACTGAGCGAACTCAACTGCTGCAGGCACACTGAAACAATGCTTCATCCCGTGAGTTAATTCCATGCGTCACGAACAGCAGTCAAACTAATACCTAATCAAGCTCGTGAAAGTCTTATCCCTGCGTGCGCCAACAATATGTCGACCGCGTTATCAAAACATGAAAAATGCCTGCCTTCGGTTCTAACTCAATTAAACCAAATGAGAAAATTAAAATTGCTTTTATCGAAAATTTAGGGATAAAATTTTAACACTAGAAATTCAAAACTCTGAATTTTTACAAAATGTCAATGCTAATTAATTTACGGAACTCAAACATTTATTGACTAGATACCGGTACTTGAAGTTTTGAACGAAAATCTAAGTAAGTAGTCTGAAATAATATTGTAACAGTTTATAAATAAATATTTTTTGAAATCATTTATTTGTATTTGTCCGTATTTATTCATATTAATCTTTACCGTTATTTATTTTAAATCATTCGTTTTCTATTTCTTAATTATTGATGTTCTGGTTATTTTTGAATTCTTTTCCATTACAGCCTTTAACTAGTTAATTAATTTAAATTCATTATGTTCTTGTCTAATCACTATGTATAATTTTAATTACTTATCAAATGAAATTCAACTTTGTAAAATCTATAAAAACACATATTTTCTGTTTAATAAAGCAATTCAGTTCGGTTCCAAACTTGACTCGTTGTTTCATCGCTCTTAAAAGACTCCCACAAACACAATAAGGAAATATAGAGCACTAACCTGCATGCTTTAGGATGTTTTGCAAAGTAATCATCGTAGCATTTGCTTTTGCATTGGGCTGCAATCTTAGGTTCCCAGCAAGGAGAATTGGGACGATCTAGGAACACATTCTATAGAAAAAATAAGAAAGAAAAAAAAAAGCTTATCGTAAAATCTACTAAAAAAAGTTTATAAAATATTCCAATTTCAATTTTTCAAAAGTTCAAAAGTAACTTGAACAGAAATGGATGCTTTGTGAAAATGGAGCTTAGCCTTTTTCAAAACATCTTTCAAGCAGAAACCTGTATTTATATCTACTGGCTCCACTGTTGTTCTGATTATCAAACATTGCAAAGTATAGCAGAACTTGATGAACTACAAATTATTATACTTGTATTTCAAATTTGAACTAATATCAAGTCTTCAAGCAAAAGGCGTAGCTTTATACTCTGCAGCAAAAGGAAGTCGCTCGCATCTCGTAACATTTGAAAATTAAAAGTTTATACAGTATACTCTCGATATCTCGAACTTCGATATCTCGAAAACCTTGATATGTCGAAAAATTATTTTTCCCCTTGATATTACGTATTCATCTAATGTTAATTTTAATTCTTATGTCGAAAAGTTTTCACTCAAAACCTTGTTATGTTCGAATATTTTTCGAAGTAAAAAATGAATTTTTCCGGAAAAATCGCCTTTCAGTTTTGTCGAAGCAAATAGAGGTATTTTTTAAGAAATTCTAGTAATGTTAGTACATTGTATTTTACTTAGTCTTTTCAATTCAATGTAATTATTTTCGACTACTTTTAAAACTAAAATTATCATTGCTGTATTTAGACTTATTGTCAACTTTCATTACATATTTTTATTCTAATTTTTAGAATATTTTTCCGTATCTTGTGTTTTTACGTGAATTTTTATGTTTTGGTTATGACCTTGTTATCTCGAAAACTCGCTATCTCGAATTTTTTTTAACGTCCCTTCGACTTCGACATATCGAGAGTGTACTGTGAATGAAAAATAAAAGAATAGCTTATTCTTTATTCAGTAACAACAATCGAATTTGTTTTTCCTCAATAACAAATCTTAATTGCAGGAGACTATTTCAAAATGCTTAGTGAATGAAATCCATTACTATTTTAGTTAATTCACAAGAAAAAGCTTATTCAGATGTATTTCATGGATATTTATATAATGCTTTCCTCTTTCCATAAGGATAACACAAGTTATAAAATTTAGCCTAAACAGTGGTGAGGGTTTAGGAGTTCACGATTGGCACTCAAGACTCCTTCGAAGAAATTGATCCCATTCTCTCTGAATGAAAAAATAAAGAAAATTGTTTTAAATTTAATTTACAAAAGTTACATTAAGAATAAATTCAAATATCATTAAGATCTGGATCCAAAACGTTCTTTTTCTTCAAAAATCACTTTTATTGAAGGGCGCAATCACAATAAATGAAATGCCTCATTGAGAATTTGATATTTTTGAATTCATAGGAAAGCATTATTTTGACTTTATTTTATTAAAATAAACGTTTATTTCTTTTTATTAATAATAATTACAAACGTCTCTACAAATATTACAAACGTCTCTATCTTGAATTACAATCCGATGTGTGATGACGAAGAAATTGTAATATCACTTTGAAGGTTTTCCAGTTGGTAAAGAAGCCCCTTATTATTTAAAATTAATGTTATAGTCCTATTTCGTAACTCGATAAACCCTAGATATGAAATTAATATCGAGATCGGAAAATGTAAGACTTCCCACCCGTTCTGTCTTTCGCCGCACAGCACCTATCTATTCAAAGGTTTCCCAGTTGGTAAAAACATCATGTGATGCTATATTCTGTAAATGTTTTACAGAAAATCTTTTACAGAAATCTTCTGATTTGGTAACCTGAAAACCCAGTAAAGTACCCTTCAGTAATTTTTTCCTCAGATCCTACCCCCCATTTATGCCCCCTTCCCCCAATTAATAAGTTAAATCATTGAAGCGGTTTCGGAGAATCTCATACCTTCAAAAAAGATCCCCCACCCCACCCAGCACATCGTTTACGAACCGTCGAATACTTATCTTTTCGATTTTGACAAAGAATATTCAAGTGAAATTTCGTGTTTCCAACTAAAGCGGTTTCAGAGATATGTGTACCCTTAACAAAGTTTGCCCCCCGTCAGCCTGAATCTGGGTTCTTAAATTAAAAACATTTAATTAAAAAAAAACGTTAAGAAGAATATTATTTATTTCAAAAAATAGAAAAGAGAGAAAAGAAAATTCATTATCATAACTAAAGAATGTAAGTACAAAGCATAAAAGTGAAGAAAAAAAAATTATTGCCACAAGCAGATTTGAACCAACTAACCATACCTTCAAAGGTCACCTTTATAGTCCAGTCATTAGGTACTTTTTTGGTGCAAAAGGTTGAGGAGTTTTGGAAAACTTGGCATTAGTGTAGACTTGGGTGCCCTAAGTATGACGCTAAGTGCGACCTCGAGCGACCGCCGCTCGCGCCGCCATCATTGAAAAAATGGCGCCCAAAATCAGTTTTTGGCACATACCTCCATTCCTGTAGGTAAAACTTTCAGAAAACGTTCCTGATTAAAAGTTAGAGAGGATAAACTTTGCTACAAAGTTGCTTCTATTCCTTTTATAGTCAGACTAATACTTTCCGAGTAACAGGGCCAAACACTAGAACGATTTTTGTGAAATTGCAGAAAATCGGCATTGGTAAAACGTAGGTTTTACCAATTATCAGCCAATAAGCTTACCTAAAGTGCCTTTAGCTAACATATAACTGTTTATATATAGATTGGGAAGAGACTAGAACGGAGCGTTTCGTCCCGTTTAGGACTCATCAGCCAGCCAACCCGGTGACAGCTCAGGGTGCGAATTCTGTCTTCTAGCGTTGTGCCTTCGTTTGTTGCTTATTTCTTGAAATTTGTAGGCCCTTGAAATCTCGTTTTCATTTTGAACACACGGATTCGTTAATTTGTAATTGCCTTTCTTAAATTCCTGTTGTGCCTAGCGAATGCAACGTGACCAGAACGATGTGACAGAGATTGCACAATGGCTGTTGCAACATAATCCGTTTCCGCAAGTCGACAGTTTGTTCTCCATCAACAGTGGAGTCGTTGGTGATGAAACTTTATATTGTCACATGGCACAAGAAATAGGTGCTGCAGCTATTGCGAAGACTGTAGGCAATAATTGTGATTCGATAAAATTCAAGCGTAAAGATGCAGTGCTTTCCTTGGAAGCAGCAAAAAGCAGTGTCAAAGTCGATAATCTTTCTATTTCCATCTATCCCCTGTTGTTGTTTCAAAGAATCTGTATTGCCAAAAAGATCGATGAAGAATTGAAAAATTATTTCACATTTGAACTCGCCCTATTCCCCCTATCAGTATTTAATGCGGATGGTATGCGAAAGGGAACGAAATCGTCACTGTTCAAGGCATTTTCTTGAGTGAACCAGGCTGTTCAACCGAATAACAACAGCTTGCCTATACTGGACGTCGGCTTTTTGTTGCATCGAGTGATATGGCATCGCAATGATTCATACGGATCAGTGTGCAAGAACTACATGCAATATGTCCAAAGGCACTATGGTCCTAATGCAGTCGTTGTCTTTGACGATTATCCAGCGAAAGCAGCTAGCCGGAATACGAAAAGTGCATAAAGATATCGACACACCAGAGCACATGTATCCATTGATGTAATTTTCGATGAAGAGATGATTCCACCTGTTTCGCAAGAACGATTCTTGGCGAGCGATATTAACAAAAGGCATTTAATTTCCATGTTAATTACGAAGTTTAAAGATCAAAATTACACAGTGAAGCAGGCAGTAGCAGATGCGGATGTGCTCACCATTCAGACAGCCATCGACAGGACGTCGTCGTTTACGCGTGTTTTCGTTATCGGAGAAGATTTAGATTCGTTGGTTCTTTTAACTTCAAAGGCGAGAGATCATGACAATATTTTTTTGCTGAAACCGGCGAGGGGAAAAGTTGCGGAAACGCTTTATCCGACGCTGAGTCTGAAATATAAGGAAGCTGTTGCGAAGAATATTTTGTTTTTACATGCAATGGAGTTGTGACACCACCTCTGCACTCTTTAACCAAGGAAAATTTAAGTTCCTCGGTCTCCTGTATAAAAACGACTCGTTGCTTGACACTATAGCAACTTCCAGGACATCGAAGCAGATGTGGATGCTTTCGCTGCAGCTGGTGAAGCATTCTTATTGGCACTACACGGCGGATCGTCTACAACGGACATTAGATTCCCTTCGCTACAAACATTTTGTGAAGTCTGTGTCCAAGAACACAATTAATCTCGCGTCGCTTCCACCCACAAGAGATGCTGCGAGGCAGCATTGTCTGCGAACATACCACCAAGCCGCGATGTGGTGTGGCAGTGAAAGAGATCCTGAGCAATAAGGCTGGCAGAAAACGAGGCATGGGCTCGATGCTTTTTGCGCCACGTCAGAAGCAGCCCCCGACACAATTTTAAACCGACATCCTGTAAATGTAAAAAAGGCTGTGTATGAGCGTGTGAATGTCGAAAACGGGCTTAAAGTGCTCGATGCTGTGTCTATATTGCAATGGGATAGCATGTGAAAACATTCCCGATTTGATAGCAGATTCCGATTCCGAAGACCCATACGAAGTTGATGACATCCTTGTTTCGTTGGAGTGGGTGTTAGAGACGACGGAGTACAAACAAAATTCTAAAGATAGTGAACATAATAAACCAGGGACAGTTTGGAGCCTTGGAGTAGGCCTACCGGGGATACCACGTTAACAAAACGCGCCGCTCAACTCTACCTCGTGAATGGTGTGGAAACGAGTTGATAGAAGCAGTGGTTTATAGTACATTATTGCATGAAACTGCTTTAGGTACGCTACTTGGCTTATAATTAGTAAAACGTAGTTTGACATTGCCGCTGTTCTGTAATTTCAACAAACTCGTTCCACTGTTGGCCCTATTACTCGGACAGTATTAGTCTGACAAAAAAAATGTATATAAGCAACTTTGTAGCAAGGTTTATCCAACTTTTAATACGAAACTTTTTCTCTATAACCCAGTGTTTCTCAATCTTTAGTACTTGCGACTTAATTTTCAATCACAATTCTCATCGCCCCCCCCCCCCCCA
>JAFIDM010000001.1:92178472-92246126 GCA_023159025.1 Thereuonema tuberculata
TATCAGCATCCATCACTACAATCTTATTGCCCTTATCTGCTTTACAAATTATTAATTCTTCATCACGTAATATTTATCTAAATTGATTTAAAAGGACGAAATATTGGAGAGAAGTAATGGTTTGTGTTTATATATGAAGAGTTATTTAAATATATTAAGTAATTTTGATGTTACTTTTAGAAATTAATCATGTTTATTTCCGTTCTACTCCATTCTTGTCATCTTATCTTTTTCTTTCATTGTAAATTTATTTTTTATGCTCGTTTTATTTTTTAAGTTCTCATGAGACTTCCTTTTGGTTGAGTTCGCGCGGCATTGATCTACCAATCACTGTATGTTGCGTCACATATTAGATCCTTTGTCGTCTGTATCGGTTATTTTGTAATTGTTTACTGATGACATAGAGATGTTCATACGTATAAGCTGAAATGTTATGAAAAGAGACAATCTGACACTCTGGACTTCTACCTTCACTTCGTTTCTAAATGAACGGCCAAGATTTGTTGAGAGATGGTGGATACTTCAATTATTCTGTCTCAACAATATGAGACTTGAACGACCACTTCATCGTTATGTGCAGAACACAGAGATCAAGAAGTGAAGTAATTCGAGGTTTAACATGTCAAACAAGTGCCGAGAAGAAAATCCCAAAAAACTTTGCAGCGATCGCCGAAAGTCCGTAATGAAAGCCAGAGCAAGAGAACCGGAGCTCGGAGCCGGATCAAGAGCCTTTCCAACAGCCGGCATTGAATTCGTCACCGTCACCGAGAAACCCGATCGGTTCTCATACATCTAATCCCGTTGTTATGCTAGAATGTACATTACTCACATGTACATTATAATATACATATATAAATGTACGTTTAGAGTGAATCTTTAAGTGATAAAGTGTAGTAGTCAACCTACAAAATAAGTGCTACGTATATTTTTCGAACAGTTTTGGGATCCCAAAGCTACTATGCCGGTTTTTCAGTTTGACCTGTAGGTACGTCTCTATATTAAATATAACTCGGAGAAACTAATAACTTCTATCTCATTCACCTAAGTGAAGTTACTCAACAATTGAGTCACAATTGAATCTATGTAGAAAATAGGAACTTTGTTTTGAACTTTGTTCAGAACTTTGTTTTTGTTTTATATTTACAGTATCTGTTATCAATGCGGCCAGAGTTGAAACTCTCAGAATGCTACGCAGATTATAGATTTTCCTTTCCTGGCCGGTCGTTTACATTCAAATATAAGAGAAAATGGCGGTCGTTGGATTCACATTTAACATTTCGACGAGGAAAAGGTCTCAAAAGTGAAGAAGGGAAATTATTCTTAACGTTGCTCGTCGATTTCAAGAAGATGTATGTGAGATTTTTGATATTTCTATTTTTGATAATTGAGATTGATATTTCCTGCGGAGCTTATGGCATTGATACTGGAGAAATTAGTCAATGATAATGTGTTTCCGGTTTCAACATTCAGTTCGACGATAATAGTTATCTTGTGTATACATATTATTAAATTTTAAGAGAACAATATAAATCCTGTAAAATTTTATCATCTTGTTGTTTGTTTTATTAGTTAAAAATAGTTAGTTATTTATTTTCAAATCATTAGCGTTACACTTAGGATAGTATTCTGTAGGCGCATCCTATCAAAGCGTATTCATTTTCACACTTATTTTAGATAGATTTTGATATTAGATATTTTAATATTTATATTTTCTTTTTCTGGGTTTTTCTAATGATCACAGGTTTTCTGTTATCTTTGCAAAAACCGTGACAGAAGTATATATATATAATAATATAATATGTATAATAAAAATTACTCACATATATATACACTGTCCGGCCACTTTATTAGCTACACCTACTAGCGTGTTGGGCCTCCTTTAGCCCCGAAAACAGCCTGAATTCGTCGAGACATGGATTTCACAAGATGCTGAAAACATTGTTGACATATCGTGCACCATATAGACATGAGTGTGTCACGCAGTTCATGAAGATTTGATGGAGATGTAGGCCTGGAGCGAACAGCCCGTTCCAGCTCATCCCACAAATGTTCAATCGGGCTGAGATCCGGGGACTGAGGGGTCACTTCAGCAAGGAAAAGTCATCGTCATGTTCTTTAAACCATCTCATAGTGATGCGGGCTTTGTGCACCTGCGCATCATCCTGCTGGAAGTAGTCATCTGCATGAAGAAAAACTGTTAACGGTTGCACTTGGTCAGCTACGATGTGTAGGTAAGCTCTGGCATCCTGGCGTGCTTCCAAAGATATCAATGGACCCAACGTGTGCCAGGAAAACATTCCCCACACCATGATACTGCCCCCACCGGCTTGAAGAGTTATTGTGAGACGCAGCAGGGGTGTACCTAATAAAGTGGACGGACAGTATCAACTTATATAATTTGCTAATTTCGTCTGTCTGTCTGTAACTTGATATAATTAAGCTATTAAGATAGATCCAAGGTTCTCAATGGTACCATTGGATCAAGGGCACTCAAATTGGATGAAATATTAGTTCATTTAGTCATTCCATGTTGTTTCCATGAAATTTTAACTGAAATTCTAACAAAACATACGTTCAAAACCAAATAATTTTGTTACCACTGCACCGATTTTAATGAAATTTGGCATACTTACTCAGTTTTTTACGCTGATTTTGAAACTCAAAACCATTTTTGCCGTAGAAGCTTCGTTCACAAGTTAGCCCAGTATTTAGATTATACAAAGGTGAGTTTAAATGCCTTTCGGCGTTATGAGTCAAAATAATAATTATTCTTTAGATAAATTAAACTTTAGATATGGTTGGTATTTCGTTTTTCTTTTTGGATTGAAATTGATCCTTTAGATTAAACTCTCAGAACCTATATTTCAGGTGTACAGGTAAGAAATACACCTAAATAGGTCTGATAAACATTAAAAAAAAAAAAAAATGTTTCAAATCAAATCAACAATCGAATCAAATATATATATATATATATATAAATTGTCTAAGTTCGTCTGTCTGTCTGTCTGTCTGTAACTCGATATAATTAAGCTATTAAGATAGATCCAACGGTTCTCAATGGTACTCAATGGCTTAATGAAATTTGGCATACTTACTCAGTTGTTTACGCTGATTTCAAAACTGAAAACCATTTTTGCCGTAGAAGCTTCGTTCACAAGTTAGCACAGTATTTAGATTACATTTACTTTATATTTGATAGTTGATAATAAAATGATTTTTCAGATTGTTTTATGCCTGGCGTCAGACAGGCTTTGCTGCTAGTATATTATAATATACATAAATAACTTACCGTTACTGGATAGGTTGCTTCAACTCCTGTAAAAGCTCCAATTGCAATACAAGTCATTGTGGAAGGACCTCGAAATCTTGCAGCTGGCGCTAAATAAAAGAATATACACAGCAAACAACTTTTTATTTTTCGCTCAGTATCTTACATCTCTGTGAACTCAGAAAACATACAAAGAAACAAGTAGACACAACAACGGTACTTTCTGAGTTCACTGAGATGTAAGATACTGGGTGAATCCAACTGACGATGGTCAGGAAACCTGAAATAGACTATCTTGGATTCCCTAAGTGAACTCTTAGTCTTGTGCGTTTTTGTTTTACTTCTCATGAAACTAAAAGCCTACTTTTCTTTCAAAATTGCTTTTTTTATATCTTTATTTTGTTTATTTAAAGTTGTGTAACATGAAAAGTCTTCGTGAATTTGTAAATTGATACGTCACAGAAATTGATTACTTTTCTTCTCCACTTTCTATCCTTCTAAAATCCTTTTAGTATTATTTTTTTTTTTGCAAGTTTTTAAAATGGATTACTATACAAAATTCGATAAAAATTACCGTCAATTACTGAACCATTTTAGTCTACGTGTGTTTCCCAATTGCAAAGGCTTACAATAAAGATATTACTGGATTGTCAGTGTTCACCATCAGAAAATCAAAATTCGATACTACTGTTTTTTGGCAAAATTTACTTAAAAAATGTAATATTAAGAGATATTTTAAATAGAATGAAATAATGTACTTAAAACATTACTAAATATAACATTTTTAAAATCATGTATTATATTTTAAATAATACTATTATTATTAATAAGTATTAAAAATATGTATTGATTTTGAAAGATATTAGAAATAGCTAATTCTGGCAACTAAAATAATTAGTGAATTCGGATTATCAATTTGACTATTTGTCTGAACCCCATGATCTGCTAACTGTCTTATTAACCAGGGCCGTTTCTAGCATTAGGCAAGACTAGGCGGCCGCCTACGGCGGCAAGATTTTAGGGTGGCCAAAGGACGGATTCCGTTTTTTTTTACTGTTAAATTAGGATTGCGATTTTTTTTTTCGTTGTTCAATTGAAGATTCTGGGGTTTTTTTTGGTGGGGGCGGCATTTGAAAGGGAAGGGGCGGCATTTTTCAGTCTCGCCTAGGGTGGCAGAACACCTAGAAACGGCTCTGTTTTAACCTAATGGATTTGGTTGTCTTTAATGAAATTATTATAAAATTCACAACAATAATTCAATCACACAGAGTTATATTATTACTGGAAAATAAAACCAGTATTGTTTCAAATAACACTTAAATAATAAACTAAAAACTCTTTACACTCCAGGCGATATTTCGTGATCCTAAACGGAACTCACTTCTTCATGCCTAATCTTCATAGGGAAAGGGAACCATTTCCCTTTTCCCATTTACAAAAATTACAAAAATAAAACAAAAACAACACAAGAATTCCAAAACGTACTAACAGCCCTAAGAATTAACAGCAAATACGTGCTAACAAATAAAGAATATGCCTAATAGTTCATTGTTAACAATTCATCTTTTAAAAAATAATTAGAAAAAATAATTAAAATACTAGAAATTATTGAACCAAACCAAACCAAACCAAAACCAAAGTTTGTGTTCAAACCAAAGTTTGGAATATCAAACTGTCTAATTAAAGTCCAAATCAAATATGAAAATCCAATCATCTAATTTAAAAGTTCAAATAATCTTCTAAATATCTCCCGTAATTAGGCAGTTATAAAGAGTTGATGTTTTTAAGAGTGGATTTTCTCAAGATGAAGACGATTTTGGATTGATATCTTCAGAAGAAAGCTTTGGTTTGATGTTCCAGTCTAAGAAAGAGTATGAAGAAGTTTGAAAAAAGTTTAAGGACATTTCTATATTTAAATTATTTTTTCTAATAATTTTTTAAAAGATGAACTGTTAACAATGAACTATTAGGCATATTCTTTATTTGTTAGCACGTATTTGCTGTTAATTGTTAGTGCTGTTAGCACGTTTTGGAATTCGTGTTTGTTGTTTTTATTTTATTTTTGTAATTTTTGTGTGTGGGAAGAAGGAAATGGTTCCCTATGGAGATTAGGCATGAAGAAGTGAGTTCCGTTTAGGATCACGAAATATCGCCTGGGGTGTAAAGAGTTTTTAGTTTATTATTAAAGTGTTATTTGAAATTTTAAGGCATTGAAGTTTGTTTAAAACCAGTATTGCTTTGGGAACAAATTAATAGCACTAGAAGTGTATCCAAAAAAAAATGAATTTCAAAATCTTTGGATCATCTTAATTCTAATCAAGAGTAGCATTTTTTCACAAAGAGCTCGTATGGAAGAATACATTCTATGGATAGCCTTGAGATGACTCAAGGATTTGTAAGCGTTTTCAATAAAAAAGTGTTCTATTGACGCTTGTCTTCCCAGATGAAGATATTCAAAGGTCAGAAAGTCACAAATAATTTAAAGAGAAAACTTCATGAAGAAATAACGTTAAGAACATCGAACTTAAATTTAAAAGGATTAGATTTAATCCTCATTCAACATTGTCTTTCTAAGAAATGTTACCTGCGTATTTCTTAAGTTGTATATGTTAGTATAACGTGTCACAAGCATGTAATACATGTTATCTTCTGAATAAAGTAACTTAGATAAATGAAGAAATCAACACAAGAATCTTCCATAGAAGTGAAATATGTAATTTAAATGTTTGTTGCCACCTGCCCGATTTCTCCGGAACCTCAATCATTGCCAAGTCCTTTGGCTACTGGGATCGTCTCATTCGGGAAGCCATCGCCATTAAAGATGAAACTAACAATGGGAACAGAGACTCAGCAGCAAATGGCTCGCAGCCATCGCCCTGTCGCAACCAATCACGCAGACGCGCCGCTTTTCGCGCCAAAAAAAACATCCACCTGAAAGCGCGGACCGAACAGAGATTAAACGGTTTAAAAAGCCCACGGTGATCTCGCTTCTCATTCTCTGAAGATGGTCTCCATGACAGCGTCTGAAAGCTTGGACCACTCCAAAAGTCTTACTTGTCTGAAAACCCGAGAAGAATTGTTTAAATGTTTAAATGTTTAAATGAATGTTTCTTTGTTGTTTGTCCCATATGCATTCCTATACCATTCATCAGATGGCGATGAAACTTTGGTGAGTTGTTGTGCGCATGCCCGCGAAGGTTTCTGAATTAATAGAACCAATCTTATCTTAATAATATATAAAAATGAATGTTTCTTTGTTTGTCCCGTATGTGTTCCTATACCATTCATCAGATTGCGATGAAACTTTGGTGAGTTGTTGTGCGCTCGCCCGCGAAGGTTTCTGAATTGGTAGAACCATTTACAATATCTGGTGCGCGAGTCGTTTGCAGTTTCCGGTGCGACTCCCATTTGCAATGACCATCAACAAAGCACAGGGACAATACATGGACAGCTGTATGTGGCCTGCTCACGCGTCGTAAAACGTTCTGATTTATTCGTGTATGCACCAGATGGAAAAACAAAAAGTATTATGTATCCAAAAGCACTTCAATAAAAGAATTAAAGCACAAAAACTTTCTTTCTTTGAGTGGCATTGCAACGCACGCTGGGTACAGCCAGTTAAATTCATTTCGTCGTTTTTCCGTTTTTCATGATAGATTTAATGCACGTTCTTACATATTTATTTTTCGCATATGCGTTTATTTTTTATTTAAATGCCTTTTGCGCCTAGCGCTTAGCGGGACAAACGAATTACGCTGTACTGGTCACATCGATTTTTGTACTCTTGTTTGCTTTCGCGGGGTCCCACTTCCGAGTGCAGAGACGTATCCATAGGCTTTCACGAGTTCTGGGCTTGATCATCGAGGGTAAATCTGGCTGATGAGTCCTAATAAGGACGAAACAGTTGTCTCAGATTCCCATCGATGATGGCTCAAAGCGTGAAAGCAAACGAATGTGCATTTTCATCGTTTTACGTTTTTCATCTTATATTTTTTGCACATTAAACCGTCTTACGAATGTAAAACATAAAAGCTATTTATTTCAGTTAAAAACATTAAACAATTTCAATGTTAGTATTAAATTCTTATCAATGACTATTCCTCTTATTTCTATAGAGGAGAAAGTGGTATTTTGGAACCCTGTCGGTAATTTGGAACCCTGACATTTCACTGACAGGTAGGTATCGCATCATCCCGGTGGAACTTGTAACTTGTTGCCTTCCCCCCCCCCCCCCCCGACCACAGGCTCGACGCATCAGTTGCTTGCTGCTCGTTAGATGAAGCGTAGATAAGTGTTTGTTGCAGAACGCGGTTTCGAGAACTTTTTTTGAGATTAGTGTTTATGTTTTCTGTGTCTCCTACAGTGTAGGTAACTAAGGTTTAGTGCATCATATGTGTTGTACAGTTCTTCTTTTGCCAATAACTAATGAAACATGTTATTAATCTACAAGTTGTTACACGGTAGATCAACACTAATACAAAATGGCAATGGCGGGATATTTGGTACCCCAAGGTGGTGGGTAATTTGCAACCCTATGGTCAGGAGAAAAAAAGCTGCGAGAAAGGAATCTGCCAGCTTTTCTGATGAGTCATCTGAAGCAGAAGACTTTGTGGCAGCTGAATCTGGAGATTCAGATTTTGAACTCCCAGCTGGGGAAGATGAGCCACGTCAAGAGGATGCCAAATGCCTATTTTGCGATGAGACTTTTTCAACTTCGCGACCAGGGGAATTGTGAGTACTATGTGTTATGTGCAGTTGTTGAGCACACAACGAATGTGTTGGGGTGGAAAAAGTCTACTATGCATGTGATTACTGCCAATAACTGTTTATTTTGTTTTTGCTAAACTTTCTTTATTTTTCTCAATTTACTGTTTCAGTTTAATTCTTTAAAACTGTTTTCAGACCATTGGAATGCTATAATGTAAATGTTAAACTGACCATCCTTGTTGGATATTTATTTTTAATAAACAAAACCATGTTTTTAAGCAAGATATTGAATTTTTAGGGAAAAAAAAATGGGGTTCCAAATTACCCTCCCCCAATCACCGGATCACGATTTTGACTTTTTTCACATTTTACAAAATAATAATATCTTTCGGTTTAGAGATAGTAGCTATCTATTTAGGATAGTTAGCTGGGATGTTGCTAAAGCTATTTATTCCTTCAGTTTGGATTTCAAGCTTATTGGTGAACCATGGTGACCAAAAGACAAAGTGGGGTTCCAAAATACCACCGTCTCCTCTATATTTTCTTTTAATGAATTAAATATTTTGTAAATTTATATGATAAAAGTTAAATCTCAGTAATATGAAATTTCAAGTTCACTCAAATACTCCCGAATCGAAGTACAATAAGAAATTTTTAAATTTTTAATTTAATTAAGTAATTGAATTAAAACATGATCGATTTTAATAAATAATCAATTATTATTGGATAACGTAATAAGATATTACATAAAACGTAATAAATTTCAGATTTATTGGATGTCCATTTTATAGTACTAAAGTGTTACTTACAGATGTTAATTGTGACACATGGGCCATTGATGGTGTTCCTGTTAATCATGGAAACATTAAAACGTTCCTCATTGGCTTCTAATCTTGTTACTTGATTACACTACTTACAAAAAACTCCAACTTACATTACGAAATGCTGAATATTAAGAATAACGTAGCATATTTATACGAAGAAAACTGATTTAATTTAAAATGTAAGTACCATATTGTAAATATAGACAAGGTTTTTTTTATAAAGGCCTGAACGATTCTCCCTTATCGCCTTAACTACATTTTGGATCTGAGTTATTTAGTAGCCAGAAAGAGTCACAATTAGTTTATATTTCTTTTAGTTTATATTTAAATCACTTCTATTGTACTGGTATACATGAGTTAATCTAAGTCTTGAAGTATTACACAAAGCTTTTATCTTTATTATTTGTAAGTATATTTAAAGTTAGATATTAGTTTAACGAGACAAAAAAAATTGTGAAGTTAATTGTTTTGTTTATTCTGTGCTGGGCGTAACAGACATTTTCAGTTAAATTGTAACCAGTATAGAAATTAAATTTTAATGTTAAATTAAAATTAAAGAATCAAATAATATTGATGATTAATGCAATTCTTAATATAACTGAAAGAGTAATAATAATCAATTAAATTATTAATAATAAAATTAACCAATATCCTTAGTAACAGTATCATTATACTAAACTCATACTTTAAAAAAAGTAATACTGTACATAGTACCTTATGGAAAGTAACAATAAACATTGTATAATATGATTGATGGAATAAAATTATACAATAATTCATGTCCTTATTGTGTGATAAAAGATTAAAACAAAGGACCAGACACACAAAAATTAAGAAAATTATATATTAAAATAACTTCATTACATGTTACGAGGTTTCAATAAATAATAGAATTGATTTATTGGTGATATGAAAGTAATGTTTATTTGTATAGAGAACAGAAGTTCATATTCAAGTATTGTTCAAAAAGCATTGAAGACTTTTAAATTCAATTCCCAAAATAATTAATTTAAGTTTATTTTACTAATCTTATCAATTAATAATTGTATTTGGATATTTTTGTAATTAACTGAAATAACGAAATAAGTACGGAAATTTTGAAATACTCTATTTTTATGTAATAAAGTATAGCATGGTAAGAGGATGTTTACTTGTATACAGACTAAAAATTAATATTAATTTATATTTAAAAGATACTGAAGCTTTTTATTTTTGTATATAACTCAGTTTTCTAGGGAACAATTTAATTTAATTTTTGCCAAATTTTATCAGTTAATAATTTACTTCCACATTTTGCAATAAGAGCTTATTATGTAAACAAAATAAATTAAATATAGACTTCTGAATTTCTAGCCAGTTAACTAAAACATATTACAAATAAAGAAGCAGAATGAATACTTACATTAACATCGACTTTAAGGATGTGATCTTCAGTTACTCCATGTGGAGACTCCCAAAAGTCTAACAAATTGATGTCTGAACTTGCAAATAAAGATGAAAGTGGAATATCTTCATTTGCATCAGAGACGTTGTAATTGGATACATATTCCTCTTTCATAAATTTGAAAAAGTCCCAGTACTGAAAGGGCCTGTAAGGACAGAAAGTTATTGAAGGATATTTGAGGGCTTCTTTCTTTTCCACTGATAACTTAACATGAGGAGCTCCATAGAGATAATCATACACAGTGTCTTGAATCTGATAACCACAGACAGCTGTACTAAGAAACACTGCAACAATCCATATTCCCTTTCGAAATGATGAACAGCGTTTACTAAATAATCTATCAAAACCAACTATACCAATGTTTATAAAAGACAGTATGGATACATCAGACTTTTTCTCTCTCTTCAGAAAGAAAGTCAAATTTCTTCTAGTTTTTCGATTAGACCAAAAGGATTTGGATGATTTCACAATTATTTTATTTGAAGAATTTCCTTGATTCTTGAGATGATTCTTCTGCTTCTTCTAAAAACATAGAAATAAATAAATGGGGTATATATATCATCTTAAATAGATAAATAGGGTATACCAAACGGTTTTATTGGAAAGTTGAGTACAAGAATATTCAACCCAGATGCGAATTTATGAGGAAATCTATATAATATGCTTGTTGATATTTGTTGTCTCATTCCAATGCAAGCATTAAACTTTTATGAATAAAAGACTACTACTACTACTACTACTAATAATAATAATAAAAAATGAGGATTTATTAATATACATTCTGTGTGGGTATTTCTCATTGTGGCAGTTTGGAGAAAGTAGTAAATAAACAAGAAATATTTTCAGAACTGATGAATAATTCTGCTAGCAGAGTGCACATTCTTGATTGGTATTCTTTGCTGAGTATTAAGATACATCAACCATTGTTTGTTCTCAGTGAGCGTCAGTGCAGCAATTCAGAAAGCTGTGCGATCCGTTCTGATTTTGCTGATACTTTTGAAAATTGATTTAAAGCTTTACCAACTATTTTTCAATGGCTAATTTTAATGCTTTTTATGATTTTCTTTAATAAACGATATTTTTCTTCAATCGCTTGTTCCTTAATTTAAAACTTTACCACCTCTGAGTTCCTCCAGAAATAAAAAAAACAAAAACCTCAGAGCTGGCTTATTTGGAATCCCTGGTATTAATAAGGCCAATTTGGTCTTTATTAAAAGACCGAAATTATTAACAAGAAATAACTAAGCTTTATATTTTCTTTTCCGCATGAATCAATTTGTAATTATGTTTAATTTGAAAAAAATCGATTCATCAAACATTCAAGGACCAAACCTTCGCATGGATTGAGTTAGTACATTTACCTTATTAGTGAAAAATAAAAAGCAGAGAGAAAATAACCTAAATGTCTGACCATACAGTAAAGAATAGCATTGTTTCTGTGATTTGACATGTAATTAAAAAAACAGCCATCTTTTTTTTTCTCTTTCTTCTTTGAAGAAGGTCACAAAAAAAAAAAAAAAAAGTATTGAATCATAATTTTAATATATTCGTCTCGAATCAATATTTCTTTAGAACAGGTTATTTTTAATGGAAATTACTGCTTATAATTTTTAATTTCAAAGAATAAAATTGACAGGGATTTATTAGCTCTGATTTATAAATTTAAAAAACCGTCACTAATTTAAGGAGAAACTAAATATTATGAAATCGCACATCCTTTTAATTTTTTAAAAGTCTGGTCAAATGAATTCGAAAGATTGCACTGCTTTTCGAACTAAAAAACTTAACCACAGTTAATATGTCTATATCAAAATTTGTAAATAGTAATAAAAAAGTGAATAACAGTCACTTACACTTATCCAAAAGAATTCAAAAAAGACTTCTATCAATTCAAATATGGTTAGCATTGTAAAGTCGAGAAAAAATCCCAAACTTCCTCCAACATCTGCAAAGAAACTGGAAGATGTATACCATTCTACTTCTCGAAGAACAGGTACTGTGAAATCTAACAATCGGACGTAAGTAACGAATTCATATTCTAGTTTATTCACTTCTCCATTAAGAATTAACAATGATTCATGACATTTCCTAGGACAATTCATTCTGCAGGATTCTAGCTTCTTCATGACTTCTTTGGAGACATAGTATGTCTTTTCGATACTTTCAGGTGTAGAACACTCCTCCAGAGAATAGTCAGTCATAAATGGTAACCTAAAAAGTTCCCCAAAACAAAATTAAAAATAATCATCTCTAAAATTTGTTATCCGTTGTCCTGAAAACAATTTTTAAATCAAAAAGATTTATCAAAATTAAAAAGAATCATTTCCAAAAATTGGTTTTTCCAAAGGTTTAGGATTTTAATTTTTTTTATTACAAAACGTATTATTCCAAATAATCTGTGAAACTTGTCACCGTATAAATATAATCTGTCACCATAAATCTTCCTGACCCCGCTGGGCCCATAAAAAGGTCAGAAGAACTAAAAACGCATGAAAACTTACTCAGGCTAAAATAAAATCATGCTTTAATTAAACACCAGGAAAAATAAAAATTCAATCTATATAATACAGCAAGACAAGAAACAACAAATTGATGGATCTCATTAAAAACAGGTAGAGAATTCTCGAGTAAACAAACTTAAATTAATAAATCTATCTAATACTAATTCAAGCATAATTCTTCCCTTCAAAAGAAAATCATAAATTGCACGCAGGCAGTACCAAAAACAATAACAGTTAATAAAGGGTTCGTGAAATAAAGGATCATAAAGTTCTCAAGCAGAATAAAGTAAAAAAAAAATTCTTGTCATATAAATAGACAAATTTATTTTGTCAATTTCATCTATTCACATTACATCTAAAAGGATTCTCTTGATAGAAGTTATCCTTTACTTCATTGATAGTAGGTAAGTTCATATAAACAGTTTGTTGTTGTCATACTTATTATAGTTCTAAATTCACTTTCGTGTAACCCTATTTCAATATCTTGAAGATAGTACCTGTAAAGGAATTTGTTACTAACGAGATTACTGTAAATGAATAATAAATGAAAATGTAGTTAAATGTTCTTGGAATATCATTTGAAAAGTATCCTTGTTTAAGAAGTATCACATAGATTCTTACAAAACTATTATCAACAAGTTCTTTTACTGATATCTTGTCTTTTCAAAAACAAATACGATCAACTTGT
This sequence comes from Thereuonema tuberculata, assembly GCA_023159025.1. NCBI lineage: Eukaryota > Metazoa > Arthropoda > Chilopoda > Scutigeromorpha > Scutigeridae > Thereuonema > Thereuonema tuberculata. Next base: position 92,191,905 of record JAFIDM010000001.1, read on the forward strand.
TCGAATAGAAATTCCCTTTAAATAAATCTTGTATTTTGATAGATTTAATAAAGATCACTTTAACATTTAACCCTTTTCACTTGTATGAAAATTATTATTGATTTTCACTTAGAAATCTTTAGTATGTGATCAGTTAATAAGTTCCTGTACATTTTAATTGAATGCTGTCCTCTCCTTAGAATTTTACTTTGGATCCGATCTTCAATAAAGTAAATAAATATCACTTACATATATCTTCGGTTTACAAACCCTTGATATTCTCCTTGTGATTTCTAGATGAAGGAAAACTGCGACGTATATCCATGTATCCCTTTTATTACGAAATGACATGTATACCCATGGTTTAGCCAACGGTTGTTGTCATAGCGACGACTGAAGTAAGGCCTATATTTCACGTGAAAGAGAAAAATAACATTTATCTGTTTCTTTTCACAAATAATATTCTACAAGGAACTAATCCTAGCAATTGGCTTCAGATAACTGTCCAAGACACAAAATCCAATATGATACACTTAGCTTCATATTTGTTTTTCTTGGTCTCCGATTCATATTTATTTATTTAACGATCCATCGCTTTCGAAGTCTTCTCTTCATCTCTCTTGCTACAAAGGCAACGTACTATATCCTTGTTGTCACGGACTTAACAAAGAAAAACTTAAACATTAACAACGATAGCCCAAAAGGATAAACCTGCGTGCACAAGAATAGTTAATAAAACAAACTCAAAAATTAAGGAGAAAAAAAAACCACAGTCACAAACAAAAACGTGACAAAAGGGAAATAGGTACTTTTTAACTTTCTTTTGATAGCTTAGAATCATTAGGAAACAATAATTACGTTTGTCTCACAATTTACCTGCAAGTTACTTGAGAGTACAGAAGGTTCTCGATACATTGATCAGTACATTTTTCTACATATTCTTCACTTTCACATGGATACTTTGTTGTATTTAAATTAATGATCTAAGAAGTAAAAATATAAAGTAATAATAAATAAAGAAGGATTTGAAGGAATGCAAGTAACATTAATTGCAATCTGTTTAATAATACTCATTTACAATTCTATTTTTAGAACTTTAATGTCAAATTCGAGCCACAATCAAAGAAAACTACTGAATTAACTCTCATTTAATTCCCCTGTGTTTCTGGAAACTAAACTGAAAGTTATTTTCCATTAAAATTTTGATCTTTATTTAGCACGAACGATTGTCCCATTAATTTTATTATTTGCTTTTGTTTAAATTATTTTTTTTACTACTGTCATAGAAATAAAGTTTATATTTACTTAAGTGTTACCTAATTTTATGAATCGATTTTCTCTTGTCCGTATTTTTTCCGTTTAAGGTATTTTTAATTATTGCTATCATTTCAGTTTTTCAAAATTACAATATAAAAACATAAAAACATCACAATAATTATTTTTATCATAGTTTTTACATTTTTTCGATCTCTAGAATATATTTAGACGTTTTTGTTTAATTGGCAGATGTGTTTCTTTAGAATGTTATGGGCATGATGACTTAAATAGTATTTCAACAATCTGTATCAATTAGATATTTACGGATTAAGTTCTTTCAAGCTTTTAATGCTTCTACATCACTTTAGAAAAAAAGAAAGAAAGAAAATCAACAATTTACTTGAGGATTCCAATAACTGATGTTTTTATTGTTGATTGTTCTAATAAGAATTGAATATTAGATGTTAGGTTTATTTTTCTGGATTAGTCATGTTTGTAAGTAACATGTGAGATATATATTTTTTTAATTAGTATTTTTCGTTTTTACTGCTTGTGAGGGAAGTTTAGGATTAATTGTTTTGGTTGTTTTTAGGCCATGGCAACAGAACTTGGCTGTAACTATCTTTCAAATTGGATCACTTTTACAACTTTAATTTACACAAACTTTTCTTATAAGTCTGAATATACGTGTATTTTACAATCGATTCAATATAATTCTGTGATTAATGCTTTAGAATTGCTAACATTAAAATATTTTATCATTGAAATTTAAAAAAATTGTAAAGTGGACAATCAATGTAGTAAGTACCAGTGTAAAGTAAGTAGAAATCATTGCTGGGACACGGATGTCGTAACAGCTAACAACCCTCTCCATACATAAAAATCCCAACAAGAACAGCAATTTCCAAAGTATTTTCATTAAACTTTCTATCTTATTATTTATTTTCTCTTCCCTTATCCAATTCGAACATTGTATGAAATTGTTGAAGAACTAAAACTTTTACCATTTTTAGATAGCAAAGACATTTACTGAAAATTAAAATTGAAATAAATCTCCTATTAGCTTCCATAAATTAGATTGAACTGGATTTTTATACTTTAAAAAAATCCAGTGGAATTGATGGCCTAATTCCATTCTTTTTTTAATTCGTTTATTTGTATATTTCCATCGTCTATTGATACTTCTAATGAAATATAGAAAACAATAACGTTTTATACTAATCTTGAGTTCTTACTTCTATTCTTTCCATGACGAATGTTGCATACATGTAAAATGGTGCTGGCATTCCAGCATCTACTTCGAAATATCTTGGATTTTTATCAACTGCTGTATTCCAGCCCTAATATTAACGATGGAAAGAAAAAAAGTAAAGTTTTAGATTAATATAAAGATTGAGATTATGAACAGCAGTATAAAAATGTTCCTAATTAACAAACTGAATTGATTGTATGTATATATGAAGATTTAAATTGAAAACTTACTCTCAAATAAAAATCAAATATAGTCCAAGCGTAATCTTTCTTCAAACGAACAGCCCACCAGGACACAGGACCATGCATATTCATTTCCTCTATAAAGAAAAGACGATATTTCTTTAGATTCCTTCGTTTTAATAAATATTCAGCCATTTTACCAATGACCACTTATTTTCATAATTGCTGAATTTAAGTAAAAATTGTTGAAGTAATAGTCCAGTCGACAGATAGGAGAAAGTGGGGGTAGGTGGAAAAAGGTCGGAAGTTAATGAAACTTTGGGATGTTTTCTGGGATGGTTAATTAACATTTTCTCAAGTTTTTGACCTCGAGGATCCTGTGCGAAAAGGGGGGGGGGGGGGGGGGGGGAACTGCAAAATTTTCGACCTTCCTCCGGTTTTCCTCACTAACTTTTTTCTCTTACGTTCTACGGCAAAGGCATCCCTATAATGTTTTGTAGAGCGTTAAATTTCCTACAATTTTTTCCTACAATGTCATTTTTCAAAATTCGCTAAAAAATCCCCAAAAATGCAGAATTCCACCTTATTTCTTCTGTTATACCCGAATTCTGATGAAATGTTGTTGTAATTATGGTTCCTTGTTACAATCACCAGCTTTGGACACCCCCCCCTCACCACACCCCCGCTCCCCCCTTCCCCCACCCAATCCCAATTCACAAAAGCTAAGTAACTAGGATCCATAATTACAACAACATTTCATCATAATTCGGGTATAACAGAAGAAATAAGATGGAATTCTGCAGTTTTCGCCGTTCTTTTTGCGAAATTTGAAAAATGACGGTTTTTTCGAAGCGCCATATCTCAGTACGAATTGACATACAAACATTTTTGATTAGTAAAAATTGTAGGACATTTAACGCTCTACAAAAACTTACAGAGATGCTTTTGCCGTAGGACGTAAGGGAAAAAAGTTATTAAGGAAAAACCGGAGGAAGGTCGAAAATTTTGCAGTTTTCCACCCCCTCCTCTTTTCGCACAGGGTCCTCGAGGTCAAAAACTTGAGAAAATGTTAATTAACCATCCCAGAACAACATCCCAAAGTTTCATTAACTTCCGACCTTTTTCCACCTAAAACTACCTGCCGACCGGACTATAAAGGAATTTCGGGAAGTTGTTTCTGAATGTAAGTACAGTATTGTCTTATTTTATTTTAAATTTAAATTTCTGCCCCAAGTTTCCACTGCATGGAAATCAACATCGTTAAATAGTAAAAATAAGTGAATTAAGGAAATAAAGAAGTTTTAATTTGATTTCATTTCGTAGTCTGATTTTTGTTTTGGGATTATTTTAGCTTAGAACATTTTATTCGATTCTCAACTTCTTAATTGCAAATTATTGTCTTGTTTTACTAATTACTACGACCAAAATATAAATTATAAAGAAACCATAATCACTAACATCCTAAAGGCACAAAGATTACAATGGTACGGACACGTGGAACGAATGGCAGATACAGAGGGACCAAAACGAGCCCTTTACTTCCACCCTAACGGGAGATGTCCAAGAGGAAGGCCACGGAAAAGAAGATCAGATTCCACTCCAGGTGGAAGATTGGAAGATAGAGGCTGAGGATAGGAGAAAATGGCGTGTGATTGTGGCTGCAGCGAAGAGCCTTAATGGCTCAAAAAGCTAATGAATGAATAAATGATTGACCAAAATATAAAAGTAAAAATTATGACTAAAGGAAGAATTGATTGTTATTATTGTTAGGTGTGTTAATTAGTCTGTTTTTGATTTAAAAAATACAATTTTCCTAAGCTATTATTATTATTATTATTTTAGACAGAAAGCATTTCATTCACTTTAAATTAAAATATAACGTTCTAGAACAATTGAATCGCATTAATCGAATTTGGAAACTTAATATCAATTATATTGAAAATGCAGCTATTGAAAAGCTGCTATTGTCAATCTAATTGTGTAAAGGCTAGGAACAAAGTCGCGGAACACGTGTCTCGGGACAGTCGCGATACATTGTCCTTAAATTGACGCTATATAATGTCGCGCGTCGAAACCTAGCAGCCAGTTGCACTACAGATATCATAACGTGATGTCCCAACAGGTTGCTCTCTGTGCGTTTAATTTGTGCGTAAATAATTTAATTTTGTTAAAAAGGTAAAATCATAAATCTAAACGGTACTGAAGGAGAACTCTATTTTCGGGAGGCATTTCTGTTGCTATGAATCTTCTCTTATGAAACTTTAAAGGCTAGTAAACACCAAGGGTCTAAGTCGCGGAACGTGTATATCGGGTCAAGACTCAGGGCTGATCCGCGACTGTCGAGATACTTTTTTCTCGTGTTCCGGGACTGTCGCTGTACAAAAGTCTCATGTCTCATGTTCCCCATCGAAATGGGGAACATGATATAATGTTGCGCAACATTTCGTAGTCTGTACGTGTTCCGAGACTTCAGAGTCAGTTTCTACTTGTCCTCCATGGAAACAACATTAAAAATAATCGAAGATTTTCAAGCCCTCCCATGTCTTTGGGATATCAGAAGTCTGGATTATAAAAACAGAAATAAAAGGAGGGATGCTATGGAGCATTTGGCCCAAAAATTTCTGAAACCCATGCCATCTTCCAGTTTTAATTTTTCGAGAAGATTCATAGCAACAGTAATGCCTCCCGAAAATAGAGTTCTCCTCCAGTACCGTTTAGGTTTACGATTTTTCCTTTTTAACAAAATTAAATTATTTACGCACAAATTAAACGCACAGAGAGCAATCTGTTGGGACATCGCGTTCTGATATCTGTAGTGCAACTGGCTGCTAGGTGTGGACGCGCGACATTGTATAGCGTCAGTCTACGGACAATGTATCGCGACTGTCCCGAGACACGTATTCCCTGACTTTGTCGTTCAACAAATTAAAGTAACCAATAAAACTGAAAAATATTTCCTAAATTCAAATCTATTAACATAGATGAAACGAATTAATTTAAATGTAAGCAATATAAAAAAAAATCTTATATTTATACATAAATAGATATTTAAGAAAGTAGATGCAGCATACTCAATATTAAGAAAACTGTCACAATAAACCTGCTTTTCAGTGCTATGGTAGTTACTAATTTAATGTTAATATATTAAGAAATGGTAAATTTTGTTGTTGTCTGTGTGCGTGTTTGTTTTTTCAGTATTAAAAATTTCTAATTTGCTTTTATCACATTTCATTACAGTTTGACATTTCTATTAAATTTAATAGAAGTTTACTCTTTTAAATGAAATAAAAATTAAGCTTAATTTTAATTATCACATTGATTTTGAACAAACTGTAACTGCTTACTTAAAAACAAAGCTAAACATAGATTATTAAAATTTACCTTCAGTAGTTATAGTTACACATCTTCCACTAGAACTATGAACTTCTTCTACTTTAGGATTCACACACTGCTCATCATTTTTGGATGTGGAACACTGAAAAACATGATTCGGTCTAAAATATTTTTTTGAAGTAAAAAACAGTAAGAGACTTTTTTAACCAAGATTTTTAATGATTACTTTTATTTCATTATAATCTACGTTCTAATATCAAGTTTTTTACATTCTAGTATCTAACGAATTATTTTATTCTCGATGTGGTCAAATATATTTTTTTTTCTCCTTATAATAAAATTAATGAAAATTTATAATCAAGACAAGGCAGTAATCAAAATTAAGGGCGTAGGCGGATGTAATCTATATGAATTCTAGAGGAAAAAAAAAAAAACCCTTCTAAGCAAAGGTTGAAACGACTTAAATGAACTTGCCTCGGACATATGCACAGAAAAAGATTCAGTAAGAAACAAAAGAAATGCAGCATATGGGAATTTGCTTATTCTTGTACTTAACTGTCGTGGATTACTAGAATCTCTAAATATGATTAAACTTTTCAACGTATGATTTAATACAATATATAATCTCAGTATCATTTACCCTTCACTAACTTTCACTTTACCTTACATAGTTGGATTTTAGCATTAGCTGAAAATTAATCATTTATAATCTCTAAGAACTTTTAAATAATACCATAAACACTTCCCAAAAATTAATAATTTTAAGTTTTGCCAACACTTCTGTATATAATGTACGTATATATGTCAAATATGTCAATATGAGAATTCTCGAAGGTTTTTTTTTTTTTTTTTTTTTCCAAAAAGTTTATTTGCAGTTCAAAATGTGAGCTATGTTCAGTGTAAGAAAAACAATATCCGTCCAGTTTCTTTTAATAATATGCCCAAGAAATAGAAAGCAGCCATAATAATTATAACTTTAAATAGGTTTGTCTAAAATTTAAACTATGTAGCGTAAATATATTTAACATATATTTTGAACAGATACTGTCCAAAAACACTGTTCAAAGTTTAGATAGATCAAAGTTCATTATTCTTTCAGCATTTCTCTACCCTATTTGAATTGCAAATGCTTTGGAAACCCGTTGTTTCTCTGTCTTTCTATCTGTGTCGTTTCTTAGTTTTACTGACTTCTCTTACTTAATAATTAATACAGTATATACTGATTATTGAAGTTGTACAATAAGTTTTACAATAAGACACGCAATTACAGTAGCTTAATATGGAAACGTCGCATCTTCATTTCATGAACAATTCTTCGTCCCTAATATGATAACGAATTACGTACGAAGTTTACTTGTACTAATTTTAATATAGTTTTTTTCTTATAGGAAGTTTTTTCGTTGATAATCTTAATATTATCTTATAATTTCTCAAATCACTATTCACTGAATAGTTCCGATATTTTCGTAATTACAAGATGAGTTACTTACATTGAAGATTATAGATGTATGTTTTTTATCAATTTGATACAGACTCCAAAGCGATGTTATGTTTTCTTCTGGAAGGTTGATTAAATCCCAAAACTTAATACTTTTGACGCTATCTACGTTGAAAAGCTCCTGATATTTTCTCTTCAAGTTGTAAGTTATATGGTTTTCTCCATGGATTTCTAATGGGCAGACCATAATTCGAGGAAAACGGAAAATCTTCATTACTTTCAATTCTACTGCTACAGCTGGTTTTCCATAAATGTATTCATGTGTACAGGACCCACACTGGTAAATACACGATACAGTAAACAGGATAAAAAGTACAATCCATATCACTTTGCCTTGCCATGCGTAGAAATCATTGATAATTCTGTCAAATCCAGAGATGCCAATTCCATATTGATTATTTGCACAAGGTTTTTCAATACTGATGGAGGGTTTTCGTACAGTTTCTTTTAAAGTTTTTGTACAGTTGTCCATAGCCAACGACAAAGTTTCAATTGATAACGATGCTTGATGATTTAAGTTCTGATTTTCATACAATCTCACTTGTCTTGCATCTCTCTGCGCATTTGTCTTTGGATATTCCACTTCATACGGATAAAATTTAGTGCAAGACTTCTTCATGGTAAACGAGAAAACCTGTTTCGATTAAATAATTTGATACAATGATTTCTTCCTGTGAAATACAAATGGCTTTTTAAATGCACAAAACTTTTACTGTAGACAATATTACAGAACTTCTTTATGTTTTCAAATAACAGGACTGAATGCCGAACATGTGTTCTAGTCTTTGTTATGCATTAAATAATTCAGTAATTTATGGTCAAGAAAAACATCTTGATACTTTGGATGTTCAGTTTTTCTCGATGATTATCTAAAACTAAAAGGAAGAATATTTAGATATAATCTTTGTTTTTTTTTGTTTTTTGTAAAAAATTAAATATTCAGAGCACGACAATAATTATAGAAATAAAAATCCTTTTAAATATATATAACACTATACTTACTTTTTTACTGTAATTCTTCCTTTCAAATTCCTAATAGTAATTTCTGTGGCTGGTGCGAGAAAGAATAAAAAAAATTAATAATAATCAAGTTCAATTTAAAGTTAAAAGCATTAACTTAAGAAAATGAAAAGAAAAACACATTCATTTACTTCTCTGAAATAAACTGTAAAGAAGAAGTTCGTCACATATTCAACTATTTTTTTAAATATTCTGGTTAAATATTCAAAACAGGAAATATCAGCAACTTTCATTGTCTAATGGATGCTTTACATTTCTTTTTAATTCTTCTTAGTTGACTTTAGCGATTCAACTGTACCAACACTCCACCTAGTGACCGCATCGTTAAATTAACTTTTGGGTTATGACAGCGATTTCTATCTGGGTACGTTACAATTTCTCCTTTTTCCTGATTTTTTTAAAAAGAAAATGACTGAAAATTCACAGAAAAGTAAAAAAAAAAAAAAATTGCTTTATTGACATTAAAGATATTATGTTAATTTATATTTCATTGTTTAAATATATAATGATTCATTTCAAAACAGAAAATAAGCTTTGTTATTTTACACCACGTGATAACAAGCCAGAAAACTATCGATCATTATTTCGAATACGAATTTATAAACATATCATCCAGAACAAATCTAAAGCACTGAATCATATTCCTCTAAGTAAAGATGTAAATCATAAGTTATAATCATAATCAATAAGTTATAATGCCAATACTTGCGTTAACGGAAAACAAGTTCGTATGAATGATCATTATTTCTAAGAAATTAACTCCTTTGTTTTTTTAAAAACAGCCAAACTTTTTTTTTTAAATATAATATAATAAAATTAAATAATTTTTAACAATCTATTGCGATGTTTTACTAGTTATTATCAATTGGTTTGATGTGGGTAATACTGAACAAAATAACAAATTCAATCCAAGAGAATTTAAATATTAATTTCAAATCAAGAAAAAAAGGTAAAAAAAGGATAACAAACTAATCATGAATCATTATATTAAAGATTATAAAAGTGATCATATTTAAAAAAAAATTGATTCTGGACACAATATGAACATAAAAAGGAATATAATTGAGAATTATTTAATTAGAATTGATAATAATACTAGTAATGAAGAAGACTTTAATAAAGGAGTAAGTGATATGAAATCAAAATTAAAAAAGAATAGTTATAATGACAGATTCACAGAAAGTTCGATAAGAAATTATCATAAATTCAAGATAAAGGAATTGAAAAAGTACAATGAAAATAGATTTTTTCATTCCGTATTTGAATAGGAATAGCTGGTGTCTAAAAGGAATTTGCAAAAAATATGGAAAAAACTTAAGTTTTGAATATAGGAATAAATTGAAAAATATTTTGTGCAAAAAAATAAATAGTAATGACAAAAGGTTTGAAATGGGTATTGTGTACAAATTAGAATGCATGAATTGCGATTCTTTCTATCTTGGAGAGACGAAAAGAACGATCCTAGAACGTATGGGGGAACACGAATACTATATTAGACAAAAATTAGTAATGGAATCGGAAGCTGCAGAACATTGTAAAGAAAAACAACATTGTATTAATAGTGAAGTAAAAATTTTATATAATGAAACGAATACAAAAATTAGAAAGACAATAGAAAGCTTATGTATTCGCAATTCGAAAGAAAAAAAATCTCAATAGGAATGAAGGAGTTAAAGGGAAAGTTTAGTAAAATTGGCTAGAGATATGATTAATAAAAAAATTTTAACTACTAATAAAAAGGTAATAATTGAAAAATTAAATAGTTAATAGTCATTTTATACAATAATATTATGTTTTTCGTTGATTATTAAGAACTTGAGATTATTATATTGTAGAGAATTTGATTCTTTCTTAATGTTGTATTAACGTTTTTAATTGTTAGTATAATATTTTAAGGACATTGTAATAAAAAGAATCTCGCTACTTATTATTGTTATCATATAAAAGACTTGAGAAAGAGGAGACGTTCCATATCTCCTTGAAAATTCGTTTTTTTCTAGTAATAAATGTGGTATTGTGACATTATTTGTGATAGTGTGGATGATGTTTAGTAATATATTTTATATTGTTATTTTATTTTGCGAAATTCAGAACTTGAAAAAGCAGAAGGATGGCGTCTGTGAAATATCGTTTGTAGTTGAATGAAATTTGGAAATGACTTTAAAGAAATATATTTAATAAATTATAAAATAATTTTGTGAGAATAAAAAATGGATTGACAAATTAACAAAGATATCGTAACCATTAAATCAATTAATTTAAAATTTTGTTGTGTAGATTGTCGTTAGTTTAGATATATAAATCTTAAGTGACAGTTATTTGGCGTTTATAGTTGGAGACATAATTATAAAATAACATATTTTATTTATTTACATAAAATACTATTTCTATAAGGAAAAATAATCATGCAATGATAACACTGCTCAACACGATTTTTGGCACATGGAAGACAGAGTGTTTCTAATAGAACTTTTTAACCTGAAATCAAATCTGCGGTCGGAATTTTTCTATCATCCAAAGTTTTCTGGGATGAAGTTTTTTAACTGTTTATGTCGCGCCACGCTTTTTAACAACTCGTCTTTGTTTTTCTTCGTCATACATATTAATATAATTGAAATGTACCTGATAGCATACTGTCTGCTGTCTGGCTCCACTTGCAGGCCCCAGACTGCAGATTGATAAGTCATTCGACGTGACTAAAACACGTATTGCGGGGAATAGTACATAATAGCCCTGCATTTCAATAATTAATTCAAAAACTACATTCCAAGATTCTGAACGTCAAGATTATACAACTGGATAGAAATTTAAAACATTTAACATATGCCTTGAAGAGATTATCTACTTATTTGCAAACTAAACTACAAGCAGCTATATTCATAAATTCGTATAATTATGCACTTACATATGAAAAAAGAAAAAAAATATTCAATGCAAGAAATTAGCTAATCAGACAAGAAATGTGCGTGACCTCGAACGCTGAGAACCCCACGAAACTGTGCTTAGAATATAAATTGCTCAACCCAAAAACAGTGGTATGAGTCATTCCCATGCAAAACTCAGCTGTTGTCTACTAGCGCACTTTGAAGACTAAATAGCTGTGGAACACTATCAGGTCAGTAGGAAAAGTTTGTTGTTCAGATACGTAATTATTTTAAGCAGAGGGAAATATAGCTATTTAGTCACGACATTGATATACAATATGTGTGTTTTTGGTCCTATTATATCGATATTTTGTTTCTTCGCGTTACCAAAGTTCCTCTCTTGGACCTTCAGTAGGTGATCATTCAAATGTCTCTCGTGGTAAGACATGAGAATGACTCATACCACTGTTTTTGGCATGAGCGATTTATATTCTAAGCATATTTTCGTGCGGTCGTCAGCGTTCAAGGTCACGCACTTCCCTTGTGAGCCTATTAATTACCACATCTGCCAAAGGGTTGCCAATGAATCCTCACAATATCTCTCCGATTTTCAACGCCACGTCATCCATATTGCGAAGGGTGAGTTCATCGCAGCTATTGAATCTTTTCTTCATTCAATTCCGGCAACCAAACGAATTAATGGTATTCGAAAACAAATTGGTAATTTATTAAATAATAATACAGCTGGAAAAATTCCTCTAAATACATCACCTTTTGAATACCAGAGTCTACTACAGATCCAGCAATGTCGGCAGATCTCCATTCTTAAAGCTGACAAAGGTGGCGGTATTGTGGTCATGGATACGCCCCACTACATTAAAATGGGACACTGCTTCGTTACATCCACTCCAGGTATTTCTGTTTTAAATTTATCTAGAACGTTAGTTGAAAACACTCTCTTTCCTTACTCTTTAGCTGACCCAGTAAATTTTACACCAGCTAACCCCTTAGTTACTCCCATCCATATTCAACCAGGAAATTCTATCTGTAAAGCTATGCATTCAAAAGATTTAATTGACTCGCACACCTTAAAGAACTGTAAACGGAACTCGGCCAGTTTGCCCACATTATAAATTCAACCTAAAATTCACAACGAAAAGAATTCAGTTTGTTTGTTCAAAGTTCTTCCCGTTATTGACTGTGCTAATACTGTTATTTCTTTTACTGATTGGAAGTTACAACTATCCCTATAAAAATTTACCATTTCTTTCCAATAAAGAACAATATTGACGTCATCAATAAACTTAAAGCAATATACACTGATTGGAATCAAATTAATTTTTTTTCCTTAGATCCATTTCGCTTTTTACTTTATTTTCCCTGAATATTATTAAGGTTGCTTTATCTTATTACTTTTATACCGTCATCTCATTAATGACGAACATAAGATGTAAAAATCATTAATTACTACTTTCACCCAGTACTTGTTTAAGCTACAGATTTTTGAGTTTGACAACATCTTTTCTAAGCAGACAACTCGGCCATCTTAGCAAAGATTGTCGTGATTTCTATTGAGGAAACAGAGTTACATTTGCTTACTGAGGGTGGTGTTTCATTACCCATTTATATGCGCTATGTAGATGATTTGCTTATCGCCGCTTTTCCGGATATTTATTTAGGGATATTGGATATTTTTCAAATGATTGAAGACGAAATAAATTTTTAAACAGAAATAGAAAAGAATAACACCATTGCTATTTCAATAAAAAACATGAAGCCAGCACACAGTCTAAGAAGAATTAAAAATTTAAAAACAAATATGAACAAGTAAAATCATACTAGTTTTGCTCCGTCTAGGCGGAGCATCTTCAGTGAATAAGGATTGAATGGCGATCCAGTCTTTTTTTTTTATAGCTGAAGAACAAGATATGGACCAATAGAAGCTTAATCTCTTAGACCAATTGTCGAGTCTATGCAAATAGCTGCTTTGAATTCCGTTCACATTTGCGCGCCTGGCGGAGATCGTCCGAACCGGTCCTGGCGATGATCGAGGCACCATAATACTGGCACATGTGTATGTTTCTCAACACAAGAGCTGCAGGGATCCTGGTGTTGAAAAATGGAACTACAAGTTATTATTTGTTGACACACACGGAAGCACTTATAAGAGACAAACACTCCGATTTGGAGGTATGACTGAAGGGTATAAATTACTAATAATTTTTCGGTTTTTTTCTCAAAGCCATAGTGGTAAATGTTCAAGACAGAAACATAATCATTGATGCAGGAACTAGTTGTTGCTATCATTATGGATTCGTGACATTTACGACGAAAGTGGCTTTTTTTCACTTTTTACAACTTTCAGTTCATCGATATTAAAAATGTGGCCTGTTTTTAATTTATGTTGCACTATATTGTAAGAAATATCACGAATATCACGAATGTCACGAATCCATAATGATAAACATTTATCAAATATTAATAAACAACGATTATCCTCAGCACTTCGTAAATTACCATTTCATACGCATTTTAAATAGCCTGTATAACATTTCCACCCACCAACCGAAGAAATTGAAAATTACAGGTTACCTTTCCATTCCCTTTCATCCTCAAATTTTCCATCGCTTTGGGAAGCTTTTAAAATCATTGTATATACGAGTACCCTTGGATATATATATTACCAGAGCTACTAATACCATCCAAAAACTTTTACAGCACCAACATCTAGGAATATTTTACAAGATTGGGATTCCTTGTATGGGATTCCTTGTAACCGAGGCCCTTGTCTATACATAGAAGAGACATTCAGACCCTTCCATAGACGACTCTCCAAGCACCTTCGAGTCGTTAATACCAAAGATATGAACTATTATACCACTAAACATGTAATGCAAACAGATCACCAAATAGTCATTAATAATCCCATTATCTTAGCAAGATCTACTGCCACTTCACTAGAAGATGCAAAAAAACTTTGCATATGCTAACAAATAAAAACTGTTACAGCTATAATATTACTGTCTACGGTTTACAACAGTGAATGCCAATACAAAAATGATAAGAAATAAGTTCTTTTTTTCCATATATATACCTTCACATCAAACGGACTTCCCTCCAAGATTTAATTTTTTAATTTTTTTTGTTTTCAATTTTAATTTTAATTTTTTGCTTGTTGAGTTTTTAATTTCCTCTAGTTTCAGAATCTGCTTCTTGCTTTGAAGTCCGACTCGTGTACTAGCCTATTGCATGCTGCGAGATCTGATCTTCAATCTGTGTTATGAATTGGACCCATCCACACGGCCAACTCCAGTCACCCTGCTACCAATGGACTTACTTCCTTTGCATGAACCAACTTGATCCATCTACGTCATCTTCAGATCACCATCTTCTTGATTTACGTAAATTGTTTCTGATAGAGTTGTATAAATTTGGACTCTTTTTTAATTGTAACAATTTGCCTGATGAAGCTGCAGGATATCCACAAGGAAACTAGTAATTTTTTAATTGTAAATGTATTATATTTTTTTCTTGTCATATTTGTTATCGTCCATCAATGTAAAATTAAGTTTGCACACGTTAAACTCTTGCCATTAAAGTCTGTTTTTTTCATAACCGCCAGAAAAAGTTTCAAGATTTTTACTCTAAAGAAAGTGATTTAGTTTATTGTAATAATATTTGCTCTGTGACGGATATACTTGACTTAAAACAACAGAGTGAATTCTGTTCATTGACTCTTCGAAAACTAGTTTGAAGGCTGTCCTTTTGCACAATAGGAACAAATTTCCTTCTGTGCCGTTAGTTTATGCAACTAACTTTAAGGAAACATACGAGAATATGAAAATTCTGATGGAAAAAATTAAGTACAATAGTTGCGATTTAAAAGGCGTTGCGTTGTTAATAGGTTTGCAGCTGGCTATACTAAATTTTGTTGTTTCGTGTGCGAATGGGACATCAGGTCACCACCTTCATTACATCAAGAAGGAATGGCCAAAGCTTGAATCAGTTACTCCTGGAGAGAAAAATGTTGTACATCCCTCACTAGTCAATTACATGATTCTTCTGCCTCCACTTCATGTAATATCAGGGCTTTTCAAAAACTTTGTCATGGCGATGGAAAAAAAGGTGGTAGGTTTGATTATTGAAGGAAAAATTTCATCGTGTAAGTGATGCTAAACTCAAAGAAGGAATTTTTGGGGGCCAAGAAACATGAGGTTTAATTGGAAATGGAAAATTCGAAGATATGTTATGCCAAGTTGAAAAATCAGTGTGGAGTTCATTCAAAAGTGTGACGTAAAAACTTTTAGGAAATCATAAATCCCCGAACTTCCGTGAGATTGTGGGTGAACTCATACAATCATTAAGTGACATAAGGTGTAATATGTCCCTCAAAATACATTTTTTGAACTCCCGCCTGGATTTCTTCCATGACAATCGCAGTGCCGTCATTGATGAATAGGGGAACATTTTTACCAATACATCTCTGCCATGGAAAAGAGGTACCACGGACAGTAGAGTGCAAGAATGCTTGCTCATTACTGCTGCATGCTCAAGAGAGATCTGCTCCAAATGCCAAATATAAAAGGAAATCATCAACTCTCACATTGTAGGTAAAATGAATAGTGTCATGAATATATATAAATATACATATTTCCTGTGCATTTAACTTGGGTGTCACAAAAAACAAACCAAAATATGCATGATGGAGAAGAACTAGTTACATATTGGAATTCAGTGTGTAATGTTCTAATAGGATCAGGTAACTGCGTGCCAAAAAAAAAAAGGTTCATTTTGTTTCCCAGTGTAAACTATCTAAATCAAAATGAAATTAAAATGCTCTATTTTAGCATAAAAATTGAATAATTGTCCCCTCCCTCCAAAAAAAGTTTACTTCCAGGATTTATGAGAAACTTTTAAAGAAGAACATTTTATTTATTATGAGGACTAAAAGATGAGTATAAAAATGAGTATTGATCAAATAAATTAGCTAATAAGTTATTTTAATTTCAAATTTAGATGTAACATGATTATCATTATTTTAATGTTCCAAATGTTATTGTGTCGCTAGGATTGAAATTTTATACGGTGTAGTTGTCAACATGCCGACATTCATTTCGATATAGATTTCCCAATTTTTATATATGTTGTCAGGTCGCCGCAGTTTTTTTTTTTTTTTTGAATTTATGGAATGGAAAATTTTAATTTACTTGTATTCTGACATCCAGTCACGCAACAATTTAGTACGATGACAGTAAAAGTTAATCGAAGGTGCCAGCTATCTCGACACTTAGTCGCGTTAAAAACTTAAAAACAGCTTAAAAGGAAAAAATGACGTACGTTTGGAGAAACCTCTCCTTTCAGATTTCTTTGTCAAATTGTACTAAAAAAGTCCCCCCTACCTCAGCATATCTTCCCTCACTGGGAATCGTTGAAGAAATGACTTAAAATAATGAAAACCGGAAATTTCCCTTCTTCTTTTGTCCACCTGGTGTCAGAAAAAAAAAAAAAAAAAAGGGAAACACTTTTCGGAAAAAGCGCTTTGACTTCTGCGAACTAAAAAAACTGTTGGCTTCGGAATTAACCCCATTTTATTTTGTTTTACTTTAAAATACTTTTTAGTGTGCGAAAATTACTTGACTAAAAATTATGATAAAAAACAGTACATAATTTCATTAAGTTCTGATTTTATACATGATTTCAAACACAAAACAACCAAAAAAATTAAAATTTAAATATTCCGCTTCTAATTGGTGCCAACTTGAAGCTACGTCTCAAGCCGAACGCGCATTGAACCACGTGTCCGTATCCCGTAAACGGACAAATGACGTCATTCCGTAAAACGTCCGTCGATTCGTGACGTTAAACTCAAATATTCCATCACTGTATTGAACAAGCTTGAAGATTCCCATATTCCGTATGTGACGCAAAATTAACGTCACCAATCAGAATGTTTCTTCCATTGAGGCAGTACGCCGCACTTCTGTATTCGCAGAAATACTTGAGTTTAACGTCACGAATCGACGGACGTCTTACGGAATGACGTCATTTGTCCGTTTACGGGATACGGACACGTGGTT
Organism: Thereuonema tuberculata; assembly: GCA_023159025.1. NCBI lineage: Eukaryota > Metazoa > Arthropoda > Chilopoda > Scutigeromorpha > Scutigeridae > Thereuonema > Thereuonema tuberculata. The sequence continues at coordinate 92,209,367 of JAFIDM010000001.1, forward strand.
CAATGCGCGTTCGGCTTTAGGGTGTGGAAAAAGGATTTCTGACTGCCATCTGTCGGAAGAATTGGAATTTAAGTCACCATGACGTCATCTGTTTTGTTTCCGTTCTTCGAAGACTTGGAATTCGGTCATCATGACGTCGTCTATCTTTTTTCGGTACTTTGAAGAATAAGGATGCTATCATGACGTTGTCTGTTGTGTTTCAGCTCTTCGTTTTTTGATGCGTTCTTGAATATTTCTCCTCTGTTTAAGTGAATGAACCTGAAACTCATAATTGTCAATATATATAAAAACAATAAATGTTTTTATTAGGTACAACGTGACAGACAACGTCATGATAGCATCCTTATTCTTCAAAGTGCCGAAAAAGATAGACTACGTCATGATGACCGAATTCCAAGTCTTCGAAGAACGGAAACAAAACAGATGACGTCATGTTTCCTTAATTCCAATTCTTCCGACAGATGGCAGTCAGAAACCCTTTTCCACACCCAAAGACGTAGCTTCAAGTTGGCACCAATTAGAAGCTGAATATTTAAATTTTAATTTTGTTGGTTGTTTTGTGTTTGAAGTCATGTATAAAATCAGAACCTATGTAAGAGTCCATTGTGTTGAAGAGGAGTTCTGCGGAAGAACTCGAAAGGCTCCAATAAGTATTTTTAAATGTTTTTATAAACTTTTTAAAAAAAATTTTTTATCTGTTTTTTATCATAATTTTTAGTCATTTTGTTTTACTAATTATGTTTTTTTTTTGTTAATTATTAACTGACGTGATTTATAGACCGTATTCCAACACATTGCGCGTGGATAATTCCTGATTAAAGCTTCCTCGTATTTTTATTATATATGGTTCGAGAAATTTTCTAAGGTAATGGTTGTTTTGTTTACTTAAAATAACCACATTATTTTTATTTAACGTGTGACCTTTGCTTCTACAATGCGTTACGGTGTGATAGGCATTATTCCCTATTTTAACCGAATAGAGGTGTTCTTTAACCCGGGTTTCGAGTTCCCTCCCGGTCTGGCCCACGTAGAGACATTCCTTATTAAAATTTCCGTGGGATTCGCAAAAGATGCCATATACAACTCCTTGTGTTCTTAATTTACGTGCTTGGTCGGGTACCCTTTTTTTCCGATTGAGGGTATTTCCCACAATATTGTGGGCCTTACGTGCAACCCCTATGTCGGCATTAGCCAGAATGGGCTTTAATTTATTAATCAGTCCTTCATCATATACCAAAGATATTATATCGAGCTTTTTTTGCTGGAGAAACTGTTCCCCCTTTTAACTAGGATCGAACCTCCGGGGCTGTAAGATTTTCTTCTTACCGCCTTAAAAAATCTCCGAATCAACATATCCAAAATGCTCAAAGGGAATCCATTACTTCTGAAAATTTCTACAATTAATCTGATTTTCTGTTACAACTCATTTCTACTTGAGCAAATATCGATCGCCCTTTTTAGTGCCATGGTAACAGCATTTCTTTTGTAGCTCATTGGGACGGCACTATTGTGATCCTAGCATCCGTACTTTTACGGTATACCGAAGTTTCGTAAGCTATTCCCTTCCTAAGAATTCCCATATCCAAAAATGGCAAGTAGTTATTGACTTCTTCCTCTAAGGTGTATTGGATATTAGTATTGATTCCGTAAAAGTCGTCAAATATCTGGTCTTTATAATGACTATTAACAATGAAAAACGTGTCGTCGACGTATCTTGCTAAATAATGAACATTGTGAAACGCACCCTCTATGGAAGTAGCTTAATACTCGATCAGCGTCATAACGCTCTCGGCAAGAACGGCAGAGGAAGGGAGCCCCTTGAAAGTTCCAGATGTCTGAACCGCTCATTGAAAGAGAAAAACTGTATGTGAAACAATACATCTATTAAAGTAAAAATCTCCTTCACACTACACAGTTTCTTCCCTCATTAATATCACGGTCAGTATCAACCATGTGTTGAACAGCCTGAAAAACGATGTTAGGGGTGAGGGATTGTATAAATTCACGACATCCATAGAAATAATGATCGTGTTAGGAATGACGCTGTTCTCTCTTAAGTACTTCAACACCGGGTCTCGATTGGGAATGGAGAACTTTGACCGGAAGTTAACTACCTTCATTTTTGAAATATACATTATCGCACAATATTTACAATTAATGATAGGCCTTACCTTAAACATCGAGTTTTCTTTTTCTTTGTGGACCTTAGGTAAGCCTTTGAACCGTGATAGGTTATTATTCATATCAATAGCTGCTTTAGCTTGGTTTGGTGTTTAAACGCCCCAAACCTGCATTTTTTGAATTTTCCGATTAATTTCTTCTATAAGCTCATTCTCTGTTGTGCCTAGAGAGCGGAAGGCATTTTGTTCGTTTATGAACTGTTCATACATTGTAAGATAATCTACCTGATTCAAAATTACTAGCACGCCCCCTTTATCGGCCTAGGTGTAAATGATCTCATTACCGTAACTGTTTAAAATATTTAAGTCAGGGAGTTGCAATTTATTGAGCGTTGTTCTAATTCTTTTTTTAAATAATTTAGCATTAACCTCCTTCCCTACCCTTTTTCTATTCAGGGTTCGTAAGTCCTTGTCTTGAATGAACCTGACTTGTGACTCTACCCTACTTAAAGTGTTAACGGCCTGTAATTTTTCGTTACCGATACAAAATTTCGTTCCTAGCTTTAACAGATTGATCTGTTAAGGACTGAATACGATCTTACTGTCGTTAATCACCTTATTATTATCCGTAATACTAACCCATGGGGGATGCGCCTCACTGGTCAGCTTTCCTAGTTTTTTTACAATGCCGGGCCGCAATAAAAGTTTTCGTGTAGCCTGCCACTTTAGCACCTTTTACTAATAAAAAATAAAAATCTTTGCATGTTCCCTTATTATTTAAGCTCCTGGATACCCGTTTCAAAGCAGAAGTTAAATATAATTTCTTGTGGTGAGCCTGCTTCATTCTCTCCCCAATTAACAGTTTTTTTCATTTTACACTTAAGAAGGTCAATATTCCTGGAGTTCCCTGGTACTTTAATAACACATCCTGGCGGAGTGAGTTCATGCTTTCTGCGTACGCCATTAAAAATAATGGCACCTTTATCTGCCTCTATCTTTTTATGAAAATCGAGTAAAGTTAATACCAACGCTGCGAACAAGAGGTTGTCCCAAAATCGACGATTTTGGTCCCACTCGGATTTCGCTGAAAATTGGTATGCAGACTCCGTAGGGCACCCCCTACAGTATGGTCTACAGTAGCAATTTGAAGTATGCCTAACTTCCGGTTAGACCGGAAATGGGTGAAGTTGTTGTTTACTTCTATGTTGAAATATCAAAATGAAACCTATGCCAATCGATAGAGCTCGTTGTGGTGAGTAAAATGATATGTCATATGTCTAGCTGGCACTTCCGGTAAAAGTGATATTTAAGTATATTTTATAAGTTTCATGCCTTTTCTCGAAAATTCTAGTCTATTCAAAAATTTTCTAGAAAAATCTCGTCAGATTCAGAGGCATTTAGGCTCTCTTGTCTTGATTACTCTAGACAATTCTAGAAGTTTTCCAGAAAATGTTAGAGAACATGGATTTTCAAGTGCAAACGAGAATCATCGCATATGTTAGTTCCAATAAAAGCCCGGAAAGAAGCTCTCAAGACTTTTAAAATCTATATTCCAGCTAAAGCACGATGCTGGAACCGTCATATCAATCCAGGAAACGATCTTTTTGGTTTCTCCATTTTTCTTTCAGCAAACATAGTTTTACCAATTATAATGGTCAACCCGGAACAATTATAATGTGCTAACTAGACATATGATATATCATTTTACTCACTACAACGAGCTCTATCGATTGGCATAGGTTTCATTTTGATGTTTCAACATAGAAATAAACAGGAAACTTCACCCATTTCCGGTCTAACCGGAAGTCGGACATACTTCTAATTGCTACTGTAGACCGTACACCCCCTACGGAGTCTGCATACGAATTTTCAGCGAAATTCGAGTGGGGCCGGAATTGTCAATTTTGGACAACCTCTTTGTGAAGCAATACCGAACGTCCTCATTGAATCATGGGACATTATTGGAACATTAGAGACATTTCTCGACATAATGAAGAAATTACAAATGACGCGCAAAACTCTATCAAAACTAAAAGCTGTCACATTGTTCTCCGGTCATTGTTGATTGGGCTTAAATAATAGTTATTTCAATAAACCGAATACTAATTGCCCGTTATTGCCTTTGATACTGATTTCATATTTCCTGAAATTCAGAGGAACAACATTAATATAAGCAATAATACAGTAAATTATTATTAATTATTTAATTATTAATTTATCACTATCATAAACTAGAATTTATAATATCGTTACCGAGTTGGTACATTAAAAAAGTATTTAATGCTGCCTTTGCATGTTCATTGCATATTAACGACATTATAGATTCGATTTAACCTCTGTAATCCCTTTGCATTGGAGAGAATAACAAATACGTAGAATAAAACGTTTTGCAAGAAATTTTCATCCGAAAAAATAAAAATTCGTTCGTCTCTGATTAAGATAATTCAAAAGGCTTTTGTTTTACGGATCACAAGTTTTAGACCTTGTGAAAAAGAACTCCACTACTGATCTATATCGAATCAATATATTATGAGCCACAAAAAACCGTAAAATACTCAAACGCAGTCATAAGCATCTATCAAAGCTAGGGCTTTCTTTGCTGTTTATATTCTTGTCTGAGTAGAGTTTTATAAGTCAGTGTTACTTTTCATATTTCCTTCTCTCTTCATATTATATTTAAAAAAATACATCATCACTCGAATTGAAGATATTATTTAATGTTGGAAATTTTCGGAAAAGAAAATTTTTGCTTTTTCTTCTTCAAGCTTTTCTAACATTGAAGATAAAATAATTATAACAAATTCATAATATTATAAAATACACCAACTACAACGGACATCAATATTTCGTCTTAATTAAAAGACTTCATCAGGATTAATTTACAAATATTTCTAGAAAGAGAGAGCCCATCTCCCTTTCCTGACATCATTGAAATAAAACAAAAATCAAGAATTCTAAAGTTTAAACAATACGAAAACGTGCTCTTAACCACGTTCACTTTAATAGTTCAAAATTAAGACTAATCCATTTCACCGATTAAAATAAATATTATTAATTTTTCCAATTTATAATTGTCTTTTTTTTTTTAAATTTTCACTTTATAATTGTCTTTACAACTAATTGTCTTTTTTTAATCTTCAAATTTATAATTTTTAAAATTTTCAAAATTTAAGAATTTATCCTTTCTTTAAATGATCACTTTTCGTAAACTTTTTTCTTAAGTAATTCACACCTCTCTTCATCTCCATCTTCGCAAGCGCGAAGAGATTTTACCTCTGTCATACTTCCTTTTTTCTTGAAAAAACTTGCCCATACTTCAATCTTGAAAACTTCTTCGATTATGTCAGATTTCTTGAATTGTTCTCCGAAATATCTCTCCTTAACTCACATGTTAAAATTCTTTAATACTTCAAAATGTCGTAGATTATAACAAATTCATAATATTATAAAATACAACAAATACGACGGACATCAATATTTCGTCTTAATTAAAATACTTCATCCGGATTAATTTACAAATATTTCTAGAAAGAGAGAGAGAGCCCTTCTCCTTTTCCTAATATCATTGAAATAAAACAGTGATCATTTAAAGAAAGGATAAATTCTTAAATTTTGAAAATTTTAAAAATTATAAATTTGAAGATTAAAAAAAGACAATTAGCAGTAAAGCCAATTATAAAGTAAAAATTAAAAAAAAAAAAAAAGACAATTAAAAAAACAAAGACAATTATAAATTGGAAAAATTAATAATATTTATTTTAATCGATGAAATGGATTAGTCTTAATTTTGAACTATTAAAGTGAACGTGGTTAAGAGCACGTTTTCATATTGTTAGATTGTTTAAACTTTAGAATTCTTGATTTGTTTTATTTCAATGATGTTAGGAAAGGGAGATGGGCTCTCTTTTCCTAGAAATATTTGTAAATTAATCCTGATGAAGTCTTTTAATTAAGACGAAATATTGATGTCCGTTGCAGTTGGTGTATTTTATAATATTATGAATTTGTTATAATCTAAGACATTTTGAAGTATTAAAGTATTATAAAATAATTAGTTTCATAACAAAATGCGAGAACATGATATTAATATCAGACTAGTTGCGACCCGAGAAATATTCACGGAAGTGAAACAAATTCCACATTATTGAAAAACACTAGATTGAAAAAGATGTTCTAAGCTAATTTGTTTAGAAGCCATTACTTCCACAACAGCCGATTTGTAATTTGAATATCGGCTTATTTGTTAAAATAATATTATAATATTGTTAAAATAAAAAAAAAAATGATTTACCACTTTCGTAATAGCCAGCGCTGCGGTTTCTCATTATGCATTTCATAATGGCAACCTTCTGCCCTAAAAGAATAGGCTCGTCAAAATTGAGGCAATATTAACGGAAGTAAAACAAATGCCACATTTTTGAAATATCTTATACCGAGGTTTTACAAACTCTCTGATAAATTTTGACGCATGAACTTCATGCATTTCAGTATAAACTTCATTTATGTGGGAATGAAAATCTCAATACGCTGATAATAATTGTGTAATCGCGATTCGTTGTTGTGAAGTGGAGAAAATAGTAGAGACGTCATCTTTAAACATGTCCGTGACGTCATTACTGACGTGTTCCAACGCTGCACTGTGATTGGTTATTTCAAATTACAAATTTACAAAACTACAAATTTACAAATTTACAAAGATCGTACAACTTTTGCCTATTAATAGGATGATTCATATAAAAGTTCACAATAACTAAAAACAGGAATTTAGGCTAATAATTGAATTTTACAAATAAGTGATGTTACGTAACACATTCAATAATCAAGTTTTTTAAATTCTACTGTTTTCTAAGAATTTAGATGTACTAAACCAATATCTAAATTTACTAACTTATACTTACTGTATCTATTTAACTTATTAGTTCTCCAATTTCTTATTAATAAACTTTCAATTAATTTCCTTGTGTAATTTTCTTTTTCTATTTCTACTATTTGTACTTTTGTGTTAGGTCTGTGTCCATATTTATAGCAATGGTCTAATATTTCAAATAGATCAAGTTTCTTCTTCTTAATATAGTAATAGTGTTCCAAATGCTACGTTCTTTAAGTGTTCGTTTACTCCCTCCCAGACAAAAATTATTTCAATTCATGCGTTCAATCTTATACCGGATGATTCATAAAGTGTTGGAAATTACTGGTGGTTTTCACCGCCCCATATCTTCGAAATTAGTGCTCATAAAAATCTGAAACTTTTTGTATAAAATCGTCAAACATGTAAGAGTTATATTTTCATGTTATTATTTATTCATTATTATTGAAATTCATTTTATTTGCGTTCAAACACCCCCAATATATCGAAATTATTATTCAAAAAAATTACTCGACTGTCTCCCAAAAAAGTCAATTTCTGTCAAATGACTTTTCAAAATGCATTTTCAAAAAAATACAGTTTTTTAAAAAAAATTAAACAAAGGAATTAATGACAATAGTATTTAGATTAAATTTTCCTAATTAGGTTTCAGTATCAGGTTGGGATACAGTGGTTGTATCGGGTGATGAGGGTGGTGTGGAATGAGAAAAAGACCCCTGAAGATTGAAAAAAAGGACTAATCGTCCCAATTTTCAAGAAAGGGAGCAGAAAGGAGTGCAGGAATTATAGGAGAGTCACACTAATATCACACTGTGCCAAGATATATTTAAAGATTTTGGAAAGTAGAATCCGAGCAAAAGTTGAGAGGGATTTGAGAGAAGAGCAGTATGGTTTCAGACCTGGGAGATCTACAGTGGATCTCATTTTTGCAGTAGGACAACTCCAAGAACATCACTATGAATTTGGGGAGGATATTTGGATGGCCTTTCTAGACATAGAAAAGGCATATGATAGTGTGTGTAGGAAAAAGGTGTGGGAAGTAATGGAGAACATGGGGGTAGATAAAGGGACTGTTAGTAGAGTGAAGGAGATGTATTGAGGATGTATGAGTTGTGTGAAAGTGGGAGGGGAAAGAACTGACTGGTTCAAACAAAGGAGTGGTCTGAAACAGGGTAGTGCACTGTCACCCCTGCTCTTCATTGTTAGTCATGGATGAAATTTTGACGCGGGTGGCGGAAAAGTTGGAGAGGATAAGATGAAGGCAATGGTGTTTGCAGATGATCTGATGGTCTGGGGAAACAAGGAGGAGGAGATTCAGGAGCAACTGGAGGCTTGGGAGGAAACGGTGGGAGAATATGGGATGAGATTCAACACGGGTAAATGTGAGATTCTGTTGACGACCAGGAAAAGAAATAGACCGGTGAGTGGGATTACTCTTGGAGGAGGACTGCTGAAGAGGGTGGAAAGTTTCAAGTACTTGGGAAGTGTGGTGGAGGAGAACGGAAGAAATGACAGAGAGATCACAGAACGTGGCAGACAGGCAGAAGCTTTCCTGAGGTGCGTCAGGAGTTTGGCAGGAGTAAGGATGTCCCGCAAAAAAGTAAAGAAGTGTTGTACCGATGCTATTATGTCCCCATACTGACATACGCATCGGAAACTTGGATAATGAAGAAAAGAGAGGTAAGCAGATTGACGGCTTGTGAGATGAAGTTCCTGCGGGGTAGGTTAGGAGTTACTTGAAGAGATAGGGTGAGGAATGAAAGGATTAGAAAGATAGTGAAAGAGGAGCCCCTGCAGGAAAGGATCGAGACTTCTAGATTGAGGTGGTATGGGCACTTAAAGAGAATGGAGGAGAAGAGGACTCCCAGGAGCATGCATGAGATGAGGATTCAGAAGAAAAGATCAAGGGGGAAGACCAAGGGATAAATGGATTAAGGGAGTGGAGGAATGTGTCCGAATGAGGGGGGAGGACTGGAACAGGGTGACAGCGGAGAGATGGTGGGAGGTAAGAACTAGGTTGAGAGGCTTATGTTCCCAACAGACCCAGCCTGAGGTTGGAAGCTGTAATAGATGAGAGAGAGAGAGAGAGGTTTCTGTATCATTTGAATATTAGATCCAGACTTTTAAAGTTTAAACAACATCACAACAGTTATTTAAATATACGATAGATTCAGGTGTTTGAACGCAAATAAAATGAATTCAATAATAATGAATAAATAATAACAGGAAAATATAACTCTTGTATGTTTGACGATTTTATATAAAAAGTTTCAGATTTTATGAGCAGTCGTTTAAAAGAAATGGGGCGGTGTAAACCATCAGTACTTTTCAGTAATTTATGAATCACCCGGTATACAACATCCATTTCATGTATCAAATCACTCTTATTCACCTTCGACTGTAACAAATTTTTTAATTTATTATTATGTATAAATATCACATCATAACCGAACCTTTTACTTATATCCTTCTGTTTTCTGTGTTATTCTGTTATCTTCGCCCTTTTCAAACATCATAACTGTGGTTTCCAAACTATTTTTTTTCCAATTTAAAGCTATTTTTTGAGGCTACTGAGTAATTTGTGTGGCAAAAAAATATTATAGATAGTGTAGTTTTTAGAATTTAATGAATAGCAACTTAGAATATTTAGAATAATACAATATCTAACGCATTTCTTTCCTTCTTTTTAATAAAATGCGTTAGATACTGTATTATTGTAAATATTCTAAGTTGCTATTCATTAAAATCTAAAAACTTTCCTTCTTTTTAATATAAGAAAGAAAAATATTATATATTACATTTAGTTTACTGACAATATACGTAAAAAAAAACATACTTAAAAGAAAATCAAAATATTATCTATTGTTATATCAAAAATAGTACAATACATAATATTACAACAGCTAACTTTGAAATTTATGATATTTTTTATATTAATTTCTTATAATTGAAAGCATTTAGAAACGTATCAAATGTGATTTGCCAGAGACCTATACAATGGATTCTTTTATAAATTTTATATTAGATGTTTTAATAGAGAAACTTTTATTTTTAATTAAAGAATCAAATATCGGAAAATATTTCAATTAATTTAGGATCTTAATTTCTTTAGATGTTAATTTTTTTAATAATTATGTAGAATTTAAAAGTTATTTTTTTTTTTTCGGTTAGAAGCATTGATATAATAATGAAAAATAGCGCTATATTTACTAATTAATTTTTATTGGCATCTGAATACGAAATTAGTAAAAAAAAAAGGAAAAAAAATCTATCAATTTGATTTCAGATTTTTTTTTTTTTAAATATAGTGAAGATTTAATTATTTTGAAAAATACTTGAAATAGGAAGTAACTTAGAAACTTTACAACAACTAAATGATGAAAATCTGGACCTTGTATACTGTTTGAATAATACGACGTAAATTGTATATATGTATTAAGTTATATAGTAAAACATGTAAATTTCCTTTCAAATAAACAGATTGAAAAAATATAGTGTTATAAATTAATGTTTTTATCAATAAACCTAACCGATGTCTTCGAACTGATTCTAAATTTAAGGTTTTATAAGTCCTTTTTAAAAGACAGTACCAGTTTAAGCTAATTTTAACTATACTTAAATCTTTTTGTTCTTTATCTATTGGTCGGATGGGTATTAAAAATTAAGATAGGTATTTCTTTCAGTAACTGTAACATCTACTATAAAATTCCTATTTCCTAATATATGTAGGTTTTCATTTACCTTGATTACAGCTAGGCAGCGGCTGGAATGAAATAAATATCATCTAAAGACGACAGCATTGGAGCTCACAATCAGCGACCCAGACCAATCGAATAAGGCGTGTCGGTATTCCTGCTCTAACGAGTAATTTATTACAGCACAAGGGGATGAAACACGCACATTCGCATTTTGTTTATAAACAACTGCCTAAAATTACAATTTTAAATTTTCCCATTGCTAAAATACTATCTCAAAACATATAAGTTTTAATTATTAACTGACAATAAGTGAAATAATTTTCATGTGAAGAAGGTTTTAAATATTTTAAAATAGCTGATTTTTTTTATTTTTTTTGATTTTTTTTAAAAAATTTATTCAGGTTTGTAGTCACTTGGAAATAAAAATGAAAAGGTCAATTGGATTTTTATTTTGTAGTTTTGTTTTTCCTCTTTTTTTATTTACCAGTCGATAATATACATAGTATATCAGAATACCTGTGGTGTAGATGCTGATAACTTAATTAATTAATTATATTAATCTAAGATGAATAAAGATTTTAGAGTAATTTTTTCATCAATTACATTGGATACTATCTTTTTTTATATATATTTTTGATGTTTTTATATTTTCTAAATTATAAATTTCTCAGTGTAATTGATTAAATAATTTATAATTAATTTGGTTTTCCAATCTGTCCAAAATTATTTAATTTAGTAATATCAAAAATTCTTAACCAATTCTTAAAAATTATTTATTGCTCTAATGATATTTTTGAGAATAGTTTTGTAAATAAATCTTTCTTTAATGGTTAGATCTCATATTTTTCCTAATATTATTTTTTTCCCAGAATGGATTTTTTCTTTTTTGAAGTTGATATAAACGCCGCTGTTGAGGATTTTTTTTATACTAATTTATTAATATTTTTAAGTTGTTGTTTATTAACGAAATTTCAACATTCCAAACCATAATCTAACACCGAATCAATTAACAATTTGAAAATGATTAGTTTCTGTTTAAAAGAAAATAAATGTTTTATGTGGGGAAAAAAAAGGAATTATACAGGGTGTGTAATTTTTTAGTTACAAAATTATAAAGTGTCTCCCAAGTAAATTTATCATCCAAATGTAGGCCAAGATATTTTTGTTGCGATACAAACTCAATTTTTAAAATATTCTTTAAATAATATATTGACATTCAGTCGACACTACTTCAATTAACATCTTCTTTAATATGATATTTCATCTCCTTATACAGGAAATATTATATCTTTAGGTTAATACCTGTCATATCATGAGGAAGGCAATGTAATTTTGCATTAAATATCATATGGATCATATGGTAAGAAGGAGATATGTTAATTCTTATGTTAATGCACTGCTGCTTTGTATGCTGCTTGTTGAAAAAAAAAATAATAAAGGTCAGCGCTTCCTCAGGTGTAAGACAGCATTCGTTGGGACACATGACCTTTTTTTCTATTTCGAGGCATTCCTGAAGTATTTATAATTTCTTTTAAAACTGATGCTGCATCTTTTTTCCCGAGCTCCAAAATGAAACCTTGTTTTTTTTAAGAAACACAATGAACACGCACAAACTACGCAAAGGATTCGCACCTCCTGAGCATGTGATCGGTGGAGTTTGGCTGGCTGATGAGCACTAATAAGTGCGAAACGGTCCGTCCCAGTCTCTTCACGATGACAGCTCGGGGGTGCGAATCCTTTGCGTAGTTTGTGCGTGTTCATTGTGTGTCTTAATTAGTTCACTCCGCACGTTAAAGAAAGTTTAATAATTCCTTGTTTTTTTTTGTAAAAACAATTTTTTTTTTTAGATCTTTCCTTTATAAGGGATTGTCTTAAGAAAAGGATTTTATTGTTCTTCTTGCTCCTGCAAGTGATGAAATACTGTCTACGACATCCGGTGATTTTAATAATTTCGTAGTATTTTCGAACACATTTAATTCATTATTTAATCAGTGTCAGTGCTTCAACAAATAATTTTCACTTTTCCTACAACACTGTTTCCAGAACTTGTTAAAGTTACGTTGAACAAACTCATATTTTTCTTGGTAATATTCAAAACATCATCTCTGTAGTTTCCTATTCCCTGCTTCATTACATGTAACCAAGTAGATTAGTTATTGTCATTTTTTTTTTTTTGTCACAGAAGTTCAAACAATTCCATATGAGTTTCTGTCGGTTATTCATTTCTTGTCGAATGGAACATTAAATTAACAAAATTCGTAAAAAACCTAACGATTTTAACTAAGTTCCAAATCCTGGTTTGTCATTTAAATTTTAAAGCTTAATTAGATTCAAGATTACTGTTATTTTTTTACGTTAAATCTATATTAATAACCTAGTAAGGTCCAATAAAGCATTGCAGAAATAGCACATTTCGTACATTACTACGAGGGTTTTATAACCATTTTGGATCCGATCAGTTTCACTGTTCGTCCAGATTGAGAATCCCCCGGAAAGCTCATGAATTTTTAACCATCTCGAAAAGAAGGACAAACATGCAAAAAAGACGTAAGTAGGCGCAAGATTTGATTTGAAGCCCTATGCTTAATACTATGCTTAAATATTCTCCGTTCTATCTCGATCTGTATTCTTTATAAGTTTCTTTAAAGATTTGACAAGAACGAAAACTGAACTGTTTTTACAAAAAAAGATTTTTTATTTGACATTACGTACATGAAAGTATCCAATATAAAGTATCATGAAGTATTATAAAGTATCATGATAAGTATCCAATATTATGTCAAAAGCTGTCCTGGACTTTAAAAGAAATGTTTAGTTTTTAACAGTTTTATTCATTAACACTATCTCGTAAAAAATTCGCGCACTTATATGTTACACAGTGTCTGGCGATAAGATATGCGATTGCTACATCATCTTTCAGAAGATAGCGACATTATCCAATCTTAAAATACACTTTCTTGAAGTTTAAAGATAACAAGAGAATATGTTTCGATACAACTACAGTGAAATCATCAACATCTTCGATAGAAATCGAAATGACAGTTTAGCCCGCTAGTTTTGCGATTTGAACCACTATACCTTAAGTAAACTGATGTTTTTATTATAAATAACGTTAAATTTACGATGATGTTACAAATATCAATTTTATATTCAATTCGTAATATCAATAAATCTTACCAGATTTGATGAAGCTTTTATAAGTATTAACTAAGAACTCTTTTCTTACGGGATATGGTAAACTGTGTTTACAATTCTGTATCTTTTACAATTCTGTCTCCATTAGCAGTTGCCGAGTGTAGAATTGTATTGATTCTCCTCTAACCATTGTTTTCTTTCCGCTGAATAGATTTCATGAATTGATCTGAGCATCTCAAGTGTCACCAAATCGATAGTATTCTCTAAAAGTTTAGAAAAAGCTGAAATTGTAAATACTTGCATGCTACTTTTTGTACGTGTTCTTAAAATATTGTTTGCCCGTAATAAACTTCTTGAAAAATATTTGTAATCTGAAAAAAAAAAAAATGATATTAGGACGAAATTAAATGAAAAACTAACAATTGTAAATCGCATTAATAGAGAACGGAAAGATAGAGAGAAACAGAATGAGAGTAACAACAACAGACCTAATATTACCAAAGAATAAAAAAAAAACATGCGAAATATAAAATTAATTAAGGAGGAGATACACGTAATAAATTTAAAATTAACATTAAAACTATAGAAAGGCAATTTAAAAACTAATTGTAACAAGAAATGAAAACGAACTTAACCACAGGCTGATTTCCTTTAGATACATTACAGTTCAGTTTATGAAAGAAGAGCTTTTGATGACGTAATTTCCTTATAGATTGACGTTTCCAGCGCCGTCTATTGCTAAACTGCAGAACTGAATCTTATAAACCTTAAGAAAACATTCTGGTTTTTGTAATTTCTACAGTTACGAATACATAATAATAATGACAATTGAAATAATTGAAAACGTTCCACACTATTCCCCTTGCTTGGCTATGCAAAGTTTGTCCTTTCTTGGTCACGCTTATGCGATTAGAAAATGACGCCATCTTGGATTGACTGCTCGGAGGTCAAGTTGATGACGTCATGAGAGGTGATGTTTGTTCGAGACAAAATCGATCACTACGCATTGACCATATATGGCAAACCCTTCTTTTTTGAAAAATACTATAGAAACACCAGTTTATAACGACAACATTTTCAAGCCAGATAAGAATTCAAAATTAATGCCTATGTTAATGGTTTTTATTTTCCTTCGGCTAAAACAAAAATCCATATCCTAAACAATGAGGATATATAAATAATTTATTTGTAAGTAGGTTATTGCCATGGTTATTATCATACTCTATGAATAATTCTTCAATTAGATCTTGCAAATTTGCTTTTCAAACTAAAATCCTAATGTTTCAGTTTTATTATTACCTAAAGTACGCCTCCTCAAAAAGTTTCCGGACAATGTACATTCGTATACCTAATTCTTTTAAAATACTTTAATATGATTATTGTATTCATTTTTAACGACCCATTTAGGACCTAGTAGGATAGCGACCAAAATCGGTAGCTATTGCGCTTGTCCTGTCGTCCGTCCGTGTCTGCCCACCCCTAGCAACTCCCGAGCGGAAGGTCGGATCGACAAACGGATTTCACTATCGTGTTCAGAGGCCCAAACACCGTAGGAATGGGCTCATTTAAGAGGCCAACGCCCTAAGACCGAGATATTTGGCATTGTTTTCATTGGATTTCCGCTAATAGCTTAAATGTCAGAAATGCAATCATCTTAATTTCAGTTGTCAGCTATAGCGTGATCGGTAAGTTCTCAGACTAGTATCCTAAATGTTGTTGGGTTTTTTTCTTCTCTTCTCTTAATCTTTTTTTCTCAAAATTCGCATGGAATTTTTTTATTATTCTTGTTTTCCTAACTTTTTTTTTTATTTTTCCTTTCGTTAAAGTATTTTTTTTTTTAATATTAGAGAGTTTTCGCCCAGCTCGCTATTCTATTCGATAACGCTAAAGTCACATGACTGGTATTCTGCGCAAGCGTCACTGTCCCGTAGAGGAAATACCCTTAACGTGACACGTTAACTTTCCTCGAATAGAGTATCGCTTTACGGTAGGAAACATGAGTTCCGATAAACCTTAGAGAATTAGATTTAACATGAATGACGACTTGATACTCTTGCGCGAAGTAATTGGGACAAATCCATATGACGATAAGAGTTTGTGGAATGAGATTCATTGGGTACATTCGCTGTATATCGTTTTTTTCGAAACGGAAATACAATCGACAATCCTCATCATTCATTTCATTTAAACTCAACCTTGGATTTTCCTGTCCTCGAACCTGAATGTTTCTTTCTCTCATTATATTTTGTGTAACACTAGATCCTCAAACAAATCATCGTCA
Organism: Thereuonema tuberculata; assembly: GCA_023159025.1. Taxonomy (NCBI): domain Eukaryota; kingdom Metazoa; phylum Arthropoda; class Chilopoda; order Scutigeromorpha; family Scutigeridae; genus Thereuonema; species Thereuonema tuberculata. The sequence goes on from JAFIDM010000001.1 coordinate 92,225,468, forward strand.
ATGCCTCCAAATGCAGCGATCTGAAGTATGTCTTCCATCTTGTTTGTTAGCTTATCATGTCCACTAACACATTATGGCAAAAACTCTTCATGACAGAGACCGCTATTGTGGTTACCGTATTTGTTCACGTGACATTTGCGTTTCCCGTATATAAATCACGTTTTGGCAAACACTCTCTAATATTATGGGCCGCCCTTATATTTATGCTTTAGCACAAAATTCTATTCACTTGTTTTATTCTTAGTTTCTTCTGCCAACATTTTAATTCTATAGTTACTGCTGTGTATTGCCTGTAATGTTTATTAAAAAAAAATCTGATTTTTATTTTTTTAATTTCTTGCAGTATTACATTTTTAGTAAAGAAACTTAATTTCGTTTAAAAACATGTATTTTTCTTCACTAAATCATCCTATTATGTTTCTGTAACAAAATTAAAGCCAACGCACTTGTAATTATGAAACTTATTTTAATAAAACACAATAGAAGTACATGACAGTTTCGAATGCATATTGAGAGCATTCTTCTTCAAATGAGGAAAAACAAATTAAATTACATGCATATAAGAATCAAATTCCCATCATGCCTCATGGAAAGTTCCAGACTTCTTGGATCTTCTTTTGACGTAATTGATCATGCTGCCATCAACGGAATAAATCATCCTATTAATAGGCAAAAATTGTCCGTCCGGATGTTTCTAGGTATGTTTGTAATCAATGTGTGCTTTAATTTCCTTATTATTAAAAATGTGATTGTTGGGAATTGGTTGCGATTGTTGTGATTGTTGTAGAGCTGTATTATATATGTGTTACGCATGCAACAGACTCAATTGTTGGGCGTGGTGTGATTGCTGCTAATGGAGCTGTATAATACAGGCAAAAAAACGGATGTTTGTCATCAAAGTGGAGAGAGTCGGAGAGAGAATACTGTATTAAGTGGAGTAGTCCAGTGGCTAGCGTTCCTGACTGCGATTACGGAGGTCCTCGGTTCGAATCCAATGCAAGGGGAAAAAAAAAAAGAAAGAAAAGATAATTACAAATACACTAACTAATGTCTTTTTGAAAAGAAAAATTAGTTGATGTAATGTTGGTGCGTTGTTCAATACTTACTTAAACTTGTATACAAGACTAAATAATCTTTAATTATTTTAAATCAATCCAAAAATTGTAATTCAAAAACAAGTAAAAACAGGATACTTAAGTATAAACAAATCTCCGTATAAAAATGAGCTTAGAACATCTTTTTCTATCTTTTGTTTTTAAAAATTTTTACGGTATTTCAAAAAGGTGGAATTTGTTTTACTTCCGTGAATATTTCAGGGGTTGCAACTAGTTATTTTTTAATTATTATGTATCTGAATGACTATCCATTAATTTATTTTTATAAAACTGAAGTTTGTTCATTTCCTTAACTTTGTTCAAGTTCATGCTTTTATTTAGTTTTATTTATTTATTTACAAAAGTTTTAGGCTAAAAACATAATTAATCCCGTGAATGTACAACTAACCTTATTGTTTCTGTAATTATTAATATAAAATGCTTACTTGTGGTCTTTATTTTGTGTTCATATAATAAATGTTGCTATGGTTTCGATAAACTAGGAATTACTTTCAAAAAATTATTTTACTTTGCTTTAAATCTCTTGTACAGCAGTAATGACTCCTTATACATCATCTATCTGATTACCATTTCTCATCTACCTATATAAAAAGAAAAGTCCTCACTCACTCACTCATTCACTGACTCATCAACACCCAGCCCAAACCCTTGCACCTAGAAAGCTGAAATGTTGCTAGAGGTTCCCTTTATGATATAAACAAGGAATAAGGCCGAAGTTTTCGAAATTCCCACGGGATAGGGAATAATTAGTCAAATCAGAATAGAGGACATCAACTTGTGTGTTTTTGTCAAAGGAGTTAGAAATGAATTGTGTGAAAGTGACTAAATTTGTAACTGTGGATCTTTTACGTAAGAAACCATGTTGTGAAGTAGTAATATGGTTTTGTGTCTGTTGCTGTAGTTTTTTATGTATAATAATTTCGAAAAGCTTAGCAGGAGCTGAGAGAATTACAATAGGTCGATAATTAGTGATTTGGAATTTATCACCTTTTTTACGAAGAGGAGAGATTTTAGATAATTTCCAGAAGGACGGAAAAGTATTCAATTTTCAAAGAAAGACACAACAGGAAATGTAATGGTTATATAAAAAGATGACTGTAACCTTTCAAGATAGTGGTATAAGATCGGGAGCGACACTTTTCTTTGATTTGAGCATTTTAAAAGCATATTTTACGTCATCTAAAGAAATGTCGAAAGCAATACAGTTGTTATCAACAGTTTTATTAGAGGTGAGTAAGTGTGAGTTGTCTATAGTGGGAGAAGATTGATAGACTGATTGAAAATAGTCAGCAAAGGCAGTAACAATAGTTTCATTAGAAGTAAGTTTTTATTGTGGTAATTGAATATTTGTTCAACATTGGAATCAGAGTTTTCATTAACAAACTACTTGCGACCCGTGAAATATTCACGGAAGTAAAACAAATTCCACATTTTTGAAAAACACAAGATTGAAAAAGATGTTCTAAGCTAATTTTTTTAGAAGCCATGACTTCCATAACAGCCCACATGTAATTTGAATATCGGCTTAGTTTTTTATTGTGGTAATTGAATATTTGTTCAACATTGGAATCAGACTTTTCATTAACAAATTGCCAAAATTGTTGTGGGTTATTTTTGATATTGTTTTCTGTGTTTTCGACATAGTAGTTTTTGCGTTTCTAATTTTACTTTTTGTGTTTCTAATTTTACTTTTTGTAAGTGATCTGAGACGCTAATATTCTGCTCTGTCTTCTTGTAAGCCATGTTTCCTGTAGCAACGATAATAATAGTATTTGTCTTTAAGAGTTAAGATAACGTCTGATGTGAACCGGGGGGGGGGGGGGGGAAGATTTTTTTTTGAAATGCAAATTTTGGGAATACAGGTATCAAAAATTTTATAAATAATGGAATAAAAATAATTAACAGCATCATTAATATCTGTATAGTTAGGCCTATAAAGTGTGGTCCAATTGATATTTGCTAATTTAGTGTAAAGTTGAAGAAAATCTGCCTTCTTGAAATTATATTTTGTTGAGACGACGATATTTAAAGGAGTTAAGCAATATCGAGAAGAAGGCAGATGTATTTATTACATGGATGAAACCTAGAATAACGCAGGTCATTCCAAAAGTAAAATGCGAATTGTTTTTTTCTCGTTGTTCAAAGTGTGGAAAGTTTGATTATAAATTTAGATTCCCATTCCAGTAGTAAAGATGTTGAAGGAGGATTCAGCGGAAATGTAAAGATGGAGTAAAAACTTGTTTTTTAAAAAAAAGCAAATAAATAGTCATTATCAGGGCTAACAAATAATGAGAAAAAGTACTCAACTCATTCCTCATATAGGATTTATAATAATGAAATTATTTTAACAAATCATTGAACAAAAACAAAACTATTAACATTTCCTTTTATTTTTGTTTCTAAATCACGACAGAACAGACAGCAAATAATCATAAAGCAATTGTAAAATATTCAAAGCTACAATATATGTAAAATATTACAGTATTAGAATCAAAATGTATTTACTTATTATTTGTCAGTTAATAAAAAAAAAAAAAAAAAATTAAACAAAATTACACTAAAAAAAAAAAAAAACTACTAAAACAGAAAACTTTAATATTTAATTAATGTTCATTTAAACCTTGAAATTAATATGAAATTAAATTCTTCGGAGATTTTATGGATTTCTTAAGTTGCGATGGAGTATTTTTAGCAATGAAAAAATTACAAGTTGATTTTAATCTGATTCTGAATTTACAAATATCACAATAATCTCCGTTTTTCATTGTTTAACCACCGTGTAAGAAATAACTCATTCGTTGTGCAAGGATACATGCTCGCCTCATTCGAATCATCGGACCAATTAGAGTAGCATTGTAACTGCTAGGAAGTAGTTCTCTAATAGTTCCAAAGCTACTTTCATTGGTTGTCGTAAAGTAATTATTCTTATATTGCTATAATAAACCGGCAATACGCTTATAGAAGGTTAGTGTATCAGTTTTATAGTTAACTTGTTAAGAGTTTTCCTATTTTATAGAAGAAAAGATTACTTTTTTTTTTCCACTTGTGAACCGTCTTGCTACTAAGATGTATCCTTGCACTCTTTTTTTTCTTTTTAAAATTTTATAAAAATTAAAAATCGTTTACTCCTCACTCCCATGATGCTGTTCGAAATTATATCTATGGTTTCAAGGGGAATAAAATAATCCTAAATCAACTTTATTTAATCACAGTAAAGGAAATAAAAACTACATGCAACCGTAAACTCTATCTATCGATGAAATATTAGGGCAACTGTTGAATAAAACATGGTCCATCATTAAGAAAAAAAATCCCTGCTTTGAATATTTACAAAAGAAATCAAGATCATGTACATCATCATCTGGCAAAATCTAAAATTATAAACAAGATTTTCTTTAAGTTTCTTTTTTCTTTAAATAAAAAGCTTAACGTGCATCAAAAATCGTGAAGAAACTTGTAGTATACGTAATTAAATATTTTTATTAAACCCTTTTTTTCATGAAGTTTTCTATCTAATATTAATGGATTTCTTTACAGTATTACGAGAATCATTAAGAAACCTTCCTCTTACCGTATATTACATGTAGTAAAATAATATATTACATCTTTTATTACTTATAGTAAATGGCAACAATCGTTTAACATATCATTAACGTTGAAATATTTACCATAAAATTTGAGAAAAGATATCAAGGGTATTTTTATGATTAAGAAAACTTTGTAAAAACCTCTTACATCTAATGAAAAGCTCAGCAGTACATATCAGTATTATAATAGATTTAAAAAGCAGCATTACAATGCAAAAAAATATGTAAAGTAGTACCACAATAATACAACAATTAAAATTTAATACAATCGTAAAAATAATAAGCAATTTGTGTATGTTTGTGTTCTGGTTCAGTGTCTCTTAATGTGCGTTACATGATTGATTACAGGTGGAAATTAGTTGCTTGTTTTAGATATTTCAGGTGCAGTAACATTGTTTTTATGTTTCCTTAAATTATTTTTATGTAGAATTATTAAGATTAAACATTCAATAATCTCGATAACAGTTAAGGCATTGAAACCCAAAAACAATCCTAGACTTCCACAGATATTAGCGAAGAGTGTGTTGAGATTCATCTGTGAATATTGGCTACTAACTAAAATAAAATTATTTGGATATTGAAGGAAAAAGCCAGTGAATCCATTAAATATTGCTAGTCTTACAGCGTTAACGTTGATATTATAAATATATTCTTCACACGCTCTTGGACAATCACACCATTGGTCTTGGTTGTTGTTGTTAAAAGCAAAGGCAAGTTCCATTGTAAAATTAAAAGACTCTGGTGTTGAACAGTTTTTAAGAGATGTATCTTCAATGAAAGGCAATCTGAAGTAAATAAAAATGAAAAAGTAAGAAGTTTCTGAAGGTCTGTTACTATTTGTTATATGTTTAAAAAAAGAAAGTTTTTTAATAATTGGTAAGTCTTTCTGATATCCTCTCACAATATCCCCCTCATTTAGCGACCACTGTTTGAATAAAAGAAATCAAATATATTTACTTGTCTTCATTATTGAAATTACCTCATTGTAATTCTGAAATATATTTTGCTATTTTTTTGTAATTATGAAATCAGATTCCCTTAATGCTTCTAAGATGATATTTAACAAACAATCCTTTAATGTACAACAATGGGGAGACCAAATTGTTTACCAAGTGCCATCCTGGAATAGCTGTTTCACGCTCTTTGTCGATCATCAGCCAGGAGCAGTCACCTGTAAAACAACAAGGTCTCCGTACTGATGCTAATTCTTTAATGTCTCATGATCAAATTCAATCCAATAGTTCCAATTAAAAGAATAAAGGTAACTTTAAAATTTATTCAATAAAATGTCAATGCTAATCAATTTATGGAACTCAAACATTTATTGACTAGATACTTGAAGTTTTGTACGAAAATCTAAGTAGTCTGAAGTATTATTGAAACAGTTTATATGTAAATATTTTTAGAAATCATTTATTTGTATTTGTCTGTATTTTATTCATATTAATCTTTACCGTTATTTATTTGAAATCATTCGTTTTCTATTTCCTAATTATTGATGTTCTGTTTATTTTTAAGTTATTTTCCGTTACAGCCGTTTAATTAGCTAATTAATTTAAATTCATTATGTTCTTGTCCAATCACTATTATATTTTTAATTACTGATCTAATGAAATTCAACTTTGTAAAATCTATAAAAATCCATGTTTTCTAAAAGAGGCGTACTTTATTGGCACATAAATAAGTTAAAAGTAAGCTAAAAGCGTTAAAACGCTTAGCGTTTAACTTATTTATGTGCCAATAAAGTACGCCTGTTTTATTAATTTTAAGCACCTTAAACTTGTCACATCTATGTTTTCTGTTTAATAAAGCAATTCAGTTCATTTCCAAACTTGACTCGTTGTTTCATCGCTCTTAAAAGACTCCCACAAACACAATAAGGAAATATAGAGCACTAACCTGCATGCTTTAGGATGTTTTGCAAAGTAATCATCGTAGCATTTGCTTTTGCATTGTGCTGCAATCTTAGGTTCCCAGCAAGGAGAATTGGGACGATCTAGGAACTCATTCTACAGAAAAAATAAGAAAGAAAGAAAATAAAACAGAATACCGTAAAATCTATTAAATAAGTTTAAAAAATATTCCAATTTCAATTTTTCAAAATCAAAAGTTCAAAAGTAAATTTAACAGAAATGGATGTTTTGTAAAAATGAAGCGTAGCAATTTTCTAAACATCTTTCATGCAGAGACCTGTATTTTGATCTACTGGCTCCATTGTTGTTCTGATTATCAAACATTGCAAAGTATAGCAAGAACTTGATGAACTACAAATCATTATTCTTGTATTTCAAATTTGAAATATTATCGATGTCTTCCTGCAAAAGGCGTAGCTTTATACTCTGCAGCAAAAGGAAGTCGCTCGCATCTCGTGACATTTGAATTAATTAAAAATGCTTAGTGAATAATAAAAATATTAATATGCGCTAAGAATAAATTATATCAGCGACGCCGACGCACTTGTCCAAACTAAGATTTAAAAAATATAAAAAAAGTTTAAAAAGATTAAAACAACTAGTTTCAGCCCAAAAAATGAATGGGGGCCTTCTTCCGGTAAAATAACCTGATACTTTAAAGACATGAGTTATACAGCGAGAAGAGCTTCAGGGCATTTGGGTAACGAAAGAGTTGTAACCGATGATTGGTTGCAGTTGGAAGGGTTAATATTAAGTTGACATAGGGAGGGGGAGAAGGGAAATATTATTTTGATTCCATTCGAGAGCGGATGAAGAGTTAGGTATGGAAGAGTTGGGTTATTCCCCGTACGACCCATAGTAAATTGTAATAACTCAGCCTTAAAAGGATTATCCACTATCATATACAAGAAGCTCTTGACTTCGGGAAGGGTATCCAGGTCTGCAGCTGTACTCTCGTTCAAAAAATCGTGGGCTCCAATTCCACGATAACAATAAATTTTTTTCTCTGGATGTTGACTCGCTCTTTACTTCTATCTCCGCTGAGTTTACTGAAGATATTAAAGAAAGATTCAAAATAAACAAAGATTGGTTTATGAATTTGATTAATTTGATTTGTAAAAACAGTTATTTTATGTATGGAGGTAAAATGTACATTCAAAATAAAGGATTCCCTATGGGGAGTCCAATATCAGGATCAATACGCAATATTTATTTAAATAAATTTGAAAAAGATTATATAATGAAATGGAAGGAAGCTAAATTTCTTTACAGAAGATATGTAGATGATATTGTTATAATCTGGGAGGGAACTAAAAGGCAATTTGACAGATTTCTTAACAACATCAATAATACATATACAAATATAAAATTCAAAGTAGAAGAAGAAAAAGACGGGTATATCAATTTTTTAGATATAAAAATCAAAAAAGATGATTCTAAACTGATAAAATGTGAATATTAAAGGAAGGAAATTCAAAGTAAACATATGCTAAACTTTAAATCGAACCATTTAATGTCTACAAAGAAAGAAATTATTAGAAGTCATCTAAGACGTATCACCAATTATACTCATGAAAAGAAAATTATGAAATAATGGACTTCTGGAACGGATTTTAAAGACTGAAAAGTAAGTAATTTAGTTTATTTTTCTCATTATATTACTTAAAAATATATGTATAACTACTCTGGGTACTATATTTACTTAATTAATAAAGGAGGCAAAAATCTCATTTTTGAGCCTGATAAAACTCAGTGTTTTCTTCCGCAACATTTGATTCATTTATCATACAGCCATAAATTTTATGATTTTAAGAAAAAAAATATTTATTTATTTAGATCTCCAGGCACAGTATAAAGAAACTACTTCTAAAAGTTCTGTTGAAACTGCAGATGATTTGACAGATGAAGAAAAGATAGAACTCTTGACGAATTCCCGTTCCATTGACAGACTTCTTAAATGGGCAAGATGTTTTATAAGAATAGATGATGGGCTTCAATGCTCATATTGTGGAAGCAGTTTACTTAATAATTTCCAAAATGGTAAAACTTTCGCAGAAAATGATGTAATGCCAAGGTCTTTTAGAAATTTAAAGATTGCTGTTAAAAGACATACGCAGTCAAACAAACAACATCAACAATTCTCAATCCTATTTTCGTGAAAAAAAATAAAGAATCTGAAGAAATGGAAAAGGCAGGGAAGGTAAATACACTCAACTGTGCACATGCTGCCTACTTCATACATAAAAAAAAATTGTCGTATGAATCATATGAAGATTTGGTTTGTATCATGCATAACAGAGAGTGTGATATTGGAACCAAAAATCTATTCAAAGGAATTTCCTCGCTTGTACTTGCCATATGCACAATCTGTGTTACTGAAAGAAATGGCAACTTTTATTACAAGTGCTGATCTGCCTGTGGGAATAGTTGTTGATAAGATAACGGTAAACCATTGCAGCAGACATATTATAGGATTGAGAATTCCAATTTTTGATATTAACACAGACAATCTTTTTCATTCTATTTATCTGGAACATAATTTTTGTAAATGATTTTTCTGGTAAAGGTCTAGCGTGTAGCATCTTTAAAACCCTTCTTAAATTTGGTTTAGATGCTCAATATGTGACAGAACACTTAGCTGGCATAGCTGTAGATGGGCTGTACATAAAGTTAGGTGTTGCCAACCATATAAAAGATGAGCTAAACTTGAAAAATACTCTAGCATCTGATACATGATGCACCACATTGAATTAATGGAGAAAAATGCTGAAATACCAAATATTATTAACAAGGCATATAATCTCATACTTGAATGTATGAAGGAATTCCTGCAGGGTTTAAAATATGAAAATCTTGTTAATAGTTCAATAGATTTTGAAGAGGTTTTGTATCAACCAAAACTTTTCAGATCAATGAAGTTTACTGCTTATTGAATGGAAGTATTTAATACTTTCATAAATGATCATACATTTTTTGTAAGTGCTTGTGAAAAAGATATGAAGCAATTTGCATTACATGATAATTTATTAAACAAATCTATTATATTCCATATACTTTTGTTAGCAGATTTATATGACATTTTAGCTAAAACTTCTAAATGTGTTCAGTCAGTTGAAATTCTTCCTTGGGATTATGCAAGATCAGTTAATAATTTTCACTCACATTTAAAAATATTTATGAATTACATTGATGCAAAGTCCGACTTAAAAACAGTTGATGATTTGTGTCAATTCTTGGAAAAAATTCCAAATTCATTTTTCAAATATTCAAAAACAGCTACAGAGTTATTCAAATTTTGCACTTACCAAGGTGTGCCACTACCTGATGAACCTGTAAGCTTGAAAGTATTAAGATCAACTGCTTCAGCTACTTATCATGAAGAGGAGAAAAATCAGCTGAGTTCAAATTTTAAAAGTGATTTAAAGGATTTTATCAAATTCATCACAAACATTTTGGAAAAATTTGATCATTATACCAAGGGAAAAAAAAAAGAAGGTATTGATAATGTGATACAAAAGGCTGGGTGTTTTTTTAACTTTGATCATTTGATATATCCACGATCGGATGTTTCTGGAGAACATTTGGCATCTACGTTCACTTCTGAGACATTCTCAGAATATATCAGCGACTTTCCTTTTAGCCTTACAAATATTGATCAGGACACTTTTTTCTTTGAATATAAAGAGCTATGGATGCAGCTTAAAATATCTGAAAACAGAGATGAAGGGTCACTTTGTGATTTACGACAGCTTTTTCTAAAATTTTTCTCGTATTGTATGTCAATCCCTGTGTCAGAGGCAATATGTGAGAGTTGGGGTCAGTAATAAGCAATGTGATGGTAAAAAGACCAAAAGGTAATGATGGCTCATTGGAAGACATTGACACATCAGATATGCGTGTATTTATTATGCTTGATGGTCCTGAAAGTGGATGTAAGCATATACGGAAATTTTTGAAAGCTGCATTAGTTGAAAAATATTGGATGTCATACTTTCAACAATTTAAGCATGTGTGTATACAAATGTTGTTTTTAAACAAGCTCTTACTCCGAAAGTAGTTAGTAGAGTTATTAATGATTTAGATAAATGCTTACCATGTTTTCACTAAGTTATAAAATAAATAATTTTGAAAGATTAAACTGTGTTTAGGTTACTTTTCTTTACTTTCAGTCTGAGGTATTACTTACTTTCAGGTATTACTTTTCTCTTAGCTTGCATTAACTGCAATTTCAATTTTAAACTGTATAAATATTTATTTATTGTCTGCATTTATTATTGGTCAAATATATTTTAAATTGCAAATTTTGCTTGAAATGACAGTAATTTATTATGATAGTAAGCTTGGCTCTGCATCGTTCGGAGTTGCACGAAATTACGGCTTCTGAAACTGGTGCTGCAGATTGATACAGAAAATTCTGCTGCTGGGGACAGCTTCACGGGGCAGCACTTGATGTCAAGAGGGCTGAGGTGGACGTGGATGAGCCGAGCTCAACAGGAGAACCTATAGCGAATCCCATGCCTATGATTCAGAGTTTGGAAGAATTGGTGAAGCCCCCATGGGAAAATAGAATCTCGATTATCCGAAACTCTTTTAATCGGAACCTCATTTAACCGACATCGGTTTCCTTAAGTTTTTTTTTTTTTTTTTTTTTTTTGTAAATAACCAATATCATTTCCAGGTCATCTTCGGCGGCGGTCATCTTGCCGATGTCTTATCTCTTTCTCCCCCCATCCCCCTCCTATCGGAAATTCCATTCAACTCCAAGAACATCTGTCTTCTATTGGCTATTTTCTGTCCGACACAGAAGCGTTGGCTCAGAAGCGAAATGTAGAACATTCATTTATGCCATGAGCCCACTAAACGAAAACGCAATAGCGATGACGATAACAGCGAAAGTGATGAAGATGAGGTGATCAAAACTTCTTAAATAAGCAACTCCGATGCTTTTGAATGTTTTGCTAAAGGACTGATGTGGTTGCAGCAACAGACTGACTCTGATTCTACAGAAATTACGCTACTGAAACAACTTCTGGACAGAGCGGCTAAACGATGTCAGTCATGCTTACGACAGAACAAACTTTCGGGTTTAAGCCAATGTAAAGTATGTATCGTATGTCATATAAACATTTACATTGCTTTTTCTGACTTGTGTGACAAGTTATTTTATAAACAAATTTATTGTTTATAATTAGTAATAATTATAATAATAATTGTAGTTATAATTATAGTTTATAATTAAAAACATCACATTTAGTTATTTTGTACATGTGTAAATGTTTAAAATCCAGTGTTAAATTATTTGCGATCTACGGACGGCCATTTTTAAGTGCTTTCTTGTATTCGGAATTTCGATTTACCGACGGAGGTCCGGTCCCGACCACTTCGGTTAATCGAGGTTCTACTGTATTGTAAATTTTTTGAATACTTGAATTGTGATATTATTATTTAGTTTAGAAGAAAAAGAGGAATAGTTCTCTTTTCTTCAAATTTTTGTAAAAAAAGGCTCGTTAAAGTCCTACGATTGAAAAGGACGAAATATTGCCGTTGAGTTGAAGTTCGTTATTAATTTTAGAGTTATTAAATTACCTTTACATTTTTAGTGGATTTTAATTGTCCAAATAATCCATCACATTTATAGCTTTTAGAAAATAAAGTCATTTTGCGAGAGAGAGAGAGAGAGAGGGGGGGGGGGATTGGATTATGACGGTAGGGTGATTGTGGAGGAGGGGATAAAAAATTGGCAAAAATCGTTGACGTAATAGATGGACGGCCCCTATGAAATTAATATCGATATCGGAAAATGTAAGACTTCCCACCCGTTCTGTCCTTCGCCACACACCTATCAATTCAAAGCTTTCCCAGTTGGTAAAAACATCACGTGATGTTGTATTCTGTAAATGTTTTACAGAAAATAATAGAATCTTCTGATTTGGTAACTTGAAAACCCAGTAAAGTACCCTTGAGTAATTTTTTTCCTTTCAAGAAAGTTTGAAATCCAAAAAAAAATTATTGCCACCAAGCTGATTTGAACCTACTAATCATACCTTCAAAGGCCAGAGTTAATCGCTGCTCCACAGCAACAGCTCTAGTGTAAAGACAGAAATGAGGTAATAAGCCATACTTGAAAGTCATACAAAACTGTGGAGAGGATTAGCGGGAAGGTGAGATGTATCCAGGTTTCAATTGTATTCTGTTATTTAGTCAAGAGTAATTCTCCAAAGTTTAGTTCAGATCGGTCAAAGGGCCTGGGAGTGTATAGCAAACAAAAAAACACAAAAACATCCTCCTTATATATATTATAAATAAATATTAAAGGATTCATATTTTCTATTAACACAAATATAACGGAGATTTTTTTCGTACATTTAAACACTGCCCGTTAGAATAAATATTGCTTAACAAATCAGGAAGTCGAAGGAATTAAGTTAACTAAGAATCATAATAATATTAAAGAAATTTTACCTTTCGAGTACTAATTGGCCAAATTCCAAGAATGCCTAATCGAAGGGGTAGGCCTAAATTACGATCGAGGAGTCTGATGTCATCATAGTCATTATGCAAAAATATCTGCAATAATATGAATGGTTATAAATATTATTTTACAGTCTTTGTATAAATATTGTTGAGAAAAATTATCCTAAAATCGAATTTTGATAATTGAATACATTGAAATATATGGAATGCTAACAGCATAGCATTCATTAGGAGTTGTTCCAAATCCTAGTGTTTAATGGCAGATATGGTGTACACGAAATCTTTCACGTATGCCCACAAAAAAAAACCCAAGGTTGTGAGATCATCTCATCTTGCCAACCACTGTATTGGGCCCTTGGCGACTGTTCCATTGGTTGTAAATGCGATCGTCTAGAAATCTTGGACTATACGCGGCATAATGAGGGGGCAGTCCTCATGTTGGATTCAGATTTCTGTGCATGTTATTAAAGCACCCTGCCTATGTATTGATCTACTGGATCCCTTAGAACTAGGTACACATACCTCTGCCCATTCTCCACACCATCGAAGCAAAAAGTCCGACAATCTGGAGTCCAATAATCTTCAGCTTCGAAGCGCTTTTCCCTCCGATTATTTGCCTTCCAAACCACGGTTGGTCCTTCTCACTCTAATATGAACGTTGTGGAGATTCACCATACTCTGAATTGGGCGTCATCATTCAGTATTTGCGATATTATTTCTGGATGCTCATCATAAGCGCTAATATACAATTGCATAAGTCTATATGAGCTGGCTAATCCTGCTCTTCCAATCCTTGAGGACAATGCTTGTGATACGGGTGAAACTGGTGAGTTCTGAAACCACGGATTAGTGAGATGTTCCTAATTGATCTGTGTGGATTTGCAGTACATGCCAGGATTATCTCCTCATCTGTTGTAAGTGATGGTTTCGTTATTCGTAATCCTGGGATAATATTTCTGGCCTTCAGGAATCTTCCAATATAAATCGCATCATTGCTAGTCTTTGATGAATGCCTTCTGTCAGGATATGTTATAGTTACCTGGACCACCCTACATCTCTATATATTATATCACACTGATAGATAATAAAACTTACCGTTACTGGATAGGACACTTCCAAAGCTGGAAAGTTTCTAATTCCAATGCAAGTCATTGTGGAAGGACCTCGAAATTTTGTAGCTGGCGCTAAATAAAAGAATAAGAAAAATATCTTATTTATTCTTGAACAAGAGGATTATCAACAAATGTGTGAACAATTTCTCCAAAATACGGAAGGTTTTCATCCTCTCGGAATAACCGAATCTATGGCGCTTAAGGAAATTAATTCCAAAATTGAAAAAGCACATGCACAGGATTTAATTTCAAAGGATTTGATGAATAATATTCTTCGGACTAATATGTCCCTTCCAAAAATGCGAGGCTTACCAAAGATACACAAAGAAAAGCAAAACTCCTTGTATAAAATTAGGTCAGTCATAAATTGTAAATTCAAAGCAATAATGGCCGTATCTAAGTTAATGGAACGTAAATTAAAAAAGCTCCATTATCAATCCCAATACAGTATTAAAAATTGTGACCCGGTTTTACAACACTTAAAACAGTCCAGTCATTAGAGACAAAAAAAAGATGTTTTGGTGCAAAAGGTTGAGGAGTTTTGAAACATGGCAGAAATGTATACTTGGGTGCCCTAAGTATGACGCTAAGTTTGCGACCTCGAGCGACCGCCGCTCGCGCCGCCATCTTGAAAAAATGGCGCCCAAAATCAGTTTTTGGCATATAACTCCGATCCTATAGGTTTTCTTATTAGAGAAAACTTTTCTTATTAAAAGTTGGAGAGGATAAACGTTGCTACAAATTTGCTTTTATACATTTTTTTTGTCAGACTAATAATTTCCGAGTAACAGGGCCAAACAGTAGAACCATTTTTTGGAAATTGCAGAAAAGCGGCATTTTGAAGGTACATTTTACCAATTATCAGCCAAGTAGCGCACCCAAAGTACATTTATCTAATAAATAAATGTTTATATAGAGATTGGGAAGAGACTGGAACGGAACGTTTCAAATCCGTTTGATGACTCATCAGTCAGCCAACGCGTTGACAGCGTAGGGTGCGAATTCTGTCTCTTAAGCTTTATGCCGTCTACTCAAGTCATTAGGTACTTTTTAGGTGCAAAAGGTTCAGGAGTTTTGAAACTTGGCAGAAGTGTAGACTTGGGTGCCCTAAGTCTAAGTTTGCGACCTCGAGCGACCGCCCTTCGCGCCGCCATCTTGAAAAATGGCACCCAAAATCAGTTTTTGGCATATAACTCCGTTCCTATAGGTTTTAGAGAAAAAGTTACTTATTAAAAGTTGGAGAGTATAAATATTGCTACAAATTTGCTTATATACATTTTTTTTTGTCAAACTAATAGTTTCCGAGTAACAGGGCCAAACAGTAGAACGATTTTTTTTGGAAATTGCAGAAAAGCAGCATATTCAAGCTACGTTTTACCAATTATCAGCCAAGTAGCGTATCTATATTCGGGCAAACCAAAGAACGACCGTGGCCACCAGATGTCGCAATAGTAGAATTTGAATCGATTGTATATGTCAGTGTTTATGGCGGGAAAGTGCTTGGCTTCTGATTGGCGATTGTGAATAGTTTCTCTATACAAACTTCAGTCCTGGAATGATTAAGAGATCATTGTTGTAGTTCAAGGTCAGAGTCATTCTTTCGGTAGGAAGACTTTAAATCAGTTTAATGCAATAAAGTAATACAAACCACTGCTTCTATCAACTCGTTTCCACGCCACTCCCGAGGTAGAGTTGAGCGGCGCGTTTTTTTAATGTGGTATCCCCGGGAGGCCTACTCCACGCTCCAAACTTACATTCGAGTATTCTGTCGTTTTGCTCTAAGCGATTTCCCTGGTTCAGTATGATCACTCTCTTTAGAATCTTGTTCGTCCCCCGTCATCTTTAACACCCACTCCAACGAATCAAGGACGTCATCAACTTTGTATGGGTCTTCGGAATCGGAATCCGCTACAAAATTGGGAATGTTTTTACATGCTGTCCCATTACAATACAGACTCAGCACCGAGCACTTTAAGCCCGTTTTCCACACCACATCGGATCGCCTATAAAGGACACATTAGATTCCCTTAGCTTCAAAAAATTTGTGAAGTCTGTGACCAAGAACAAATTTAATCTCGCGTCGCTGCCACCCACAAGAGATGCTGCGAGGCAGCATTGTCTGCGAACATACCACCAAGTCACGATGTGGTGTGACAGTGAAAAAAATCCTGAGCAATATGGCTGGCAGAAAACGAGGCATGGGCTCAATGCTGTTCGCGCTACTTCAGAAGCAGCCTCCGACACCATTTTGAACTCGATATCCTGTAAATGTAAAAAAGGCTGTGCAGGAGCATGTGGATGTTGATAGAAGCAGTGGTTTGTATTACTTTATTGCATTAAACTGATTTAGGTACGCTACTTGGCTGATAATTGGTAAAACGCAGCTTGAAAATGCTGCTTTTCTGCAATTTCCAAAAAATCTTTCTAATGTTTGGCCCTGTTACTCGGAAACTATTAGTCTGACAAAAAAAATGTATATAAGCAAATTTGTAGCAACATTTATACTCTCCAACTTTTAAACAGAAACTTTTTCTCCTATAGAAAACCTATAGGAACGGAGTTACATGCCAAAAACTGATTTTGGGCGCCATTTTTTCAAGATGGCGGCGCGAGCGGCGGTCGCTCGAGATCGCAAACTTAGCGTCATACTTAGGGCACCCAAGTCTAGATTTCTGCCAAGTTTCAAAACTCCTCAACCTTTTGCACGCAAAAAGTACCTAATGACTGGACTAAAAACACAATCAACGATCCCTAACACAAAAATGATATCTTTGGATGTAGTTAATCTGTATACGTCACTAACACCGAGATGCATTAAGCAAGCCATACAATACATTTTTGATAGCGACCCTAGAAAAGCTGAAAAAGATTTCTTTTTTAACATGAAAGAAATTGCACTTTTACTTGCACTATTATTTCAGTTACAGATGTTTAAGTTCAATGAATGTGTTTATTTCCAAACAATAGGTGTTTTTAAAGGCTTACCTTCATCGGCCATGTTGGCAGAATGTGTAATGACATTGATGGAATACAAAATGACCTCATTGGATAGATTCTTTAACAATGTGCACTATATGTGCAGATATGTCGATGATTCCTTTTTAATAGTTAGCAATCATTATATGAATTCCATCCTTGATGATGTTAACAATATACAGCCAAACATACAATTTACTATTGAAAGGGAAAAAAAGAACATGCTCCCGTATTTAGATATCCAAATTGAAAATTACGCCTCAAAATATATAACAAAGGTGTATCAAAAACCAACCGATGCATTAATAACAATTAACTACACAAGCTCGGTACCGCTTTCTTACAAAAGAAATGCGATAAACATGGCCATAAAAAGAGCTATTGAAATTTGCTCTAATCCAACGATTCTGCAAGATGAAATAGAATATATAAAAAGGTTATTTCGGAACAATGCCTTACCCATAACGGAAATAAATAAATATATTCACAGATCCTTAAAAAAGTAGATATTTCCGAGATATGGATACTTATCACCTATCAATGAAAATAAGACCCCACATGATAGCAAAAAATTTCCAACAAAAAAACGATATTTACTGAGAACCGTGCGGAGTTCAAATTAAAAATAGCCTACCTTGTATAAGTACGAACTAGGTGTGAATTAGAATTTTGGTAATTCAAGAACAAAAAACTTATGCAACCACGGTGTATAGAAAGCCAACCGATGCACGTGTCACTATTCATTATATGAGCTCAGTGCCCTTAAATTACAAAATTAATGCCATTGATATGGCTCTAAACAGAGCGATTAATATTTGTTCTGAGCAGAAATTTTTGTATCAAGAAATTAGGAGTATTAAGGACATTTTTCACAATAATGGCTTCCCCAATAATGTTATCGAAAGGCGCGTAAAGAGATTACTATCAAAAAAGCAATATATGAATACTATTGGGACTTTGGACTCAAGGAGCAATCGAGACGCGTTTCGATATGCTTCTATCGTTTACGATGATCTCCTTTTCAAAAAATTAAAACCCGTATTGGGAAGATCGGGAATAAAATTGGCCTGCAGACCACGGAATACCTTAGGAAGGTTTCTCAATGGGAAAAAAAAGATCCATACAAAACAATGGTAGTTTTCTCAAACAACAAGAGGTAATTTACGGGATACCATGTGAGGAACATATTATGGAAAATGGGGGGAAAAAATGCCATTATGTGGGCCAAACCAAGAGACCGCTGGAAAAGCGCTTGAATGAGCATATTCGTGCTGTTAAAGCGAACAACAAGGCATACCATACGGACACCCACTATAGCGATCTTAATCACCACTTAGATATAAACAATGTATGCATTTATAATTGTTAAAAGGATGAATATCTGCGCAAGTTTTATGAATCTGGCACGATAAGACTTTCAAAAAGCTATAACCAAGACTTGTCCACGACAAACGTTTTGGAATATGGACTTTGAATGTAAATTATGGTTAATAAATTTATAATTTAAAGTATATTTCAAATTATAATAATAATATATTAAAAAAAAAATCCCGTAGTACAAGCGCTTTTGTTATGTAGTTTCCGTTTTAGTCACTAGTGGTATCACCTCCGCGTCCGTTTGTATCTTCAAATACCTTTTTCAAAATGTAACGACTTCAGTACTGAACGAAGTTTACATTAGTTTTTATTTCTCACACTTGAAAATGGACCTTATACAGTAGAAGGTCAGAAACGTTGTGGTTTGGTTCATGTCTAATTCACACCTAGTTCGTGCTTATACAAGGTAGGCTATTTTTAATTAAAAAAACCATATGTTTCTATTACTTATGACGAAGCTACTTTTAAAAAATTAAATCCACTCCTTGCAAGAGCTAATATAGGGCTGGCATGCAAGCCTAAGAATACTACATTAAATGTATTAAAAGAAAATACACACAAAAAAGATAATAGTATTCTAAACAAACAAAACACGGTATATGGCATACAATGCACAAGCCAAAGTAGCAATATAAAAAACAAGTGTCTCTACATTGGTCAAACAAAACGTTGCCTGGAAAAACGCCTAAAAGAACACGAAAACTCAGTAAAGTCAGGTAACAAGAATTATCATACTGCCATACACTGTCAAAAAACAAATCACGAATTGGATTTGAAAAAAACCTATCGTTTATAAAAGTTACTCAGACCATTATCTTCGGAAATTCTACGAATCAGGGCTAACAAAACTATTTAAAAGCTACAATCAGGATCTATCTACTAAAAACATATTAGAATACGGACTTTAATTTACACTTATATAAAATTCCGTTTTTTTTTTAATTCCGTTTTTACTTTCCTTCCAGTTTAATCAGCTTTTATCTGTTGGTACCAGGATGGCCGTTTTCTTTTTTGGAAACTTCAGTTTCCTTTTTCACGAAAATCATTCTTCAAAACAAACCCGTGCACGGAGGATAGTTTTTAAAAATTTCTTTAGTTCTTTTAAAATTTTTTTACAAGGGAACACTTGATAAAGAGCCTTAACAAAGAAGGAAGGCCCGAAACATAGTGGATTTTTAGGTAATTTTTTAATTTTTAATTCTTTTGATTGGTGCTTCTAATAGTTGAGATAATTAAGAAAAATATCTTTTTTTTTTTTTACTTTATATTATTCTTATGAACAGGAGAAATAGTAACTATAATAAATCATTAATATGAAATTAATAATTCACGATCTAGACAATGTCCTCTCAATGACTAAAACCAAGAAAATGAAAAACAAGAACAAAATGTTGGAATACAAATCCTTGGGTAACACTCAGGCTACCACTAAAGACATTTGACTACAAAAGGAACAAGAAAAAAAAAATAACAAACCCTCTGATGGGTAAAGAAAAGCAATTATTTGAAAAAGAATGTCTTTTGAGTCGAGCTGATACTCTGGGCCGTTTCGAGCTTGTTAGGCTCTCCTCAGCCAGAGCTAATCAGCCAGTGCAAGACTCAATCCCACCCCGGCCGACTCCAAATCGGCCAGTGCAGAACCCACCCTGAACTTCAGAGAGGAGTCATACTCTCCCTTTGCGATGGCGCAAAGCGCCGACCGAGAGTCAAGATCCCCGCCAGCATTCCTCCAGTGTCTCGATGGCGTTCGAGGCCCCATTGGAGTGCCGCTAGGATGGCTCTTAACTCGGCTTGGTACACGCTTGCGTGGTCTGGTAATCGGTGCCACAAAGAATCTAGTCTGGCATAGCTAGAATCGCAGCAGTTTCAAAAATATATAAATATACACACAAACATAAAAATATAAAAATAAATATATTTACATTTTTATATTTACATTTATATTTACATTTACAAAGCAAATTTAATGCAAATACAAAACCCACAACAAAACACATTACGACCAATCGTGTCGACTAGTGAAGGGATGCTGACGGCAGTACCGCACCCGTCCCAGATGGGCCGTCAAAGACCCTACCCATCCCGGACGGTAAAGTTCGCAAACC
>JAFIDM010000001.1:92246136-92266130 GCA_023159025.1 Thereuonema tuberculata
AAACCACCCGCTGCATTGCTCCTTACACCCGAGAAGACAGAGTTGGTCAAATACAAATGGAGAAAAAAAAATATAAAAACCATCACCTAAAACGACAGGAACACAAAAACATCCAGCCGGGAAAGATCCAGAAATCAGCTCGGGGACGCAGACAGCAGAGTCTAGCCCAACTGCTGCGTTGCTCCCGAAACCCGGAAAGCCAGAAACAAAGCCAGCACATATAAATTAAAAGATTAACCAAAAAAGAAGCAATATTAAAAGAGAAAAACACATAAAGGTAAAAAACAACACTACATTGTAAGTAACTTTTCGGCATATTTACTAAATTCTTTCTTAAATTTTAATATATTATGATCCCTGCAGGGAGCAGGAATTCCATTAGTAATTAATAATTTTTCAAAGTTATTCCTGAGATGCAATCTTTGAGGATGCAAGCATCGCCAAAAAACGTGGTCGTCGCTCTCATCCTCCTGCATCTCGCAAAACCTACATGCAGCGTTGTCACTTAGATGAAATTTAAAAAGATAAGATTTGAAATCCCCATGACCGGTTAAAAACTGATTTAAATAAAAATTATTATATAAAGAACCCTGACAAACATTCTGAACATAAGAGTAAAGAGTGCGTCCTTTGAAAGATGTTTCCCATTCACTCTGCCACATAGTTATAGAATTGTTGAGCATAATAAAATAAGAGTAGCTGCGAGGCATGGGCCGAAAAACAGTAACCGAATCCAAAGTAGTTGCCCTTTTGGCCTCCCTATCGGCCTCCTCATTACCTGGGTCACCGGCGTGTGCCTTAACCCAGCAAAGATCGCAATGCGCACCATGATTTGAGAGTTCCATAATGTCAACATAGGTATCCCGGGCATCCTTATGCAGATAGGAACATCGTGAGATAGATTGTAAGGAGGAGTAAGAATCAGAAACAAATGCTATATTAAGTGATTGCCCTCTCCAGAAATCGGCAGCCCAGGACACCGCATACCGAAGAGCGCAAAGTTCGGCCTGGAAAACACCTTAACTTGTAGGTAATTTCTCTTTGATGATATCTATATTATTGCCGAACGAGTCTTTAATAATGATAGCAAAGCCGACCTTGTTGTTAAACTTGGAAAAAGGACGGCCTCGTACTTATTGTTTATCAGATTCCAGTCCTTAATCTCAAAAATGCTTCTATCTGCAGGATATACCCAATCAGCAACCGGAACCCTCTGACAATAATTAGCACTGGAAGTGCGTTTGTAGTGAAGAGCCAATTGAGAAGCCAAAATCCACAGTGGAGGAACCCCACTGAACACGTGAAGAGCATCATTTGAAACGGTCCTATAGGTTCTGGTGATAGCCAATAGAAAAGGTCTGCCAATTGTAAATAAATACTTTTTCATTCTGCTTTTGTGGGCATCAATTCCCCACAATTCAGCTCCGTAAAGAATTTTTGGTCTAATAATAATGTTATAAATGAGTTTTCGAATTTTGCATGTGATCCCTCCATGCTTGGGAGCCAGGGCAAGAAACTTGCTGGCATTATAAGTAACCTTATTACGGATGAAGTCTAAATGGTTTGTCCAAGTTAACTTTGTGTTAAAAACAATCCCCAAATATTTAAAATTATCAGAAAAAATAATATTGGATCCATTCATTTTAATAATTGGATGGCACGGGACTTTTTTGCAAGGTATAAAAATGGCAGAAGTTTTAGTGGGATTAATGGAAAGTTTATTCCTAGTTGCGCAGTCTCCCAAGATATCACAGAGGGACCCCCAATAATTTTCAATTTTCCTGACGGATGGGGCACTAATAACAGCCACCGTGTCATCGGCAAAGGCCTGGACCGAAATGGCATCCCCGATTTGATAAGTTTCACAAAAACTCTCAAAAGAGGAAAAAAGATCCTCCATAATAAGCAACCACAGGGTTGGAACGAGGTTACTACCCTGTGGACAACCTTTAGAGGTGTAAATAGTTGAAGAATCAAGATTAACTTCTCTATCCTCCAAAAAGGATTTAATTATGCGATATAGATGAGTGGGGCAATTCTTCCCCCTCAGAGTACTTAAAATCATGGGATGCCATGCATTATTGAAGGCATTGGAAATGTCCAGCGAGACCACAAGAGCATGGCGCCCCCCCGCTCGACAACGATGCAACACACCTAGAACGGCAGAGGCAGCCCCAATGGTACTGCGGCCCCGCCGGAAACCAAATTGATTTTCAGAAAAATAGTTATTAACCTCCATATGATAAACGAGTCTATTGGTGCAAATTTTGTCGAGGACCTTACCAATGATCGGCAGCAAACAAATGGGTCTAAAACAGCCTTTTGGGATAAGAACGACATTAGCCCTTTTCCAAATAATAGGAAAGATGCCCTCCTCAAAGCATTTTTTCAAAAGGCAAACCCAGGCTTCAATAATAGCTTCCCCAATATAACTAAGACATCGCGCTGGTATGCCGTCTGGACCAGGAGCAGAATTAAAATTCATACTCTGAATAACCCCGGAGACCTCTTGCAGAGTAATAGGTTTTTCTAAACAATCACTAGAATAAGGAAAAGTAGCACTGGTCTGACAGTCACTCATAGACTGGTTATCATCCGCAGGATCGTCTCGTGGGAAATAATCATTCAAAAGAACGGCCGAAGTATCCCCCTCGGAGGAAGTCCAAGACCCATCAGGTTTTTCAATGGTTTGTTTAGCCAATTGCTTTTTAACCTTTCCGCTAATAATTTTGTAGGAAGAATAAAAGGGTCACGTTTCGTCGACAAATCACAAAACGTCCTCCAAGAGGTCCACCTCGAGCGTCTGAGAGCTCTCCTATATTTAATCTTCTGTGCTCTCCACTTCACATCAGCGGCATCTCTCTCCTCGCGGTTGTTTGCCTTGCACGCCCTTTTCTTAAGGGCCCTCATCCTTGCTCGCAGTTCTCTTAATTCAGGATTCCACCATGTGGGAGTCTGATGTTGATAAGACTTTTTGGTATAAAGCGGAATGGAAGCATCACAGGCGTTTTTACAAGTCTCCTGAAAAAGATTGGCAGCACTGTTACAATCCTTATTATTGATTGAATTCATCAAAGTCCCACCCCTTTCTCTCAGTTCAGGCATAAAAAACCCCCAATCAGCCTTCCTCAAGCAGTAAGAGGAAGAAACACAGGGAGCAGGAATCCCCACGCAGAGCTTAATCAGCTTATGGTCGCTTCCCATGTCTTCATCATAAAGACTCCAATCACAATAAAAAGAGCCTTTGGTAATAGCAAGATCAATCCAGCTCCTACCATTTGTAGAAACAAACGTAGGAGCTGATTCATTATCATTCCTGATATTGAGATGGTTATGAAAAATCCAATTAGAAACCTCCGTACCTCTAGCGTCAATAAGGTGATCGCCCCACATTGAATGTCTCGCATTAAAGTCGCCAACAATAACTACATTGTTTTCACTATTAATAATATTATCTAAAATGTTTAAAAGGTTAGCAATATTTCCATACTTATGAGCATAAACATTAACAATAGTGATATCATATTTATCTGAAGTGAGTTTAATAGTAACAATATCCCTATTGGTATATTGAGTGAGGAAAATACTCTGGTAGTTATTGTTGTTGACAGTAATGCAAGATCTCGTGGGACGCTGGGGATTGACATGAAAGTAATTAATAGTGTTTTCACCAAAAGATGGAACAATACCATCTCTTAAGTAAAAAGGTTCCTGAAGACAAAAGACATCAAAGCAATTCCTAAGAAGCTGCAGCTCGGCATGAGCTAACCGGCCCCTTCCCATGTTAAATTGGGCAATGTTAATCATGAGTAAACAATTCTCCTCCTACTGCCCAACAGCCTTCTTAAAACAGGGACATTCCACAGAATTAGCCATGTGGCCACCGCTGCTGCTGCCTGCTCTCTGACAATTGACACATGAAACCTTGTTGGATTCACAATCGACGGCGGGATGGGGCCCCCCACACTTATAGCAAGAGGCTTGATTTTTACAACCTTTTGCAAGATGTCCAAATGCATTGCATTTGAAACATCTTACAACCCATATATCCTCTATAAAAGGAAACCTTAGATAATTAAAGTTAATATATTTTTGTTGTTCTAAAGCCTTAAATATTGTAGGAGAGGCTTGCAGTACCCAGTTTCTCTTGTTCTTGTCTCGACATGGTTTGCTATTAATCACTTTAAGGTATTCATCTATAGATGATAAATTAACCCCCTCAAAAGCAGAAGGATTAGAGGCTATTATTTCATTTACTACTTCTTCTTCATTATAATCTATAGATATACCTATAAATTTGAAGGATGGATATTTGTTAGAAATCCCTTAACTTCTAAAGCTTGATTGAGGCGCAGTTGATTTTCAACTTTGTTTTTGTTCTTTATTGTAGCATTTAAGAATGATGTGCCCATTATCTTTGACTATTTGCCCTTTAAGACCCCCTCCCAAAGACAAAGGATTCAATGAATCTCTTAAAATTTTATTTAGTTCTGCTGTGGCGGCGGCATCGCCCCCTCCCTCCCGCAGAGAGATAATGGTGGAGAACTCAGTCGGTTTCTTTGGAGAGACCCGGCTCTTTTGTATGTCTTGATTAACATTATTATTATTTCTTATCATATCGGCGTAACTGAAACCCTGCGTCCCAGGAATGCCTTGAACATTTACATCGATAGCCTTATCATTTTGAAAAGCAAGAATCCTGAGCTTGAGATTAGCATTCTCAAGCTCAGTGTTCTTCAGAGAAATCTCTAAATCTTTAGCATTAATCATTAATTTAGTAAAGATTTTACTAATCTCAAATAGACAATTGATAACATTGCTCTGATCAGACTTTCTAAAACTTATTTTACTCGCTTCTTCCCTGGAAATGGCTTGTTTGATTTGATCTGCCTGTTTATAAAAGAGATCCACAGCATACGACATGATCTCGGTCATATTAACATTAATCTCATTTGTTATTTCATCCCTTTTTCTTTTACCTCTATTTTCTTCCCCGTTAGTGGACACCTCCATAGCTAAAGGAGAGAAAACTTCAGAAGTGTTGGAATTTATAGGTGATCGGAGGGAAGTTTTCCTATATAAATTCAATTCTTGTTGTTCCCAGGCAATGCACAGTGTTTCCAAACGCCTGAAAACCTGGCCAAAAATACTAAATGCAATTTTAACACGAATATTTCGACTTTTCTTTTTAAATACAAGACAAATAACACAATAACATTTAAATAGGAGTTATTTGCTTAACAATTTGCTTAATAAACCGATTCTTTATAGGGCGGCAATACAAAGTTGATGATGGACGAGGAGTTTTCCAAAGCACACTTTTCTCTCCATTTTCATCCACACAAAAGAGTTGCACAGGAACCATGGAAGTGAAGAAAATATCAGAAAGCCTTCTTCTGCCCTTTGTTTGTATAGGGAATGCCCACTGCTACCATTACAGCGCCACTTCGATATCAATGTCATAGAAATTTTGTCATCTTTCATTCTGACGATTAACGGTTCTTGTGACATTATAATGCAGCTGGCAGTATGATTTAAAAGATCCTGAAGTTTCACTTCTGCAAGAGATTCGGTGACTAATAGAGACTCTGGATAACACATTTTCTTAGCATTTAAAATTCTCTTGTAAGAAGGATATATCCGCATTCAAATCTTTTGTGCCTTGTCTCATCACTTTATACTGGTGCGTAGTCAGATCAGCCTCCAAAAAAATTGATAAAGCTTCATCATCATAACTTCTCATTACAGAGATGCTGGTTGATGCAATCGTCCAATATCTTCGTATCTTTAAAGGCCTTGTTGGTGATTTTTCCATTTCTTCTAACAGCTTGGCGTGTTCTACATTATCAGATTCGCGATGTTTCATTTTCGCTGCGAAAGCTAAACTTTCCGCACTTTCTGCTGACTTCCTTAAGGTTTCAGTTTTTCTGCGCTTAGACCTAGTACTGCTCTCTCCAAAGTCTGTTTGCGGTCTTCCTCTTTTCCCAAGTGGAGTTTTCACAACATTCACATCACACACAAACTCCCTATCCAACCATTCTTCATTGTTTTTCAAAAACCTGTCGATGATTCTATTTGACTTATCAAGTCTGCGAAATAATTCACTACAAAACTGAGATACTTGTTTTTCTAATAATTTAAATTTATCATGTGAGGCTTGGACGTCAACTTTTGTTGCAATATGTTTAACTAAAGAGTTTTTTTGTATTTGACGACCGCCCTTTTCTTGCTGCAAATTATGAAATAACTCTCTCCGTATACAACGGTATTCCATTCTGAAACGAAAGTAAACTATAAAACAATGTGATTTGTAATATATCTTCTTATTGTTATTATTTAACTCTTAAATAATCATATTTTTGCTCCTAAGAAAATTATTTCATATTGTTAATATTTAGGTATATGTAATAAATCGGCAATTTGTAATTATACAAGCAAATATGTTTATTTAAATTATAACAAATGGAGCTTGTATGAGCTATTTATTTCTAGTTGACTTCAAAGTAGACATGTTAGGAAACATGTTAAGTAAAAATATAACCTCGGGCAACATCAGGCATTTTTTGTAGGCCTCTTTGAAAATTAAATTTATGCGTTTGCCAAATAAAATTACATAACGTAAGAAAAAGCGTTCTCAGACTATCATGTTGTCACATAAATTAATAAATATTATGTTTTCAGAATACCAAAATATAGTTGTACAGAATTAATATTAACATTTACCTTTAAATCAACAAATGGAGTACAAAAAAACCACTTGAAATACAGGTTAAAAACGCTCGATCACAACAACACAAACTATGCAACTCCAACCCTTCACTTTCAAGGTTCAACAACAACTGAATGAAAGTTGATCAGCTATGAGGATAGAAGTTTTATGACCACCAGACATTCTGGAACAAAAATGACACATTGTAAACATTATTAAAAAAAACTTGAAAAATGCATTTTTGGCCAGGTTTTCAGGCATTTGGAAACACTGTGCAATGGTAGCTTGTAATTCCTCTGTGAGTTCAATTTTTGTTTTTTTATATATTTCATTCCTTAATTTTTCTTTCATTTGGTCTTTCGTATCTTGCGCTTCATTAATATTAGATTTTAGCCAGTCACGATATTTATTTTTAAAAGAATTTTCAATGAAACCATGTTTATCTTTCAAAAAAGAGTCAAGTCTCTCCTGAAAACCACTATCGACCCCTGCCATCAAAAGAGAGAGATGAACCACGAAGCTAGCCGCCAACAGCACTCACCAGCTGTCAGGGCAGTTTCGCCCCTGCGAATCCCTGTAGGAGGGAGCCCCTGCAGAAACAAGGGAAACCCCTTAAACACGAAATTACAAGACAAAAACAAGAAATACTGGAAGCAATTAAATAAAATTAGAGCGAATACAAAGGACCTAGGGGCATTCCCCTAAAAGAATCAAACAAAATTTTAAAGTATCAATATCTAAAAACGATAAAATAAGCCACACTTACAGCAGCGCAAGAAAGCAGCAGCCGCAGCCTGTGACTTCTCTGCCGAACCCAGTAATCTGGGGCTGTCAGGGCCAGCAGTTCGAGTGAGATCGAACTGCTCAAAATATGCAAGGAATCGTTTGTGATCGTACGGTAGCTCCTAATAATAGCATATAGGAAGGGACGGACGATGGCTTGAAGACCGGTCCATATCTTTACGTGAGAGGCACTCTCACCCCAGATGGCTACGCGGACGACGGTAGATTTCCGCGCAGTAGAGGATCCTCGGACGGATCACCAGGGTAAAGAATAACCTCCAAGCCTTAGTCACAAGGCCCTCCGAATGCGGAGCGAGGTCCGCGAGTCGGTGAGCAATCAGCCGAGTCCTTGCACGAACCGCCCCTATATGGGCATTCCACGTCAGGTTCAGGGAGAGAATCATCCCCAGGTATCTAAGGGTTGGTCTAAACTGCATCCGACTTCCTCCGAGGTTAAAGATAGGCATACGGGAGATGGATCTTCCGTAGACCATCAGGGCCTCGGATTTGTCAGGACTCAGTGTAAGACGATGCCTTGCGGCCCACGCTCCAATAACACCCGCACAATCCCTCCAGGCTTGCTCAAGACTTCTCCGGGACGACGAGTGGAGCACTATCAGCCCGTCGTCCGCGTAGCCAACAAGCCAGTGCGCCGGGTCGAGGACCCTTCTCTCCTGAGCTTGCACCCAGTCATCGAAAAGGTCATCGAAGACGATGTTCCAAAGCAGAGGACCAAGGACTGACTCTTGTGAGCATCCCCGGTCCCAGTGCATGGAAGCGGTGCTCAACTGAAGCTCTCGGTCGAGCAAAAAGCTGTCAACCAGTTTGCACAGGTTGCGTGGGCACCGCTTCAGTCTCAACATGCGACGTACGCTCGCATGTAACAGAGACCCGAAGGCGTTACTGATATCAATTGATACCAACAAGACGTAGTAGCCCTGGACCTGGCCAAGTCTGGCATGGTCTACCACCGTACGTACCGCATTGATGGTAGACCTCCTCGCCGAAAGCCGAATTGGAAGGGAGACATGAGTGCGTTATTCTCAAGATAGAAGGAGATGCGTTGCGCCAGTAATCTATCAAGAACTTTGCCAAGAACAGAGAGGAAACAGATAGGTCGGTAGGCGCCGGCCTTATCCTTGGGGATAAGAACCACTCTTGCCAATTTCCAAATCGTCGGAAAGTGCGACTCTCGGAAGCACTTATTCAGCAATTCCAGCCAGACCTCCCCAATCGCCGCAAAGACCAGGGGAACCCCTCTACAGGGAAAGAGGTCAGGTCCCGCGGCTTCGGAGAGGTTGATACGGGAAACCACCGCGCGGAGTTCCCCAATCGAGAAAGCCTGGTCGTCAGGGAAAGGTGGGTGCTCGTCCGCGGGTGGGACAAGCGCTTCTCTCTCTTCAGGCAAGCTATCGTCGTTGGGAAATAAATTTCCGAGCAGGAACTCCGCGGTGTCGTGTTCATTTTCCGTCCAGTGGCCGGACGGAAGCAACACCGGGTCAAGGGGAGCCCGGACTCTTCGCTTGCCGCTCAGAGCGTGGAAAGGGAGTGAGAATGGGTTTGCCTCGGAGGCCTTTTCGCAGAAGCCCCTTCCAAGACGTCCATTTCGCTCGCCGCATCTCACGTTTATAAGTGGATTTGGCCTCCCTCCAACTGTTGCGTAAGGCGTCAAGTCGGTGTGGGGCACCGTGACGCAGCCTTCGTTTGGCAGCGCGCATCTCTGTCCGAAGGTCTCTGAGGTTGGGCAACCACCTGCTAGGAACAGCTGCTGTGCTCTTGGGTGGACCCCGGAGTTGTATGGAAGCGTGGCAGGCCTCAACGCACGTACGTGAGAAGAGAATCGCCGCGTCCTCGCACTCCTGTTCCTCGATGGCAGACCATAGGGCTTCCTTTCTGGCCGAAAGGAACTCACCGAACTCAGTCCATCGTGCTTTTCTAAGACAAAAGGATTGGTGAAAATTGATCGCAGGGTCGTTCGTCCCCAATTTCGTATGAAATCAGGGCATGGTCGGATCCAGTATCCTGCTGCGAGACCTGCCAGCCATGAACCTTGAGGTTCTCGGACAGAGCAAGATAGAAGTAGTTGGAGCCACTGCGAGCACAACTACACTGTAACGGAACTAGAGTGTCATGCGGTCATATTTGGAGTCCTCCATTTCCGCCAGTATTTGGAAGGATCGAAGTTCGTCATCCGATCATCATGCTTTAAGATGGCTGATGATATGGACGGAATTCTCCAGTCGACTTACAAGGTGTAGTCTGAAACTACAGCACATGAACTTCAGGGTGGAGCACAAAAAGGGAGCCTAAAACTGTGTCCCGGACGCCCTATCCCGAATCCGGTGTGGATGGTTCAAGGTAGACGAGGAATAGTGGATAAGGCTGCAAAAGCAAGACCATTACTGCTCCGAGATCCTTTAGAAACTCAAATCTCATGACTGCGGTGATTTCCCCTCACGCCTAGCCCAATTCAGAGTGGAAAATGGACTCCTTCTGAAAACTGTCTGGTATCGACGCAAAAGGGAAGAGAGGCAGGTCCTGATGATCCTGGAGGCGAAGAGCGAAGAGGTTATCAGATATTGGCACGAGGATGTGAAAGTTAGTGGTCGTCTGGGCATGAAAAAGACTGTTCCCATGATCAAACTTGCCTATTGCTGGCCATCCATGGGGCAACAGATCAGGAACTTCGTTTGTTCCTGTCACGTCTATCGAAAAACAAGACCTCAGGCCCTGCTGGACTGGCAGAAATCTCCGAACGGAACGATCGCTGGGAAGCTCTTGCCATTGATTTCGCAGGACCTTTCCTGAGGTCACGCTCTGAAAACAGTTTCCTGATAATCCTTATGGACATAAGCACGGACTGGGTCGAAGGAAAAGCGATGAAAAAGTCAACCATCTCCGCAGCAGTAAAGTTCCTGAACTCTGTGTTCTTGCGACTTGGCTTTCCCAGGATCATCACCAGTGGCAATGGAGCCCAATTCCGCTCTGAACAATTCAGAAAATTCTGCAATGACCACGGAATCCGACATCGCCGATGTTCCCCTCAACATGCAAATTCCAATGTGGCCGAAAGCAGCATGGGCCCCCTTAAGTCACTCATCAAAATGTACTTGGATGGAAAGCACCAAACATGGGACAAAGAGCTCGACAATCTGTTTTTATGCCTCAGGTGCTCCGAGAATGAAACTGTAGGCCTATCGCCATTCTACTTGATGATGAGACGAGAAGGCTTCCCCGATGGCCAATTGGTGACTCGATCTCGCCTCGAAGAAAAATTCAAGAACATCGCCGACATAATCGAAAAGCTGCGCAATAAAGCCGCCTTCAGAAGTAAACAACGAACAGACAAGGAAAGGAGGGACATTCGATTCCAAGTCGGAGACATTGTTCTCGTAAAGAATCATCAACTCTCTTCCAAATTCAAACGCCAGGCTGCTAAGTTATTTCCTGCTTTTTCCGGTCCTTTCATTGTTAGGCGAATTCTGGTCGAGACCATATATCTTCTGGAAGACTGGGAGGACCCGTCGATCACGTGTAAATCCCACGTCTCTGATCTAAAAAGATCAGAAAATGCAACAAGGAAGCCGAAGAAATCATCACTAGGGCCTAGAGCTCCCCTTGTGCTCTTGTTTGGGTGTCTTCCCCTGAGGTTTGTTGTGTCTGTGATCTCTGACCTACTTCGGACTCCCGACCCCTCTCCGAGCCTAAACCTCCGTCTCCCTTTTACAAATCTTCCACCCTCCACCCCTTCTTCTCCCTTTGCGCTTCCCAAGCTCCTTCCATGCGCTTATGTTTGAGTCTATATTGGATCGAGTTAAATCCTAATTTCAAGTTCGAGAATTTGAAATTCACTTCAGACTAATATTTTTAAGAACTACAAACTCTTCTAAATACTTTTATAAATAATTCACTTCAGAGATAAACGCTGAACATAACATAATTTTAACATTATAACAATATTTGAAATGTCTCTCATAGTTGAATTTAAGATTTACAGCATGAATTATAACTGAATAAGAAATCGCCAACACACAAAGAGTATATGATAAAAATTGTAATAAAATTCTAAAAATACATTACGAGTGAGGAAAGCTTTCGGAGACTTTATGGAGCTTCCTTGTCAATTTCACAAGGATTGACAAGGAAGCAACATAAGGTCTCCGAAAGCTTTCCTTATCCGTAATGTATTTTTAGAATTTTATTATATTTTTAACGTAAATCCTTTTATTCAGTTCTATTCAGTTAAACATTCAAATTTAAACAAACGTTAAACATTTATTGAATAGCATGAATTTTATGTCACGAAAGCATTTAAATTACTTACAGATGTTAATCGTGATACATGGACCATTTACAGTGTTCCTTTTAACCATGGATACATTGAAATGTTCCTCATTGGCTTCTAATCTTATAAATTCGTTGCACTACAAGTATAAAATTCAATTTATATTAGTATCATGAATATTAAAAATAATACAGAATACTAATATCTTTAAAAAGTCACCTTTAAAAAAATTGATTTAGTTCAAAATTTAAATATATTGCAACTCTTTTTCTCGTAACCAAGAAATATAAAACTTTTTTACTGAAAGGCTGAGACCAAATTGTTTACTAAATGAAATCCTAGTACAGCTGTTTCACGCTAATTTGACGATCATCAGCTAGGAGCAGTCATCAGTAAACAATCAGGTCATGGTACACGAGCCTATAGGAAATATCATCGGAATCAATGTGGAGCCTGAAAAGCTAAATTATAACTGTTTAGTTCCAATAAAATTAATAATTTGTTTTAAAAAGTATAAATATAAATATTAAGTAAAATTTTTCGCCCCCTGAAATATCATTGGAATATTTATTTAGTTATAAATTGGCTTCAAATGAAAATTTAAATTAAGTGTTAAAATCATGACGTAATGATTCAAAGATTATTTAATCCCGGCATTTGCCTCGTTGTCGTTAGAACTGTTAGAAGAGTCAAACGCGTTAGAAGTCTTGAGAAGTGTCAGATGACACAGAAGTGTGAAAAGTTCCAGAAGTTTCCGAAGCGTCAGAAGTGCGAGAAGAGTCACATAATTAATCAGAGTAAAAGCCACCTAGTCCCTTAAGAAAGAATGGGAGAAGCCTTTATCGTCATAGCTACGATTTGTGACGTAACCAGAAGACGTCAGAGCTTGGCTTGTGAACACAGCGTATCGACTCGTCGAAGCCAGGGGAGCGGTTCGTTTGAATTGGACAAATTATTGGTCGAATAATCACCTGCAATGCAGTTACTAAAGCAACAGAAGAGTCGGGAATTAAATGAAAAGAAATTGGACGCAAGCAAATGGATGATTCAGGAAAGGAACTGTAAATTAGACTGTCTCAAAACTGTAAGTAATGAAAATGACTTATTCCTTAATTATCGAAGAGAAGACAAGGGGAAACGTATTAGAATTAAAGCTTAGAAGAATTTGCGTGTTGCGTTCTGTTAAAAGTAAACAGAACAAGTGAAAGTTAATAAACTATTAGTGAACATTGTTATTAAGGATTTGAATAGAAATTCCGAACATAGTGTTGCCATATTTATTATTTAAATTAGTAAGGAAGTTCATTATTATATTAGTGCGGAAATTCACCGAACATTTTTAGTGCGTCGATAGTGCTTCGATTAGTGGAATTATTCAAAGCTAGAATAATTCGGTTGTGCTTCCAAGAATTAATTTATTTTAGAATTAGTCTAAGTGAGCCTAATTCTAGTAGTGTTGTAGGCAACGTTTTAGTTTAAGTGATAAACAGTGTTGAAGTGAATTTAGTCTTAACGGTTCCAGTAACTTTGAATAGAAACTGCGCCATTGCTCGTGTTTCAAGTGTGCTTCATAGAACTATTAGGAGCGTGAACTTGTTAAGTATTAAGTGCCATTCATCCTTTCAGTTTATTCATATTAAACACACAAGAGAAAGCCATTCATATCTGCAGTAGACTATTGAACTTTGAAATAAGTTCAATTAATTAAAGTACAATAACTTTATGTATTTTTAATAGAAAAAAAAATACATCAGTTGTTTCACTTTCAAAAAGAATAACTGTTTAAAAATACTGGACGTTATTTTATTATTTTCAATCAGGTAAACTAGAGTTTTGGACTAAATAACATTAGCAAGTAAGAGGTTATTTTGGAAACATTAATTGAGCCGTACAGCTGTTTAAGATAATTGAAACTTTATACAAGAATAAACAAACTAGTTTCGCCAAGACTCGAGAGAGGGCTTTATCAAGTAACACTGTTTATCTCTTACTTCATAAAGCCTTCTCTCGAGTCTTGGCGAAACTACTTGTATTATTCTTACATAAAGTTTTAATTATCTTAAACAGGTGTACGGCTCAATTAATGTTTCCAATGAAGTGCAGTGCACGTAAAATTCATCTCTAAGAGGTTATTTTAATTTTTTTTATTGAAATATTGAAATCATTTCAATTCTACTACTCAGAGTAGATCTTGAAGTGATACATAAACGATTTAGTTTGATTACATAATCACAATTAAAGTTCGTGTGTTTCGAAGACAGGAATAAAAGTAAATTTAAATTTTGATGTAGAATATAGAGCAGCATAATAATGATGATTAATGTAATTTTTAAATCTAAATATTTCTGGAAACATACTGATACAATTTCGACTACTAATTAAATTTGATTATCAATGAACTTTTGAAAAAAAAAAAAACAGACTAGACTGAAATGATAAAAATTGAGGTTAATTTAATAATTATTAATTTAAAGATTGCATATTCCTGAACGTGATAAATTGAAAATAAACAAATAAGTGAGTATACTAATTTTATTTAGTTTTATTTAATTACTAGCAGCAAAGCCTGTCGGACGCCAGGCATAAAACAATCTGAAAAATCATTTTATTATCAACTACGGTATCAAATATAAAGTAAATGCAATTTAAATACTGTGCTAACTTGTGAACGAAGCTTCTACGGCAAAAATGGTTTTGAGTTTCGAAAACCGCGTAAACAACTGAGTAAGTATGCCAAATTTCATTAAAATGGATGCAGTGGTAACAAAATTATTTGGTTTTGAACGTATGTTTTGTTAGAATTTCAGTTGTCGAGGTCAGTTCCCAAGAATAAAATTTCATGGAAACAACATGGAATGACAAAATGAACTAATATTTTCATCCAATTTGAGTACTTTTGATTCAATGGTACCATTGAGAACCGTTGGATCTATCTTAATAGCTTAATTATATCGAGTTACAGACAGACGAACTTAGCCAATTTATATATATATATATATATATATTTGATTCGATTGATGATTTGATTTTAATTTTTTTTTTAATGTTTATCAGACCTATTTAGGTGTACTTCTTACCTGTACACCTGCAATATAAGTTCTGAGAGTTTAATCTAAAGCAGTGTTTCCCAACCTTTTTTTGTGCTATGCCCTACCAAAAGTATCTAAAGTATGCTATACCCCACCAAAAAAAAAACGACTTTTCAACTTTTACAACCAAAAAAAAACAATTATTCATTTTCCAATTGCCTCCCTTAACAATCAAATTGCCCCCCCTGTGGGACGTGCGCCCCACGTTGGGAAACGGGGATCTAAAGGATCATTTTCCACCCAAAAAGAAAAACGAATTACCAACCATATCTCAAGTTTAATTTATATTACTAAAATCTTTTATTTCTCTGTGTGTCTGTCTGTCTGTCTGTCTGTCCGGCGCAATTTTCTGTGAGAATGGAAAATAGAAATAATTTTTACAATGAAACATCCGCGACAGGAATCGAACCTGCAACCTTCTGATCCGAAGTCAGAATGCCTTATCCATTAGGCCATAGGGACTACAACTCCTTTCATGTTGTTTTTTGATTTATATTTCCTTTCCCTTCCCCATCAATAAGGAATGCATTCAACCTTTTTTTTGAATCTCAAGATTGTTTATTTATTTTCCATCCGTCAGTTTATTTGTAATTCGAAACTGACAATTAGAACTATAATTGCCGAAACGTTGCAATCAACTTATATAATTGGCTAAGTTCGTCTGTCTCTTTGTCTGTCCGTCTGTTTGTAACTCGATATAATTAAGCTATTAAGATAGATCCAGGGGTTCTCAATGGTACCATTGAATCAAGGGTACTCAAATTGGATGAAATATTAGTTCATTTTGTCATTACATGTTGTTTCTATGAAATTTTAACTGAAATTCTAACAAAACATACGTTCAAAACCAAATAATTTCGTTACCACTGCAACGATTTTAATGAAATTTGGCATACTTACTCAGTTTTTTACGCTGATTTTGAAACTCAAAAGCATTTCTGCCGTAGAAGCTTCTTTTACAAGTTAGCGCAGTATTTAGATTATACAAAGGTGAGTTTTAAATGCCTTTCGGCGTTATGAGTCAAAAATAATAATTATTCTTTAGATAAATTAAACTTTAGATATGGTTGGTATTTCGTTTTTCTTTTTGGGTGGAAAATGATCCTTTAGATTAAACTCTCAGAACCTATATTACAGATGTACAGGTAAGAAATACACCTAAATAGGTCTGATAAAAATTCAAATCAAATCATCAATCGAATCAAATATATATATATGTATGTATATATATTTAAAAATCAGTTTCGGCAATATATATAATGATATATATATAAATTGGCTAAGTTCGTCTGTCTGTCTGTAACTCGATATAATTAAGCTATTAAGATAGATCCAACGGTTCTCAATGGTACCATTGAATCAAAAGTATTGAAATTGGATGAAAATATTAGTTCATTTTGTCATTCCATGTTTCCATGAAAATTTATTCTTGGGAACTGACCTCGACAACTGAAATTCTAGCAAAACATACGTTCAAAACCGAATAATTTTGTTACCACTGCATCCATTTTAATGAAATTTGGCATACTTACTCAGTTGTTTATGCTGATTTCGAAACTCAAAACCATTTTTGCCGTAGAAGCTTCGTTCACAAGTTTCATTCATTATTTGGTTTTGAACGTATGTTTTGTTAGAATTTCAGTTTCAAATTTCATGGAATGACAAAATGAACTAATATTTCATCCAATTTGAGTATCCTTGATTCAATGGTACCATTGAGAACCGTTGGATCAATCTTAATAGCTTAATTATATATAAAGACAGACAGACAGACAAAATTACATAAAATATTAAATAAATAAATTAATAAATCAACTTAAGTTCTGCATCATATTTTAAAACTTTTAAAATTATAAAAATCTTTTTAATATTAAAAGTCTTTAAAAGTATGTCTTTTAGGAGGTGTTGGTTTAGATCCCACCCACCTACTCGCATGATCTTCATATGTTACAAATAAGAGTAAGAGATGCCATCATTTCTGGCTGGCACGAGGTTCCGTAACATCTCCTCCGCTACGAATTTCGTAGCACCTAAAGAGAATCACGGCAGGGATTGGTTCTCGAAAGCGCAAAATACAATTTTTGATGCTAAACATGACGTCATGGCTTCGCACTTTCCCAGTTATTGAGAAGAAAGCGATTTCAAGATATTTTTTTTTCCGATTTGCAATTTAAGCAGAATTTAGAATAAAAAAAGAATAGAAAATATAATAATAAAAAACTAAATGTTTTGGTTTTTTAAATAGAATTATCGTGATTACTGTAGTGTTCTACAGCACTAGCACCTAAGAAGCAGCCGCCACTGAAATTAATATTAATTAATGTTCCAAAGATAATAAAGCTTTTTTTTTCTGAATATAATTAGGTTTTCTATGCAACATTTTTATTTAATTTTTGCTGATCAGTTAATAAGTTACTTCCGACATTTTCTAATATTAAGTTTAGCATTTAATTCACTGAACCCAAATATTTAGATTAAACATAGAACTTCGGAATCTCTAGCCAGTAAAAAAGAAAAATAATAAATTACCCACATTAACATCGACGTTAAGGATTTGCTGTTCAGTTACTCCATTTGGAGACTCCCAGAAGTTCAATAAATTAAGTTCAGAACTTTCAAATAAAGTCGAAAGTGGAATATCTTCATTTGCATCAGAGACGTTGTAATACAGTGTCTTGAATCTGAAAACCACAAACAGCTGTACTAAGAAACACGGCAACAATCCATATTCCCTTTCGAAATGATGAACAGTGTTTACTAAATAATCTATCGAAACCAACTATACCAATGTTTATAAAAGAGGTTAATGGTACATCAGCAGAATTCTTCAGTTTACTAAGAAAGTAAATCAGATTTCGTCTGGTTTTACGATTAGACCAAAAGGATTGACTAGAATGACTACTGTTTGCAGAATTTTCTTGATCATTGACAAGATTCTTCTTCTGCTTCTATAAACATTCAAAGAAATAGGAAATTATCAGGGGTTTTTTTTTTTTATATACGTACAAAGAAAAATATTGGTCTTACTTATGTATATAAATTTTTGGAAGAATATTCTTTCAAATATATTATTTCTCTTATATCTTTGAAGAAGCTTAAAAATAACATACCGAAAGGTTGATTTCATATTTTATTTTATTTGTTTCAAACACTAATATTTTTTATATTTTAAAAGAAATTACAGTATAAGATTATCTTTTTAATTTCAAACGATAACACTGATGTATCCCCTTAAGACCTAATCATATGAATTCGAATTCTATATTTCTTCTTCAACTGAAAAAAATTCTAAATGTTAAAAGACAATATAATATCGAAAAGTAAACAGTCATATCGAAATTTCTCAGTAATAATAGCCTATTAAAAGTAATAATAGTTACTTACTTTTGCCTTGATAAATTCAAAAAAGACTTCTACGAATTCAAAAACAGTTAGCAGGGTGATGTCTAGAAAAACTCCCAGAATTCCTCCAACATCTGCGAAAAAACTGGAAAATGTATACCATTCTACTTCTTGAATAACTGGTACTGTGAAATCTAATAATCGAACATAAGTAATGAATTCATTTTCTAGTTTGTTCACTTGTACATTAAAAATTAACAATGATTCATGACATTTCCTAGGACAATTCTTTCTGCAGAATTCTAGCTTTTTCATGACTTCCTTGGAGATTTCATACGTTTCTTTAAAACTACTTGGTGTAGAACAGTCCTTCAGAGAATAGTTTTTCATAAATGGTAACCTAAGAGTGTTTAAAAAAATTAAAAGGAATTATCAATATTAATTATCTTCCAAAACTGTTATCTGGTGTTCGATTATTAATTTTTATCCCTGATAATAAAAAAAAATTGGGCAAAAGAAATTCTTATAAACTTTGCATTAAGATTTTTTTAAATTGAAGTTTAGTTAAATAATTATTTATGTTTGTCTCACAGTTTACCTGCAAGTTACTTGAGAGTAGAGAAGGTTCTCGATACATTGATCAATACATTTTTCTACATTTTCTGCACTTTCACATGGATACTTTGGGGTATTTAAGTTAATGATCTAAGAAGTAACAAAACAAAAAATGGTTTGAATAACAATTATTAGAATTTGTAGGTCACTTCTACCAAGTTGAACAATATTTACATAATGTATTATAATGTTTTTATTTCCTCATGCCCAACAAAAACCATGGTTTCTTTTATTACTTTTGTTTATTTTGATTCTTTCCCTCATCCCCCAATAATGTATTCGACCTCTTTTGAACCTCAAATTGTTAATTTGTTCTGTTCAGTCTCGTATTGTTACTTGAAAATTCCAATTGTAACTATAATCTCGAAACATAATTGCATCCACATTATGGGCTTCTTTTTTTTATCTTAATAGATTCTAGCTGTTTCCAATTGCTGTTCAAAACTTGAAAACTTAAATCTATTATATGCAAAGTAAATTTTTATATCATTTTTCAAGGCTTATTTCGTACATTTTCCTATAATCAACCGCTATAACAGGATTTTTTTTTTTCTTTTCCAGAAACTTGCAACTGTCTAAAAAAATAATACTCCAAAAGAAATTAACGAGACTCTTTTCAGATCTATTAATTAAACAGCACTGTTAGTTAGTTTAAAACATTTCATAGTAGGCCTAATAAAGTCGATTGAGTTGAGATTTTTCCTGAGTAATAAATATCGACAACCAAATATCATTATTACCGCAGGTATCAAAGAAGCTTCTTATAAACAGACAGAACTCTTTGCCATTCTTAAACATGTTTCAATATTGCTTTTTAGATGCTTTGCTGTATATTGTGTTACACAGCAAGATTAATTTAATGTGTTACACTTCATTCAAACTACAACTGAGGGCAATTCTAAAGGAAACCCATCTAATCTTTTAACATTGTCTTTATAATACAGTTACCTCCTTCAACGGACACCCTGAATAGCGGACACCTCTAATTAGCGGACATTATTGTGGGTCCCAGTCCCTTACAATAGGACATTCCATGTTATCCACTCCGAATAGCGGACACTCTGAATTGCGGACA
This sequence comes from Thereuonema tuberculata, assembly GCA_023159025.1. Taxonomy (NCBI): domain Eukaryota; kingdom Metazoa; phylum Arthropoda; class Chilopoda; order Scutigeromorpha; family Scutigeridae; genus Thereuonema; species Thereuonema tuberculata. Next base: position 92,266,035 of record JAFIDM010000001.1, read on the forward strand.
GTTATTTTAATTGTAAAAAAAAAAAAAATTTCGGTTAACATTTCGGCAAACACATCATGGTTGTATTTACTTCGGTGTCCCATACATTGATACATT
>JAFIDM010000001.1:92266230-92279683 GCA_023159025.1 Thereuonema tuberculata
GTCCCATACATTGATGCATTTTATTGGTATCCCCCCCCCCCCCGATACATTGATACATTGTATCTGTGTCCCTTGATTCAATGCACGAATCTAAGGCCCTTTTTTTCACTGCAGTTGCTTTGTAAATGTTAGTCCCTATAAACGTGTTGATTAAATTTAGTGCGAATTAAAATGGCGACAAAAAGGAAGAAATTGGCACTGAAAGAAAAAAAATTGATGTTCTTGAAGTTGCTGAAAAAGAAAAGCTGAGTGTGGGTTGTCTTGCTGAACGTTTTAAAGTTGGAAAAACTCAGAAAAGTGAACTTTTGAAGGACAAAGATAAGATTAGAAAAATGTGGATGGTGAATTCAAACGAAAATTCGAAGAATTTGAAGTTTCGTAAAACTGAAACAAGCAAAATCGACGAAGTGGTTATAAAATGGATCTGCTCTGCTCATGCAAAGAATATACCTATAAGCGATGTTTTGCGTCAAGAAAAAGTAGAGAATTCGGTCAAACTTTAGGATTGGACACGTTTAAGGCATCAAATGGATGGCTAGAAATTAATTTTCTAAATACTTAAAATAATGTCTATTAATTACAGTAAGACAAATGAGTGATTAGCACTCATTTAAAAAGGAATATAATAAATAATTTGCAATTGTTCATATTCTCTCATATCGCAATGGTAATTGTAGAAATTTAATTAAGATTGTACGTAATTTTTCATTAAGCGGCATGCTATAAGCTAAAAAATAAAAAAAAAGATAGTCCTCCCCAATAGCGGACACCTCCCAATAACGGACGAAACTTCCGGTCCCGTGACTGTCCGTTATTCGGAGGTAACACTGTACGTTAAAATATCTTAAAATTGTTATTATACTGATAATCTGAATACAAATGCTTTTACTACTAGATCACCAAAAGAATATTCTTTAAAACAATAATTAGTGATCTTAATATTTCCTGCATTACAAAAGAATCAGGTAATACCTTATATAAGGTAAATGAAGGTGTTGATATTTCTCAACCAATATCATGAAAGTCGTTACAAAGCTCTTCGGTATAAAGTTGAGAAAAAATCTAATTAAGCAATGTTAGTTATGTTGTGAACTCTGCCCAGATAAAATGGTAACAGTCTGCAAATTTTGTAAAAAAATTTATAAGTCCTAAGTAGTAATGCATCAGTCTAATTCTGACAAAAGTTTGAATTATCATATTACATAACATCTTTTTTTTTATTTCAACTATTAATATATAAATATTTCAGAAAAAATATTCTTTTTTTATTTTCCATAATTAGATTTTAAAAAGTTGACAGGAAAAGTTTAAGTGGCTAAGGGAAGAAAAATCCTTTGAATTGATATCCTAATTCTATCCTTAATTCAGGTTGCTTATTTCTAATTTAAAATTATCAGTAGGTGATGGAAATTTAATCACCTACTGATAATTTTAATGAAATGAATAATAATAACGCTGTATAATAACTTACTTCTATTCTTTCCATGATAAATGTTGCATGCATGTAAAATGGTGCTGGCATTCCAGCATCTACTTCGAAATATCTTGGGTTTTTATCAACTGGTGAAGTCCAGCCCTAATATTAACGACAGAAAAGAAAAGTTTCAATAATATATTATAAGCAGTAGTTAAAAATGTTCCTCAATAACAAACTGAATTGATTGTACATGTGTTGATATCAATTGAAAACTTACCCTCACGTAAAAATCCCATGAAATCCAATTATAATCTTTCTTCAAATTCAATGCCCACCAGGATACAGGACCATGCATATTCATTTCCTCTATAAAGAAAAAAAAATATTTCGATTAATTCCAATTAGGTTAATTCAAAAATAATCCACTTTCACAATTTATCAATCTGTTTTATTGTTGAATTCAATTTTAGGAATTTGGGGGAGTTTATTGGTAGTATAGAATAGTTTCTCTATTTTAATTATGTGTATTAGCTATTTTTTAAAATAGTAGTAAAAAAATGTTAAATAGTAAATTTATGAAAGTTAGAAAAATCATTAGTTTTATTTGGTTTCTACTTCACAGTCTGCTTCGGTTGTTTATTGAAAGAAAGAACAATAATAGACACACTAATTAAATAATAAATTACAAGCCTAAAGGATAAAGATCAATTGGGTGACCATTCATGAGATGGAGTGAACGTACCATGCCACGAGGCCTAATACAAGACAGGTAGAAGAAGATTAATCGATATCAACTTCTCCTAATTGTTTCCCAGTAATGTGGTAACACTTATTTACTTTTATTTTTTTTAATATTTATGTAGTATAGTTTGTTAAATTGTTTATTTAAAAATAGTACAGATCAAAATGAAGTTACCTTCAATAACTGCAGTTGCACATCTTCCACTAGAACTATCAATGTCTTCTATTTTAGGGTTCAAACACTGTTGATCACTTTTGGATGTGGAACACTGAAATAGAGATTTTTTTTTTCTTTTAAATTCTTTTAACTAGTCTTCATTTTACTTTTTAAAGTGTTATATATTGTGACGGGACAAAGGGGTAAAGTGCTTATTTGGGGTTTTCCCACGTATCTGCGCCAAAATAGGTGATGGTACAGAAAGTGTGGGTGGTTTTGGATTATTACTATAGTAACGTTGGGCGCCAACCAAGCACTCAGCTAGGTAAAAACTTTCATTTACCCCCTCCACAGTGTCACACCCCAGCAATTAACCCAATCTTCTCGGGGGGTATGGAGCCACACTGCGTCCACGGTATCAAAAAGGGAGGCTTAACGCTTGTTCAACATATGAAATTCAACAACGTTTATTCAAATGAGCAAAAATTGTAAACTCTGAAATGACGACGTACAGCTAAATGCGAAGCTATGGCTTTAACTAATTTAATTGTGCGTACCAAGGGAATTCTTGCACGTGGCGCTGAACAGAATAATTTTCCTACGAATTTCTAACGTTTCTTGGCGAATTGCGTTTCGTAAATTTGAAATTAACTTTAATCTCACACGAGAAGTTATAACTGATAAATAGTTCACTTACACATTTACTTCCATGCGGGTGTACACGCATACCTTGTTTCCCGTGTATTCGATAGAGTTCGCTAATTAAAAATTAGCGGTATTGAACTCTCAAAGTTAAGGTCTAAGCTTTTCCTAACTAGGACAACTTATTATTAACACTTCCTATTCTAAATGTGTACTGAATCGTTCTCGACTTCAGTCACGTAGTAATAAAAATATAGCTGCCAAAACTTATGGCGTCCGCGCAGAATTGCGGAGAAGTTAGCTAACTAAAAGACGAACGAGAGACACCGCTCTCGTAAGCAAGCGCAGGAAACGGTGAAGAGAGAACAGAGAGAGTTCCTTCTTGGATGCACGGCCTTAAATCAACTATGAACGAGGCGCCAATACCACGTCATACTCTGCCGGCTAATCAGATCACGGGAATCGGGATCCATCCAAGAGCGGTCAATTCCATCACATGGGGTGATGGGGTAAATGTCAAATCTCGCTGTTGCTTCATGACAAATACAAACGCAATTCATTTAAAAGAAAAATTAAAATTCCTTTTAAATTAAATTATGAATTAAATTTGTTAAATCAACTAAATTCACTAAGCTTAAGAAAAATCAATTATTTAATCTAAATTAATTCAAGGTTCACTATTCTAACCTCTCCAACTTAATAACTTTAAATATTAAATTAAATTAAATTAAAATTAAGTTGAAAGCTAAAATTAAACAAACACATTTTCTTTGCCCTTCGCCTTAAAGTAATCATTTCGGAATATTTTCTTAATTTACATTTTTTTCTTTCGAAGCTTTACAAAAATAACAATTAAAAATTCGATATTTCAACAATGGACAGTGTGCATATATAAGTGTTGTCACAATATATTACTTATTTTTTGAAATACGGAAAATAAAATCTATTCAGCTGCAAATGTTTTGACTTCTATGGTAGGCTTTTCTGATGCTTTTGCTTATTTCACAGCTAAGATTTGTCTGATTTCCAGAAATATAAAATTTAGTCATTAGGTAAATCTCATGCAAAAATCATCTCTTTCAGATACTTCGATATAAAAACAGTTTATCTATGGGATTTCATTTTAATGCCATGTTTCGAAAAAACAAATGGTAAAATTACTCTCAACAGACTAAGAATAAAATCAAGAAAAAAATAAGAAGAACAAATCAAGAGAAAAAAATTACAACAATTATTCAAATACTATATTGGTTTTTAAATTTCCTGCAGTAATGTTTGTACGAGTCTAAAGAGACTAATTCATACGCGTTAATATGGAAACAGTGAAGTTCCAGTAGCTTTTCTAGTGAAAACGTTTCAAAATATCAATGACTACAAAGAAAAGAGTTCACAAGAACCAAGTTCATTTATTCATAACTTTTCATTGTTTTCTTAATTTCCACGATTCTAAAGAATCAGTAAGAATTAAAAAAAAATTAAAAAGTTCTTATATGCCATTGATAATTTGTTTTTATTTATTATTGCCATGATTATTTTATTACCACGATTAGAAAGCTCACTAAGAAAGAATTGAAAATTTTCAGTGAAATTAGTATCTTGTGCTTTTTTTCAATTACCGTATTTTTAAAGATATTATAAAAGATATTTCTACAAGAAGAACTGCTGTAATTGCAGTTGCAATTTCTTTAGATTTCTTATTGCAAAATTAATTGCAAGAAACTGAAAAAATCAGTGAATTTTTATGAATAATTCTGCACTTTTTTCCTCTCTTGATTTGTCTTTTACTATCTAACACTAGCTTAAATCAGTATTCACTGAAAAGTATTGATATTTTCTTAATTTAGAAAGTACAATATTTGTATTTTTTAAATAGAATCAAAAGACAGGTCCTTGAACTATATAAGTTTATATATAAGTATAAAAACTTTGCTATAGTTTATCAAGAACTGTTATACACATTAACCCCTACTAATCCCGAAATATATGGAGTCTATAATACTAAGATTAGTTACTTACATTGAAGATTATAGATGTATGTTTTTCATCGATTTCATACAAACTCCACAGAGACGTTATGTTTTCTCCTGGAAGGTCGATTATGTCCCAAAACGTAATATTTTTGATACCATCTTCTAAGTTGAAATACTTCTGATATTTTCTCTTCCAGGCTTTTGTTACTTCGTTATCTCCATGGAGTTTCAATGGACAGACCATGATCCGAGGAAAATGGAAAATCTTCATTACTTTCAATTCTACTGCTACAGCTGGTTTTCCATAAATGTATTCATGTGTACAGGACCCACACTGGTAAATACACGAAACAGTTAATAGGATAAAAAGCACAATCCATATTACTTTCCCTTGCCAGATATACAGATTATTCGTAATTCTATCAAATCCAGATATACCAATTCCGTATCGATTTGTAGGTGGAGGGTTTGGTTTACTATCTTCTATTACATTATCTTTTGTAGCCACGGAAGGAATTTCAATTGTCTCTGATGTCTGATGATTTATGCTTTGATTTTCATTCAATCTTTCTTGAGTTGGGATGTTGCAACTCTTTGGATATTCCACTTCAAAATGATAAAATTTAATGGAACTTTTCTTCATGGCGAATCTATGTTGACAAAATATTTGATTCAGTTGGTTTCTTTCTCGGAAATACGAACGATTCTTTTGACGAACATAATTTTTAATATGAATAATGGAATTGCAACTATTTTTATTCTGAGATAACAGAACTATATGTTAATCATCTACGTCAGATTCTCTAGTCTTTGCCAAACGCTGAACAAAATTAATTTATTTTCCAGAAGAAGTTTTGCACTTTTTCCTTCGACGCAGTCTTCACAATTAAAGTCTGAAGAAAATTCTGAAATGTAAGTAATTATTTTTTTTATTGAAATGTTAAGAGAATGATGAAAATGTATAAAAAAATTCTTTTAAACAAATGTAACATTTACAACTTATCAAGTTTCTAAGCCTATCAAATTCTCTGTATCTCTTTCTATCAAATTCCTAAGGCTAATTTCTATTGGTTGACTGAAGAAGAAAAATTACTAACTCACGTAATATTACGTAATATTGTAACGTATATTTTTCAATCAATCAAAGGAAATAATCAAAGTTTAGCAAATTAATTCATTACATTATTTCTCTTTAACTGTATTTTAGTATTTACTTTTGTTATTTCGTATGTAAATGTATCTACAATTTGATCAAATGAAAAGTATTAAAATAATAAATAACTTAAGTTTGAAGTGGTTATTTGTTTTCCAATATATTTTACAACTGACAAACTAAAAGATAGTTTCCTAAATTACGAAGTATTGTCTGTAGAGAATAAATATAATTGTGATTACCATGGCAATAGGAATTATTACAATAAATTATTGTTATTGAAATAAGTTCTATAGAAGTGCATGATTTAAAACTGAGACAATACGGAATTGTAATGAGTGGCATGTATTATATTATAATAAAACCTTGTGATACTGCAAATGTAATTTAATGAAAACAACCAGAGCCTAACACTCAGGGCCGTTTCTACCATTAGGCAAAGAAGGCGGCCGCCTAGGGCGGCAAAATTTTAGGGCGGCCGAAGGACTGATTCCGTTTTTTTTTTTTTGGTTGTTAAATTGAAGGTTCTGTTTTGTTTTGTTTGGTTGTTAAAATACGATTGTCGTTTTTTTTTTTGGGGGGGGTTGTTAAATTGAAGATTTTTTTTTTTTTTTGGTTGTTAAAGTAGGAATGTCGTGGGGGCGGCATTTGAAAGGGAAGGGGGCGGCATTTTTCAGTTCTCGCCTAGGGTGGCAGAACACCTAGAAACGGCTCTGCTAATACTGAACAAAGAAAATGAAGAAGGCGATTGGTGTGAAGTTTGGTTGTTGAGCTCTGACTGTTGGGAAGCGAATGGAGAATTCGGAAGATTGGATTAAAAAAAAGGAGGACGCTTCTTTAGGTGAAGGAATATGGATATAATCCGATCTGCAGGTTACTTCAATGAGTAAATTTATTACACCGATCAGTAGTTTCAGATTTAAACTGCTGTGGATTTATATTAATTTCTCCATTGTTTTCGAGTTCTAATAGGAATAATGTATGAATAATGTAGGAATAATGTATGAATGAATTATCCAAGATAAAAGTTGCATGAGCCCTTTTCAGCCATTCTGAACAGCCCTCAATCTGACTACAGTCAATAATGTTTACGGAACTTTCCAAGCTTCGTTTTCAGCCAATCGCAACGCTTTCGTAATGCCACGTTTAAGTCAATTACTTCCGTCCAATGCTACTGGAGCATGCGCAGTGGAAGCGTGCTGGGCCCATAACCATCTGAAGGACAAATAGGCTATTTTTTTTTTTTTATTATTCACACTATTTGTAGTATTACAAATAATTGGGCTTAACGGAAATTACAAAAGAGTCACAGATTTGTAGTAGTCACTTTCAGCATACAGTTCAGTTATCTTCTTACGTCACTTCTTAAGCTGTTGATCCATAGGTCTGTTCTCATGGTGAATTCTGTGCTTGAAATATACGGACAGACAAATGTTTAATTATTATCACAATTAATAATTAGATCAAAAATAAACCTAAACTCAACTAGAGTTTTCACAGTAGAAATTAACTAATTTCAATATATCATTAAAAGTAATCTTCAAATTAGGAGCGAGCACTTTTCCGGTAAGTATTTTCTAGTTTTACTTTTATAATATCTTTAATAGTCTATCTTCGGTCGTTGATAATTCGCTACCGGTAAGTTATGCATTTAATTCTTAACAGGAGCACTTTGATTCAATAAATATTATAATCTAACTTGATTATAAACCACACTGTATTTTAATAAGTCGCACAATAATTAATTCTTGCAATTTAACGGTAACAGTTGAATCTTGAATTTTTCGTTTGCAGTAATAAAGTCAATGAATAATATAATTCTTCTTACTTCTCGCTTTTCAATTTATTGTTGAATCCTTTAATTTAATTCCTTTAAGTTTCAATAATCTTCGTTACTAAGGTAAGGAATAATTGTACTCACTTATTAATGCCTTTAGCTGAGCGCAGGAAGGTTTAGCCGAATTCACTTCAGTTTTCGGTTTATTCCTCGGTGAAGTCACTTGGAATATTCCACTAGTTGATTCTATTGGCTTACGTGTTCTCAGTTTTGCGGCATACTTCCCTAGCCCTGATTGGTCTCTTCCACTTGTGTCGTCTAATTCCATCTGAATTCCCTTTTAATTATCTTCTACCGGTGAATTCTTCGTACGCTTCAGAATTGACTTCTTATTTATTCTTCGTGGGACCAAATCTTCAGAAATAATTCCGCATTCTTCGTTATTCTTCCTTCGTCCAGGCGTGCAACTCATCTGACGAGAGGATGACGTGGGCAACCTCTCCAAACAGTTCTATCCAGGGCTTTTTCTTTGACTGACCGAGAGTGAGGCTCACCACTCATTTAAATACCTTTTCACTGATGACGTCACATTTCATTTTAAATAATAAATTTAAATCTTTTGTTTGAAGCCTGTGTTAATTATTTATTTAACACTTAATATTCCAAAAATAATTATTCACATTTAATTATCGCTTCAGAATTACTTATTTGTAATTATGGTATAGATGCAGTAAATTAGTAGTTTGTGTTACAAAATATTTGACTCTTGAATATATTGTTATGTACTAGTTATCACCTCGACTCAACTTTGCTGAATAATCATAAGCAACTAGCTATAGCTATTGCTAATTCTATATAATATTTTTGTGTTTTTCAAGTATGAATTACGAAAAAAAACTTGGTGTGAGTGTGTGTGTCTAAGTGCGTGCATAATTCCGAACAATTGAATTTGGCACACCATCCGCACTCGTGTTGCCAGACAACAGGAGTGTTATTGCGTGGTCAACTGAACTGCGCAAATTTCCGACTGTTACAAATTGATTTCGATATTGTATTGTATCTTTTAGAATTTAAATTTTAATTTAGTCTTAGTTTTAATTTTTAGTTTACTTGATGTAATTTGTTTTGTTTTATTTTTTGAATAAATAAAAACATTTTTTCCCGTTACATATACATGGCTTCCGGAGCGCAGCGACTGGCAGCGGTCTAGTAACATATTACAAATATCTTGAACTATTTCAAAAATGTCCTGAAAAAGCGCTATTGCGTTTATGATGCAACGAATGGTACAGTTGGATAGTAAAGGATATAACCCTTTTAGTAATTCCTCTCAGCAAGTACCGTAATAGGGTAAGACTTCGTGCGAAAGTGTGGATTTCATAGGAAATGAAATCAGATGTTGAAAATATTATCGCAGCAATTTGATTTTCTTTGTAAGTGTTGTTAAATAAATTCATCATGATTTTGAAGATGAGCTATTTTTGCACGGCTGGAATAACAGTATTCATTGTTCAAATCGAAGCGCAAGAAACTATGTGTTAGTGGAGGATATGCTACGTGATAAATGCGAGCAGTCTTCATTGTTTCTTGGATTGTTGCACGAGAGAAGCAACCAGTAAAGTTGGAAAAATGTTCTTCTGACATTGCTTTCTCCATCACGGCGTTGCAAGGATCGAATGCAACGGGAGCCAGTTGGATATCAAAATATTTATATCCTTCAGCGATTAGTAGGTGGAGAAATAGAATTTCAAATAACTGAAATATCCATTCTATCAATGATTTCGTTTATTTTAGTACGTTTGCTAAAATATGTGTTAAGTGTGTACTTGCAGGAATAAAATCTACAGACGTTCCAATGGCTCAAGATGGCGGAGTTTGGATTTCACAGTGAGGATTCGAATGCACGTGTTTTTGGAATGACAGACGAACGAGCATAAGCGATTTCGGGAGATGTACACCGGTTTGAGAAGGGTATCTGAGGTTCGATAATCAAATTCCCAAGGTGTTACGTAAGTAGAATTTACTTATCGTTTTTCGTTCGGACAATTAGAAGACATCGTCTTATCTGTCATCGAGCGGATTCTTCAATAAATATTTTAGATTGAAATTCCGGAACGATTAGTGATAAAAATTACAGCCTTATTTAAGTGCAGACGTACGAAGGAATTCTCAAGAGAACTTTTTATGTTAGTGCCATTACGAACAAGTGTTGAACTTTCTATTTCGAACAAGTGTTGAACATAGATAGTTATAAAGCAACATAGGAAGAGTGATTTTAAATCAATATTAATATAATAAGAAAAGGTTGAATATATATATATATCAACGATTGACTGTGAACTTTTATAGACGTACAAATAGAAGAAACTGTGTTCTTATTATTTTAAAGAATATTGATACATCATATCTGTTATTGGAACGATCTTGTAGAAGAATCATTGATAAATGCATCCAGAATTATTTATATGGTAGTAAAGAAAGAAATTGAAATTCATGTTGTTGATTATAATTATTTCTTAGTGGATAAGTTATTTGGGTTTTAGTTGAGAGCGAGTTTAAGTCATAGATAATTCTTACACAGATATTATAACTCTGTTGGACAGTAAAAGGATAGTTAACTCTTTTCTTTTATTATCATATATATATTTATTGTTGTAAATTGAATTTAATCATAACACGAAGGCATCTTAATCTTCGAAAATAGCCAATTTACACATTTAACTGTTATTAAATTCTAATTAAAAACTATTCAAATTTTACCTAATGTTCGAATCGTCCCACGCACAATTGACAAGTCCCCTCGGCCCCACTTTTCTTTTTGTTCACTCTTTGTTTACGGGCAAAGTACACTTTCAATCAGTCTCAACATTTTAGGAGGGAGCGTATTCCAAAACACACACAATTATATCCCTAAGGGAACTAACACAATTTCCAACTAAATCAAACTAAATCAAATACAAATTCTAACTGTAAATTAATATAAATTCTGCACACACTTTGTTACTTTTGCAATTCGGACGACATATCAGTTTCAAGTTCTAAAGGGTATAACAACTGAATTGGTCTTTTCACTGTTTTCCCATCTAGGGTTTGTATAACACACGAACGGACATGTCCGTCACGTCCAGTTAGCACTTTACGTATTATACAAATCTTCCACAAATGGCGCACAGTATGCTCATCGTCGAGCAAAACCAGCTGGTCTTCTTTTAAAGATAGTACATCACTGATATTGTTTCTTTCATGATCTGTACGAGGCATCAGGAGATATTCACTTCTCCATGCCTTTGAAAATCTATTAATGAGAACCAGTCTGGCTCTCCACTGCCTGTCAATTTCTTGTACACCACAGAGTTGTTCCGCCAATTTCAAAGCTGGATTCTCATTTGTATGTACGAAATGCCAGTCAGATGAACTCGATCGTTCTCGAATTTCACGTACACGATTACTTACAAACGGTTCCCAATTATGCGGTTCTCCACGAATCCAATGCAACACTACCACGGAGTCCGTCCAATAATTTGTGAGAAACGATTTCTCCCCATAGCACGCTGGACTGTACTCATTAAAGCGTACACATAAGTCGTGGAATACTTAAGGTCTTCAAAGGCGCAACCTTGTTCTTGCTGGCTACAATTCGGCTGTGTTTGTCAGAATCATACTTTTCCACTAAATATATAATAGCGCCGTAAGCATGTTCGCTTGCGTCGCAAAATCCATGTAATTCACGATGCGCAATTTTCTCTTTCGATGGTACACATGACACACAGCGAGGCACTGTTAACTCCTGAATGACTGGAAGTTCACTCACCCAACTCTATATTATCGGAATCGCAGTAACACATCTAACACGTCTGGATTCAAATGTGGCCCAGCCTGTAAACAGTCATTCAAGGATGGATTCTCCGAATAGGCATCGAACACAATACGAAGTTTCATGGTGTCATGGTTTGTACGAAATACAGCATGATGCGGGATATAGTACACGGAACCACCATTTAACTCGGGATTTAAAACAACTTCGGCATGGCCACAACGCAGATAGTCCATCATGACGTCATGATATGTGACGATTTTCGTTTCCTCTCGAGAAAACCTTCTACTGAGGGTATGGAACCGTCGAAGCGCCTCTGCTTTGTTTGAACGTAGTTCCGGCTTTCTCTCGTTCCATGGTAGACGCACTCTGTATCTACCCTCAGCATAATATATTGCACTGTACAGTTGCTGCTCAATAGGATCCACTATAGCTACATATGATTCGTCATTGTTGACGCCTAAACTCTCTAATTTCCAAAACTTTTGTATTTCGTTGCCGAGCTGCTTATTCATATCAGCACTTTGTACACACACATGCATCGATTGCACTGTCACACAGTTCTTTACAGTTGATTGTTGGTCTTTCGTGGAGAAGCCAACCAAACTCACTTTCAACTGCAGCGAGTCGATCGTTGATGCGTTCGATCTTTCCGGTTACAACAGCTTAGTACAGGTCTTTGCCGATAAGAATATCAATATCGTCCATATCACACTTAGTACTTGAACCTGGATCTGCCAACCAGAGACCTCGCTTCGCCATTTCTCGCAATAAACACTCATTCGGTACGAGTGAATACGTGGAGCACACATTGTCCGATTTCCGCAATGTTACTTCAACGCTATGAATTCCATTACGGTCAAATAAACGTACACGTACCTTACGATAATCACGGCGTCCGGTTGACCCATGATCAAACACTTTCACATTCATCGTCTCTATTCCAACTTGCGTCGCTCCGACTAGCTTCGATAGACGTTCACTGATGAAGCTGCGATGACTTCCTCCATCTATCATAAGCCTAGTACGGACTTGTCTATTATTTCCATCAACCAATACAACGGCCGACTTCAGTAAGACGACATCGTTTGAACCTTGATTAATGATTTGGTTAATGCTGACCTGTGTCATTGCGGTTTCCGTCGCAATTGAATTTTTGTTTGCAGTTACGGTCAGCTGAGGGCACAATACCGTGTGATGAGACCCTTTACACGAACGACACTTCGCATTTTCTCTCCGACACGATTTCGAGTTGTGACCCGGCCACAAACAGTTAAAACATTTCTTCGCTGCTTTAACTGTGTCCATACGTTCTTCTAACGTTTTGATAGTACAGTTAGCCATGAGATGTGAGACGCTATCACAAATCATACATGAGCGCGGTCTAACAGCATTATCCCTAGTAACGGTCAGCGCCGCGATCGATGCTGCAACTCTCGATGTATATCGAGGAGCGATTTCCTCTTTTTTTCCATTACCGTTGTAACCACTGTCGCTAATACTAATCAACTGTATTCTTTCACGCAGTTCCACTTCCTCGTATAGGAAATCAATTAAATGGTCCATCTTACTTTGATCGGGACTCTTCGTTCGGTGGGCCCCTCCCAACTGCAAGTCTCTCGGCAAACGCCTCATTAACGTAGGCACAAGAATGCTACTGCATGCATTAATGTCAACGTCTAACGATTTTAATCCCAAAACTTTAATTTCTAGTTCATCATAAAATTTACGAAGACTCACCATTTCGTTCTTGGAGCAGGTAGTTGAAGTAAGGCTGCAGTC
>JAFIDM010000001.1:92302306-92319673 GCA_023159025.1 Thereuonema tuberculata
CCTGCTCTGTGTGGCAGTCTGCAACCCTGCTCTGTGTGGCAGTCTGCCATTAGTGGCATTCTACTTCCCCTCCTTCAAAAAAAAAAAGAAAGAAAACAAGCTAATAAATTTGACTTGGAGACGTCAATATCTGTTTATTCAAGAACAGTAAGAAAAAATTTAAAAAAAAAATTCCTAATTTTTTGTTTGAGGGGGAACAAAGTAGACGGATATAAATAAGCAAGATTTCTCTTTTATTTTTTATTATTATTGTTGTTATTATTCTTTTCTAAAAAAAAAAAAAATGCATATCAATTCTCAACGACTTTGAAAATGTTATCCAATCGAAAGATTATTTGAAGAATTTTATGAAAATCCTATATCTTATGTACATAGGTTTATTTTTTAAAACATTGATTTCTTTATTTCAATTGCAAATTATTTTCAGTCTAGTAGGAGCAAAAGTAATTCAATTTCTCGTTCTATCCAATGATACCTCAAAAATATTTTATTGTATTGCATTAAACGGAGTTATCGATGGCATGTATTTTGAAATATTGAAATATTTTGTTCTCAACGTTTTAATTCCGTCCCAGCATTATTATTAGACAGAAAGACAGAGGGACAGACAGAAAGACAGACGGACAGACAGAAAGATAGACGGACAGACAGAAAGACAGACGGACAGACAAAGATAGCAGGACAGACAGAAAGACAGACGGACAGAAAGAAATGTTTCAGATCCATATCAATATATTGCATTATGAGTTGAACCGCTTCAAGAAATGATCCATGAGAATACCGTGTTGGAATCATGTTGCGAGATTAATCCAGAACGCATACTTGTGTAACAAAGCGCACAGCACGAGTATAGCAAGGTGTTTTAAAAAAAATTTGTAAAAATTTAATAACTGAAAAATATAAATTTTCCATAAATATATACAATATATAATGTGGGAAGGTGATCACTACTTCCTTAAATCAATAATCTATAACAATACATTTCTAGTATCAAGATTATGTATACCGGTACTTTAAGTTTCAACAATACTTTACTATCAGTTCACATTTAGTTTAAACATCGATACTTTAGTTATACAAATTATTATGATGCTTAAATAAATTAAATGTTCAATAGTCCTTCTTTTCACTCAAGTCCTAATAGAACTTCGTAATTAATAATTAATAATTACTTTGTCTTAATGGATACGATGCAAATCAAATTTTACTTAATTACATTTCATATAGTGTTTCTAGAAATGGTTTTTCACCGATGTGAATAGGAAGTAATACTATTCTTAGGATAATGAATCACCCTAATTTTAAATGATATGCACAAACTATCACCTTAAGAATTGTAACATCAAAAGAATATTACTACGCTAGTCATTACTTTAATTCTTTTCTTCATTTGCAAAGTAATAGTTTAAATAAAACTTACAGTTGCTGTCTTCAATGTAGTACCTACTTGAACATGATTCGCCACTTGCTTGATACATACACCTTAATGGGAAACTAATTCACTATCGAAGCACTTAGATTTCGTTTGAAACTATTCGACGGTCCCTGGCGATATACACTACAGTTCCACACTTCAATTTCAACCAAGATGATGGCTTCTCACCTTAGGTGAAATAATACGAATACGTGACAGTAAATAGTCTTATATCCAAACTGCATTCTTCATTAATCCTTTTAATGACCGTCAACTTCGGATCTATCAATCGTACGCCTTCTTCGATATACTCAAGTGGTCTTCGGGTCTTCGAGATTTCCCGTTCCTTATCTAAGCAAATCGGTACTTCTTCTATCTTCGTCCGATCAAGAAAACTAATAGTTCTTGAATAACCATATCTAAAGTTCTTAATCGTTGTCTTCGAATTTACCGCAACACATAATAGAATTCTAAAGAATTGAATATCAAATTAATCTTCGGAAACGTTAACTTCCGTTTCGCCTTCTTTATAGCAAATCTACTTTAATCAATTCTTCTGCATGTTTACGATTCTTCGTATCGATAACTTCAGTTTCATTTATGGTTAACTTCTGCGAAATAAACTTCGTCTACTCAATTACAACAACATTAGTAAATTACTGTCCATTAATTTCCATTCCTCGTCTTCCCGTAACGCTCGCTTTAAACTTCTTCTTCCCTCGAATAATTAATGTACTCGTCTTACTTTAAGCGATAGCCTTCGCATATGATTAAATTCCATATTAGCCTTCGCATATGATTAAATTCCATATTAGCCTTTGCTTCAATTTCTTCGGAGCGTTTACAAGATTTCACTAATCAATAGAATTATTCACAATTAGAATCTAAAGAAGATAATACTTATAGTCAACTTCAGTTGTAGTAGACGCAAGTTATTCGACTTCGTTACTTCAGGGAAATTGGATTCATTTCTGCCTTCTCCCTATAGAGACAATTCGAGTCTCCCGCATGTTTCTCGGAGCACAGACGATTGGACGATCTCCGTCTACTTCGAGCTCCAAGCTTCAACTGCAACTACTCTCGACTCAAGGACAACTGAACAGTCACATGTCAAGTCTCCATCGCGTCATCAAAAATTTGCATATTTAAAATTTGTATCACCGAGCTTTGCTTTGTATTTTAAATTGAAATAAAATAAATTTATTTTCAAGCAATATTAAAATTTTCCTTTCATTTTTTTTTTCTTTAAACTTCAACTTCATAGAAATAATTTCACAGGGACTTTTAAATAATAGTATATCACCAACAAATCATTTCAAGATTTTATTGAAATACTTGAAAATGCTTCCAAGACATACGAAAATAGTCAAAAGATACAATGCAAATAAACTGACAAACATGAGTTTAAAGAAATTGTCCTTTTGCCAAATTAGCAAATCTTAAATGAAGTAAATTTGGAAGTAACCTTAAACAAAGGATTAAATTTCGCTTTAGCAACTAGAAGAATTAATAAGGTATGATAACATTGCGGCTATTGAAATGCAACTCGCCTTTGTTTCTGCAAAGCAAACGACCTGTACTGTTGTAACTGAAATCGCAAAATAGACTTAATAGTTTAAAATTCCGTATTGTGATAAGACATTTGTCTCCCCTTAAACGGCTTAAAGATTTGAAGAGCAGTGACCATATAACATTAGTTAGAGTAGATAAAGAGACTACAGTAGTATTAATTGTTAAAAATGACTTATTTTGAAATGACCTAACAGATAGTGATATCTTGACTTAGATTTCTTGAACAAATCAGAAAAAAATGATAAATGATAGAATCGGCAGATTATTACAGTCAGTCTACGAGGAAAATCTCATCACCGACGAAATTTTTAGAGGTTTTTGAAATCAAGGTTTCGATATCCCTAAGCTTCGGGTCTTATCCAAAACGCTTAAAGAAAAATATAACAATGGAATTTTTAGATCTCGTCCTATTATCAATTGGAATAACACTGCTATTTCTTTTATTGGTAAGGAATTGCTTAAAGTGAGGCGTAAAATTAATATTTCTTTTAAATTGGTTGTATTTCGAATAACATTGCTTTTATTAGAAATCTCAGAAGTCAATAAGTTGATTGGAAACAGAATCATTTGTTCTCATTAGACTTTAGAGCCTTGTTTACATCGGGTTTCTAAGGATCTTATTAAAGCAGCATTGGATTCTCACTTGCTGAGTAATGGGAATGATAAACAAGATAACGTAAATAAATTTCCAGTTTATCCAATTGATTATTAGATTACATATTTTCCAATTTAATGATGACTTTTACACTCAAAGTAAGGGAATCTTTATGGGACTGCCTAGCTCGGCATTGATTGCTTAGCTGGTTAGGTGCTATATTGAAGAATACGCAGTTTTTAGGATAAGGAGATATCACCTTCCCGTATTGCTATCGATATTGACGATTTCATGCTTGTCTGTAACTCAAGGACATTTTTAGTATGATCCGTAAGGACATAAATTTTGTTATCTATTTTAAAAATAGGGAAATGAGAAAATAACTTTCTTGGACTTCTTGATCATTAGAAACCAAAACATCTTAAGCATGACACTTTTCCGGAAGCCGTCCTATGCATACACAATGATTAGTTTTGATTTAAGTAGGCCCATAATAAAAATCCGGATGTTCATTTTTTTTAGAGCATTCTGTTTGAATAATGTACTTTTATGGCAAGAAATTGTTATCGTAATTAATTTAATGTTAATGAACAATTTTTCCATCTCCTTCATCGATAAATATCAATATACAGTCGAACCCCGCTGTAGTGAACCGTCTGCGGACCCAACAATAAATCCACTACAACCGATAGTTCACTATATCCAAATTTTTAGAAAAAAATTTTTTTAGCATACTACAATAGAATTGTTGAAAATAGTGATTGCGATAGTATATAATTTCTTATAAATTATTAAGTAATTAAATATTAATCAAAAAGAAGAAAGTGTATTTACACACCTAAAACTTGATTTTATTTTTACATTCTTTGGGAGAAATTAGTTATTTTCGATCGAATACAATTCGACTTTAAGTAGAGTTCTTCAATTTTTTTATCAACAATTAGTAAAGAATCCATTGTTTTCTTGTCAACATTTTCTGTAGAAAAAAAAAGTTCAGGATATTCACAGCCGATTTCACTTTCGAGATAGAAGGTGTCGAAATTTCACATTCTTCTTCGGCATCGTCTTCTAAGTTTTCTTCTTCAGCATTGTTCTTTTGTTTAACTTCAGATACAATGTCATCATCTGAAGTGTAACCCGAAGTGCATCATCAATAGATTCGAAGTGTCCCATGGAAACATCTTCACACCATGCTTTTCCAGCCACAGAGATTGTTGTAGGTTTTCTTCGTCGTCTTCATCCTCCACAATGGCGTCTTTTCCTACCAACAACACATCCTTCGAAAAACCGGCGTGCCGGAAAGCGTTGCGGATTGTTGCTGATATCACCTGCCTCCATGACTTTTCCAACAAAATTATTGCTTCCAATAGAGAGATGTTGTATTCCGTGTTGTTCCCTTCGTAGTTCTCTAAAATACGCATCACTAGCTGCTTCCTAAAGTGGTACTTCAGGCTGCGAATAACGCCCTGGTCCTTGGGCTGCAGCACAGAAGTCTTAATGGGGGCAAAAATATGAGCTTAATGCACTTAAAGTTGAAAGTTTGAGAACTGAAAAAAAAAAAAAAAATTCTTTAATGAAATGAAATTTGAGTCCACTATAACCGAACTGCCATTTTCTCAGCTGTCCACTATAAGCGTATAAAATAACATTAGTTAAATGGGAGTCCGGTCGGGACCATTAAAAACGTTCACTATAATCGAGTGTTCACTATATCCCGGGTTCATTATAGCGGGGGTCGACTGTTTTTAGAATTGACTTAATGCAGCTTATAAACATAATACCTGTACCCGATCAGGGGGAAAACAGAAAAATAGTAGGATATACAATATTATCTCATCACGAGTGAATATATCCCGCTATTACTATTTAATATATAAAAAAAAAGTATTTTTTTATTCCTTTAAAAATTTAAAAATTATGTTCTATTCGACGTGATTTAATATTTAAAAATCTCATTATTATTAACTTCTTTTCATATTTTGGTGTTTCTAGATCCATGATAAGAAATTTTTAAAATCCGACCACTCATCTACATGTGTGTGTGTGGGGGGGGGGGAGAAGCAGGGCCCCCACATCAAATTCAGGGCCCAGGTACCAAATGCAGTAACGAGCGCTCTCCCACTTTATGGTTAAAATGAGATTTTTAGCCAAAAATATTACGAAAATACCAGACAATTTCAAATTTCTCCCTTTTAAACATGCCACACACACAGTTATTATCACTATTTTTAGAGTAAATTAATTTAACACCAATATCTACTTTTTCCACCACTACTCGAAAATTTAGAAAAAAGTTTGAAAAAAATTCGCTCTAAGCAAACACTATAATGCAGAATAGCTCCATGCAGACAGTTAAAGCAGAAAAGTAGTTTGATTTAATATAGATTTAATTTTTAAAAAAGTCCAAAAGTAATAAGCTAATTAATATAATTTTTTTTTTTTTTTTTGGTTAAGACCTCAGCCGGGATCTCCTTGACGGCCGGGCCCTGGAGAGGAGAGGCAAATAGATGGTAGGACTTCTTCCAGTTCCACTGTCGCTTCTTGTCTCGCTTCTTGTTTGGTGATTCTACCAATTCCAAGGACTGCGTACATTAAAACAAACCTACAAATAAACAAACTTTCTTCTTTAGATATTAGATTAACATTTCCATTTTGGTGTATTTCAATTTAAAACAGATGCCTAAAAAAGGAGTTCAATTACAAACTTGAAAGAAAAATAATAAACACTGTAGGAAGGAAGATTGATAAAGAAAGAGAAAAAACAAAAACAAAAAAACAACATGGATAAAGGAAACAGACGAGGCAATGTCATTAATATCTTTCCATTATTGAAAGAAGGTGACTTCTGTAGGATTTTAATTTCTGTGACACTATTGGTTTCTGTAGAAATAAGATAAGGCATTTCAATTCTATCACAGCTTCATTTAAATCGCTTCCTTTCTCATTAGGTCTCCTATCACAATTTTAGAAACCTGTGATTTCCTGTCATGATGCAATCATTGTTTTTTTTGTCGTAAGCAGCAACGGGGATTGCCCTTTATTATATAAATTAATCGATGAAAAGTTAAACAATATTTTCTTTATATTTGATTTTTATTTTTTTATTATCTTTCTGAGGTTTTATTCTATCTTTCTGTAAGGTTTTTGTGTTTCCCATGTCAGGAGGTGAAGCCTAAAACACGTACTAAGAGGACTTCTAGATTATTCTGTTGTAATAATATTCTTATGAAAAAGGTAGATTTTAAAAATAATTTCAATTGTTAAAATTTTGTTGGGACCTAGTAGCCAATAAATAAAAATATAATAAGATGATTAAGAGGAGTCTTTTCATTGAAGCTGAGACCCTGGTACAGCAGTTTAAGCTTATCACGTTCTCTTCAGCCAGGGTCACCCAACAAGCAAAGAACTCACAAGGCGTAGGAGGGGAAAAGTCAATATTAAAAGTCAAGTGAACCATCAGGGATTAAAGAAAAGAAAATAGAAACAACAAAGAAAAGAGTAATTCAAATCCCTGGGCAGGTAAATGCTCACCACAAAAGATGTTTGATCACAAAAAAAAAGCCAATAGTAAGAAATTATAATTAATAATAATAACAATATTTATCCAATAATGGGTAAAGGAAAAGGAAACAATTCATATAAAAATTATAAAGGGGATTATTTTTGGGACAGTTCGAAACAGCTGTCCCAAGATCTCATCTTGACTCCAAATGCTTCCCGTTTATCATGAATTGTTCCTTTTTCTTTACCAATTAGAAGTTGTTTTTTTTTATTACTATTTAGGATTCTTTTTTGTAGTCAAATGACTTTTATGGTAAGCAATTTGTTGCCCAAGGTTTGAATTCCACATTTCATTTATTACAAAACCTCCCACCGACACAGAGATAAATTATATTCACATAATAGAAAGTCGACAGGTTTCATTAGGAAGGCTGCTAATATCTTCAGGTAAATTTCACAAAATGGGTTCTCATCATGTATTAACAGTCCACCAAGAAAATCACGAGGATAGCATCACATATCCCATGAACCAATGAGCAGGAACAGTCTAAAAAAAATCACAGTTAATAAGACAACCCAGGACATTTTCTTTTTACTCCCAGTTGATCGCAATCTTAAAAGCTTTCACCAGGGTTCTGCAGAAGAAAATAATAATAAAAAAATCTTCTCTTCTTTTCAAGGAGGAAAAAAAAAAGAAAAAAGAGAGAATCCTTTAGGTAGTCTTGCATTCGTTCTTCTTTCTTCATGCTTCTTATTCTAGGAAACTTCATCGTATTGTATAATACTTTACACTGAAAACACCTCTTTGTAACCTTAGGATTATTTACAATACAGAATAACTCTTTGCAACTTCTTATGAATGCACTATTTACTGTATCTAAGACAATAGGATTAATATTATGCCCTGAAGTACGCATATGATACTTACTTAAATAATGTCACCTGCAGTGAAAGCACGAATATATATCGTTTCAATAGCTCTCTGCAGATCTTGTCACAATATGGATTTTTACACTATTAGGCCTATTTCCGATTTCAGTTGGAACAGTGAAGGTCGTTTGCTTTGCAGGAACAATGATGATTCCAATGGGTGTATTCTCATGGATCATTTCTTGAAGCGGTTAAACTCATAATGCAATAAATTGATACAGATAATCCCCGTTGATTGCGACCCCGGCGAGTGCGAATTCGTTATAGTGCATATTCGTTATATATGGACACAACCACACATCCCTAATCATTGTTGCGCACTTCTTTGCACTTGGCAATATGTGTTTTGGTCCAAGTAGTCTTTGCTGGGGAAACCCAAGGTATGAAACTTTTACATACTACTACTACTACTACTAATAATAATAATAATAATAATAATAATAATAATAATAATAAATAAATAAATAAATAAATAAATAAATAAATAAATAAATAAATAAAAAATCCTCTAATAGGAAAAGGAAACAATTTATGATGAAACGATAAATAGAAAGCCTTTGGAGTCAAGCTGTGACCTTGGGACAGCATGTTTTGAAATTATTAGGCTCTCTTTAGTCATGGCCACACAACAAGCACAAACTCAAAAGACGTACGAGGGAAAAAGTATGTTCTATAAAGTATCCTTTTATCATTTTATCATGAATTGTTTCCTTTTCCTTTATCGTTATTGGATTATATTTATTATTATTATTATTATGTTTGTATGTTTCAAACCTTGGGTTTCCCCAGCTAACACAACATGGCGGGTCAAAGACCAAAGCACATATTGCCAAGTGTCAAGACGTGTGCAAGAATGATTAGGGATGTGTAGTTGTGTCCATAAATTTCCTAACTATGCGTGTTGTGTTGAGTACCACATCCTTCTGCAGTTGTGCATAAGTGTTTTGTGAAGTCCCAGTGTGCTGAGACTGTGGTGCAATGTGTGAGGCATCAGACCAGTGGCAGACAGGACGATAGGTACAACATGTACTCGATCCTGTCTCCACTGCTTCTGGAGCTCGTGTGCTAAGTCTGTGTATTTACTGATCTTGTCTGCGTGAGTTTTCTGCATGTTCTTGCTGACAGGCACTGCAATATCACTGCGATAGGTCTGTTTGTTGACCTTATCAACAAGTGTGATGTCAGGTCTGTTGTGATGCATAGTTTTGTCTGTGTGAATGGAGCGGTCCCAGTACAGCTTATCTGAGGGTGACTCTAATACGCTTTGTGGTGTGTACTTGTAGTGCACTTCTTAATAAGTGTTTGTGTGCTAGCTGTTGATGAACGATCGACGCTACCTGCCCTTCTGCTGTTTGGAAAGAATGTTATGTGTCTCAATGTGTGTGTAGATTTTGTCTGCAAGGCAGGAGGTGAGGAGTTTGTAAAGTGTGGGGTAGCAAGTGATTTTGGACGGTAGTTTGTAGGGTGCGCTGTTCAGTGTTCTTGCTCTGTAGGTACGTGACACCCCGTATGAGGAAAAGAGGCATGTGTTCTGGGTGTTGGATTATGTTAGTGAGTGTAAGAGTTAGCTTCCCATACAGGGACGTGAACCTCTTGATCCAGAAGTTCTGAACGCCGTCTGCACCAGGAACCTTCCAGTTTTGTGCATGTTTTAGTGCTGTCTGTATGTCTGCGAGAGTAATATCATGGAAGGGCATGAAGGGTAAGTGAGTTGTTGTTCCTCTGTGATCCATGGTGCTTTGTCGTTATGGGGGATGGGGTTTGACCACAGAGACGACCAGTTTTCATGTAATGCCTCGCTGTGTTGGGTGTAGTGGAAGGAGATGTAAGGGATCTGTAGAATTTTTTCTCATTGTATTGGAAAGTGCTGTTCTGTTGTTTGCGCAGAGTGCACAGTTTGTATCTTTGTAATCTTTTTGTAAGTGCACTCAGTTTTTGTTTTAGTGGGTCGAGATGTTCCTGAACCTGATTATGTTGGTTTGAGTGTGAAGGGCGAGTATTTATGTGCTTGAATATCTTTCTAACCTGGGACGTAAAGTTTCTTTGTTTTGTTTCCTGCACAGTATTGTGTGAGCCGAGCTATGTCTCCTCTAAGGTCGCTGATGCGGCCGTCAAGGCGACGTCTCCAAGTGGGGATCTATTTTTGTGATCGTACAATGGTAGGTATCTGGTGTTGTTTGATTCCAAGTGCCCGAATGGTTCCCTGTGCTGCGCAATAGAGTGTTGTGTATGTCTTCTAATGTTTGGATATTGTCAAGATGTTGTGGGATAGTGTGTGTGTTGAGATGGTATAGGACTGTGGAGATTTGTTTTGATGTGTATACTTTGGGGAGTGGAGGCCTGATGGCGACCAGGATAGAGAACGTACGCTGCCTGCTCTCGAATTAAGTATTCGTAAAAAATTAAAATTCAAGTTTACTTTATCAAAATTCTTATACAAGTGAAGGTGTGGATAGTGAGACCATCCTGAACCGTTCTCAAATATAAATAAAAACTAGAAGGGATCATTGTAATCTAAAAAAAAAAAAAACGTTAGGCTTAGGAATTTCAGCGAAACATGTGCTCTCATGTTTAGGCCTACGAAGTACACCTGACAAGCAGGTTTATGACACCGGCTTGACCTACAAAGACGCCGAAGACAGCCCACCGAACCCCGAGGACCTGTGACGCTGACCCTAGAACTACTCAAAGGCGACTCGCCGCTCAAGTTGCAAAACAAAAACCATCTGATACAAAAAAAAATCTCCAACTTGCAGAATAAATCTGATCTGCACGACTTCATCTGGATTTCGACGGTAACACAGTAACGAGATGACTCATGTAGGAAAATAGATGAAGTTGCAACTGTAAGAATCGGGAGTAACACAAATATTTAACAATATATGTGATTTTCGGCTTAATTGAAAAAAAAAAACAACTTAGTATCACATTCATTTTTTTCTCCTTTTCTATAAAAAAAAAAAAAAAAATGTCTTAAAGCTGTTGTGCTTTATTCTTAATAAAAATGATAGAACAAGAAGTTATATGTTATAATTGTAAAAATGAATTTCATCACAACTGGTCCTTAGCGGAATCAACATACAAAGCTATAACGGCCAAAAAAAAAAAGAAAAAAAAAAGAGAGAATGAAAGTGCAACATCTGCAGAAAAGGAGGAACTAAAAAACACTTGATATCAAACTCTTCGGACACTGCCTCCTTCAGAAAGGCAGCAAAAAATCTGAATCAAATGTACCCCTAGTTTCCCTAGAAGATATGTAGATAGAAGATAGGATTCCAACATTCAATAATAAGAAAGTCAAACCAATCATTATCAAATTCAAAGAAATGAGCAAAAAAAAAAAAAAATAGAATGGATGGAAAAAAAGAGGAACAAACAAATGAAAAATAAGAAATGAAGATATCATTGAAAATGGAGATGAGACACTTATCTTTATCAATGATAATTTAACCAAAAACCAGAAATTCTTGCTTTGGAAAACAAAAATCAAAGCAAAGGAGAAAAATATGAACTTATAAGGGGAACAAATGGATCTATTCTATCTATTATGAATTGGTTAGAAAAGCAGAAAATGCAAATATTTTAAAAATTGAATAGATTGAAGATTTGGACAAAATTAATTAACAAAAAACAAAACAAAAAAACCCGAACAAAATCATGGACTTTGAATTACTTTATAAACATTTGAAAGCTCATTAATATATCCTAATACTATTGTATTAGAAAATTTAAATGAATGGAAAGACAAAAAAGGATTATAAAAATTGGAAACAGTGTCTAAATGTATTTCATCTAAATATTAGATCATTACGGAAAAATTGGGGGATTTTTTTACGTAAAATAAAAAAACCAATTACAGTGTCTGGATATTAATATAACTGAAGTGAATATTATTGAAAATGAAATAAATCTGAATAATATAGATAATTTGACTGTAGTTAAGAGATAAAAGAAAAGGGGGGGGGTTTATTGTATATATGAAAAATGAATATAAATTACAATGTAAATAATATAAATACTTTATAGTACCATACTTCTTCTTCAATTCCCATCTGCTGCTTAACATATTTGTAAAATAAACAACGCCCCTTACTTTATTAAAACATATATTTAATATGAATTTTCGGAAGATAATTCCTTTCTTCCTTTTTCAAGTTTTTTGATAATAACAATACATTTTCAGATGATGTCATTCAATTACACATCTTAGACTTAGTTGTTAACAAACATTTTTCGCCCTGAAATGCTTTATTATTTCAATTAACATTAATCACAATTGTTTGAACTCTTCATTTATTATGCTTTTTTTTGTTTTTGTTCACACAATTCCTTACAATTTCATTAGCTAAGTATACAAAAACATTCTCTATCTCTAAGCCTTTAATTTAAATTCTGTTATAATTTATATTTCTTGTGTTTCTTCTAATCAGACTTTCCAATAACTTCCTTGTTTTACCATCTTTTTATAACATCAAATGTTGATAATATGTCTAACATGTTGTGTTAGTTTTGTAAAACTACTTAATCCCAGAACCCGTTTGATAGGGATTCTTATTCCTAACGGGACTGAAACTTAAAATAATTAAGAAATGAAAAAAAAATATATTATTATTATTATTTTCTTTATTGTGGTCAAATGCATTTTGTAAGAGCATTTTGCTGCTCAAGGATTTACATTTCATTATTCTACATTTCATTATTGTTTTTATTTATTTTCTTAAAAATCTTTTGAGTTCGTGTTTGCAGGGAGACCCTGGCTGAAGAGAACCTCTTAAACTCGAAACAGCTGTCCCAGGGTCTTAGCTTAACTCAGAAAGCTCCCTTTATCATTTTATCATATATTTATTTATAATAGCCAATATTATTACAAATTGACTTCTTCAGTTCATCAAAAGATTAACTTAATCATATATTTTACAAATTCCAACAGTTTCCAATAAAATTTTGATAATTTAAATTATTTTCAAAACCTATCTTTTTCATAAGAATATTATTTCAACAGAATAATCTAGAAGTCCTCTTAGTACGTGTTGAGGCTTCACCTCCTGACATGGGAAACACAAAAACCTTCAGAAAGATAGAATGGAGATAATAAAAAAACTAAAATCATATACAAAGAAAATATTGTTTAACTTTTCATCGATTAATTCATATAATAAAGGGAAAACCCCGTTGCTGCTTACGACAAAAAAAACAATGATTGCATCATGACAGGAAATGATCGGTGAATAGTTTAAGACTGTGGTCGGAAACCTCATGAGAAAGGAAACGATTTTAAATGGAGCTGTGATAGAATTTAAATGCCTTATCTTATTTCTACAGAAACCAATAGTGTCACAGAAATTAAAATCTTTCAATAATGGAACTTGTCTGTTTCCTTTATCCAAGTTGAATTTTTTCTTTCTTTCTTTTTCAGTCTTCCTTCCTCCTTGTTTTATTATTATTTTTCTTTCAAGTTTGTAATTGAACTTCTTTTTTAGGCATCTCTTTTAAATTGAAATCCACCAAAATCGGAGTGAAAATCTAACATCTAAAGAAGAAAGTTTGTTTATTTATTTGTAGATTTGTTCTTAATGTACGCAGTCCTTGGAATTGGTCGAATCACCAAAGTTTCCAGACAAGAAACGAGACAAGAAGCGACAGCGGAACTGGAAGAATCCCTGCCAACTATTTGCCCCTCTTTTTATTTTGCCCTTCCTCTCACGTACACACAGGTATAGATGAGTTGTCGGATTTTTACAAATTTCTTATCACGGATCTAGAAACACCAAAATATGAAAAGAAGTTTATAATAAAAGGAGATTTTTAAAATATTAAATCACGTAGATCAAAACATTATTTTTAAATTTTTAAAGGCATATAATTATTTGGACCTTAAATTGGTTTATGAATTACAAAATCTAATCATATAATCAAACCTGAAGTTGGCATAAAATAATATATTATTCTTTGAGTTATTTAAGGACACAACATTTGACCCTTATTGTGAAATGGCCCATAAATAAGAGAACGCACAAAAAATAAATCTTATTAAGGTTGGAGAATAATATTGAACTCTGAAATATAATCTTTGATGTTAATTAGTGCATTATTATTATCTCGAAAAAGTTTCAAACCATGGGTTTCCCCAGCTAAGACAATATGGCGGGTCAAAGACCAAAGCACATATTGCCAAGTGTAAAATAAAATAAAAAGGTTGGAAGAGTATCCTGTGAGTTGAGTTCCTAACTGTGTAACAGTGTAGAAGTCGCGCATAAGATCCTGGTTCATCTGAGTGACCATCGGATGCGCTGGCGTGGTTTCCCAGTCTTGGTGGTCGCCTGCTCTGACACAGACGAAACACTTCCGACTGTTCGGGCTGGATGGTGTTGCCCGGGCATTGTGGTAGCCATACTACAGGATGGGGTGCCACTTTCTCCACCACCACCTGCGGGAGACTGTAGTATATTTTTCGAACGGAGGCCTCTGTCTAACCCCCGAACGCGGGTGACTTTATCCTGCGCCACACCCGATGCAGCATGATCTATATTAGAACGGGTTCTCATCATAGATGGTTGGACCCTTTAGCCTACCCTAAAGCTAGTGTAGTTCCCGCCCCCACCTTGAGGAGGTAGGGTCCATGTTGTTGTTGTTGTTGTCGTGTCCCCGGATCCATCTTCGGATCACTGGTCATAGACACTCTATGATGGGGATAATATTGCCTTATTTTCGTTGGGATATAATTATCCTGGAGGCACCCTAAGGTGAAAATCGGACTTCTGCCTCCTATGAAGAGAAACAACAACAGAAGAAGAAAGAGGATAACACAGAAGAAAGGAAAGTGAAACACCCGTGCCACTACCGGGATTCGAACCCAGGAACTGGCGCATTGGACGCCACGGCTGGCCGCCGCCGAGACCGCACGACCACGCCAGCAGTGCAGGTAGGGTCCATGGGGGCCATATTATTATTATTATTATTTTTGTAAGGGATAGTATCACGGCGCATTTCAATCCCAGGAAGAAGGGGATTTTTCCACAGTGATTCCCAGACAGGTCAAGGGTCCACCTAGCCCTCTGAAGAATGAGGACGGATTTCTTAGAGCCCTGTAATCAAGAGGTACAGGCGCAGGGTGGCGGAATGGAGAAGTCGATTGTTTCCTCCGAGCAGGTCCTGAGATTCATCGAGCCCTCTTTCAAAAGAGGGACCGTATTTCTTTACCAAAGGATAAAGGCAAAATTCAGAGAATGTCGGACTTATTACTGTACCCCTAACTCTTCCCGACGGTGGTGAATCGTTGTGGCCTATACATCCAATATCAAAAATGGCCTCCAAAGCCTGTAAAGTGAGATCCTTTAACTTTTATATTGAGTAATATTTTTTTTTTTTTTATTAAAACATAACAAATAATAAGAAAATGATCTTCGTCAAAAGATGAGACCAAGTTGTTTTCTAAGTGACATCCTAGAACAGCAGTTTCACACTAATATGGCGATCATCAGCTAGGAGCAGTCACCAGTAAACAACGAGGTCTCGATATTCAGGCTGTAGAAAATATCGTCGAATTAATGTGGAGCCCGCATGATCTTCTTTGTACGATATTTCAGAATTTTAAAAGCTTGAATGCTTCAATATTGTTTGTGAGCTGCTGATCACAAACAAAGTAAAAACCATTTGAACCAAAATATTGTTATTCATTGATTTTTGGAATTTTTGCGAAATTGTATTAGACAAAATTAAGATAATTTATTAGAATTATCTCTGGAAAAACCAACGGAAATATGATCGACAAATAAATTGGGTTTACATGACTTATAAAATCATAAGATCATTGGTGTTAATCTCACTTGATTTGAGTTGGAGGAAGATGAGTGCAATTCCCAAACTCGGCGGAAATTCTCGGGTTCACCCAGCCGTCTGTAAAATAGGTACCGGGTTTCTTTCACGGGGGGAATAGGCGGGCGGGCGTTGGGCTGACCACCCGACCTCATCTCAGTGGGCTGACCACCCGATCAAAGAAACGTTGGTAGCCTGAAGGTCCCTGCAGATCCCTTGGACCATAGTGATCCCCAATGGGATACACGTAAACCTCACCCAATCTCACTTTAGGTTTTAAGTGAGATTAAGGTGGCCCCAGACGGTCAATATTTTGATCAAACAGTTTCGATTATCGAATGAGTCAAGCATGATTGACCGTGTAGGAATTCGTTTCACGCTTGAGCTAATCATTGACGGTGATTGATAGAAAGTTTGATTTACGCAAACGATTGAAGAGGGCGCTTGACCGTCTAGGAGGGTTTTGATCAATCTTTCCCTCAATCAGGTTCTGGGCACCAGACATGGAGTACACACCCCTCGCTTTCCACAGCGAAACGCATTCGGAACGTGAGATAACTGGTTTTGGAAAATAAGAATAATAGATTTAATAAAGGATAACATATATATTGTGACGAGACAATATTTTCCCCATAAAGAAATTGTAATTAATTTTAGAATCTTAAGTTATGAAAAAAAAAAAAAAAAATTATTGTCTTTCCTAGAATTTAGCATTAAGCATATTTTAGAGCTCATAAAGAAAGTATACAAAAAACATTACATTAATTAACAATTTAATTAATTTAATATGAAAATCCCTCATTAAGTAATTAATACAGTTTTTTTTCTTTGCTTCTTCATCACTACACTCACTGACAGAAGAAGCGCTGTGAAGGCACGTAGCGGATTTAAAGGAAGGGATAAAGCGGGTGGGGGGCCATTCCCCCCCCCCCCCCCGGTCCCCTTTAGATTGTTCCGGATCCCCTTGAGATTGTTTATATATTTCATGAATAATATTTGTACTCTGTGATTCATAAATGAAATTTAAAACACATTATAAATAATAGATTAATTGAAATAACGGTAATTATGAATGAAATGTCACCTGTGGAATTACGGCTAATTGAATTGTTTTTGGACGAAAACGATTCGTTAATACATCGTAGGAATAAAAGTGATGGAAAACCTCGGGTTTGTTTTGTAGTTTTTAAGAAAATTTGAATTTAAAGCGGGACTCTTTTGCGGAAGCACACGTATAAAACAAGGAACATGGCGGTCGAATTTTTCGTTAAACTTTACTTTCCGCCACTGGTTTGTGTGATGAAAATGGCGGGGTTATTTATCAATACATACATCCTGCAGCTAAGCCAACCTAACTTGGCTAACCTAAGCCAAATTTTAAGGGTTATATCCTGCAGCTAAGCCAACCTAACTTGGCTAACCTAAGCCAAATTTTAAGGGTTATATCCTGCAGCGAAGCCAACCTAACTTGGCTAACCTAAGCCAAATTTTAAGGGTTATATCCTGCAGCGAAGCCAACCTAACTTGGCTAACCTAAGCC
>JAFIDM010000001.1:92320520-92360575 GCA_023159025.1 Thereuonema tuberculata
CACAAATCCGAAAGATCTTTTATCCTACTTTATTGTTTTATATTTTAAAAGTCTTGAAAATAACTGCGAGGGAAAAGAGTTCTCCATTTTAAAAATGTATATCCCGAACAAACCTATCTTTTCAGATCGTCTCAATGGACATTGGTTACCTCTATGAATTCTTAAGTAAATAGAATAAATCGAGTTTTTTAATATATTGGCAATCAATATTATTTAATCAAATAATTCACGCTCATTATTTTGCATTCCTATTTTTAAAAAGATACCGGTACAGTCAAAGTTTTTTTTTTAAAAAAACATTCATTAATTTATTAACAGCGAATTCTATTTTACCAAATTTTTTATTTAGGCTGTCATTTTGTTTTCATTCACTGTGAAATTTGTGTTGCAAAATAAAATTACAAGTAAAAGAAAATAAATAAGATATTTTATAAAACATGAATTATTTTTATGAATTATTGCTTTCTTGAGCATAAATGAACCCTCTATTTTTTTTTTCCCTTAATTAAATCTAAATTCAACACATTTGAGGAAGTGTTTCTAGATTTGTTTCTCCTTTAAAACATAGCATATGGTTTTCCAATCCTTCCTGTTCCCAACAACATTATTGATATTAAAGTTGTTGTTTTTTTAGAATTTATTCTAAAAAAAATAAAAAATAAATAAATAAATAAATAAAATCATTGATATTTTAATGTAAAATTATTTAATCATTTTTCTTCTTTTTATCACAATTGAAATACATTGATCTCTGAAGGCAATTTCGAAAAACGAAATCATGTTTCTCTCTATATTTTGAGCCGCGTTTTCTAGTTCTTTATTATACAATCAAGGAATGTTTCTGAAAGGAATGGAAAGAAGTCTTTGTTCGCTTACAGACACTTGGATACATATTTGTTTATTTTTATCAAAAAAATATTAAAAAATAAATAAATAAACAAGCAGTTTTCTTATTAACAAGCAATATTTATATCAAATTATATTTATTCAACCTGAAACATCGACTAGTCACGTTAAGATGCAGGGGTTATTGAAATTCTCAACGGAAAGATGCCTCTTAGCTTTATATATATGTCAAGTTTCACATTTAAAATTAAAAATTATTAAATCCGATAAAAAATTTATTTTTCACTTTTTACTAGGAAGCAACTACCAACACAGTTCTTTACGAAGGGGTTGGTTAGAATGATGTCACCGCAATTAAAGGAATCGTTAGTTCGCAGTAATAATTTGCCTTTTAAAATACAAATATATATGTGGTAAGTTTCTTACAACATAACTTCTTGCCAGATATCTTTGTTTAAAATGAAAGTTCGTATTTATAAAGCTAACATTGTGCTCACAAGCCTTCTACGTTTTGAAATAAATCACTCAGAGACTCGTAAAAATTGGCGTTTCTTCGTCGACGATTCAAACAACAATGACTGGGATAAGACCACAGATGAGATTTGGATTTAGTTTCTAAGAAAGTCTTGAGCAACACTAGCGTCCCCATAACTGATACGGTATTTTTGAAACAGCTCTTGCCAAATCTCCACCAATAGCTTAGTGTGAAAATAAATAAATAAATAAATAAAATGAACGAAAAAATAACGCGTTTTAATTACTCCGTTTAAATAAAAGTTAACTTACAGTTACTCAATTAAAAAAGTAAAGACGTTACCAATCGTTACTACAAAAAGTAACTGTTATTTCCCAACCATGGATCTATCGCATTAATCCTATTAGTTTGGGAATACTTTTCGGTGCCATAGATAGCCTACCCTGGTTTCACGGAACGACTAAAAACTGGATTCTTCGCATTTTCTCGTTTTTGAGCACCACGTGATCGGCCAGGGCGGAAGTCGGTAGCGCTGTCCGAGTTATTACAAGTAGGTATAACGAATAGAAGTCGTTTCCAACATGGCAGCCATCGTTCCCATCACGCCTCAACGAAAACAACATACAGAATGGAGTGAAGGTGAAACTGTAATTTTATTGGAAATGTGGCGAGAAAATATTGATAATCTGAGGCGAATAAAGCGAAATCGTCGAATTTAAAAAAAAAAATGAAGATAGAATTAAATGAATCGTACAAGATAGAGAAAACCTACGAGGAAATCAAGAACAAGATTGATAATTTAATATGGAATTAAAAATTGATATTTTCGAGCCTCTGGAGCTGCAATATCATAAACATAAACATAAAAATAAACGTTTGTTTTTGCCCTTGCTGCGAAACAATAACTTTGCTGGTTATCGCCATTTTAGTTTAGCACAGTCCCAGGATGCATTGCACGACAACTCGATCCCAGGATGCATTGCAAAAAACTGGTTTTTCTTCTTCTCCCGTGAAATCACTCACGGTAGATAATTCGTTTAGGAATACGTCAGAAACATACGTCACAGGACTAAACTAGTTTTATATATCGACTTCTTCTCCCGTGAAACCAGGGTAGAAGAGAAAACGCAAACATCCAAGCCGCCGGGACTCGAACCCAGGTTCCAACGCATCTACCTCGTGGGAGGCCGCCGCCTAATCTACAAGGCCACTGCCGGAACGGCAATTAATATGGAAATATATAATAATTCATCAGAAGCGCAGTAGTGCCTCAAAGGAAAAAATATAATTGTTCATAGCATTAAATTATTAAAAATCAGCTTACAGGGAGTTACTAATTCCTCTATTATTATCGTATTGCGATTAGAATTAGTATGATGATTATGCGATTAGAATTCAATAAAATTTATTTTATTTTAACTAACAAAAATGCTGTTAGTTAATGAGCTGTAAATTACATATGTTTTCCTCCGAATAATTAAAAAAAAAAAAAAAAAAGTTATTCAATTACAGTTAACAATGAAAATCCATACTAAAAATGATTTTTATAATAGGAGATGAAAAGAAAACCTATCACTTAAAATTAATTTTTGAAGACTTCTCAAAATCTTCCGGGATTGAGAATGTTTTTTTTTTTTTTGGTCTGTGGCCCAAAATAGAGAAAACGACAAAAAGCAAAATTTGGTGATCGGCAAGACTTTGAACAATGAAGTCTGACTACAAAACCTTTGGGAAGAACTAGTCCTCTTATTATTTTGAAAAAGTTTCAAACCTTGGGTTTCCCCAGCAAAGACAACATGGCGGGTGAAGGACCAAAAGCACATATTGCCAAGTTTTTTTTAAAAATAATAATATGCAACATTATTATTATTTAGAAACAATTAGATTTCCAGATCAAATAAAAATCTCCAAAATTATACCTATATATAAAAAATAACAGTTATTTAGAACTAGAAAATTATCGACCTACAGTAATACACTCAACCATAAATCAAATAATAGAAAGATACTTCATAGATAAAATTCAAAATTTTATATTTTATTATATTATATTTATCCATAATCAGTTTCCTATGAAGCTTCAAAAAGCAGCACTAACTTATTAGAAACTTTCATTGATCACATTAATGAAAACTTAACAAAAAGTAATTTTATTTTCCTTCTGAAAATAAATCGTAGTAAAGCCTTCGACTTAATAAATCCTAAATTATTTAAAAAAATAGAATTACTGGATATTATTTTTTTTTATTAGAATTAAAAGGATCACATAATAATAATAATAAAAAAAACTAATTCAAAACAAAAAACGAAAACATTATTCAAATACAAATAATATCAAAAAAGCAAAAAAAAAACCAAAGAAATAACTTGTGGGGTGCTTCAAGGCTCTAACTCAGACCTTATTTTCTTATCACTTTACGGGATTTCTCTTCCGTAATATTCAGCTACCTTAAATTGATGCACAATAAATAAAGTGAAGACACTTCAATTAATTCTCAATATGCACTCCTCGTGCATATCCAGTTGAATTCAATGCGTGGGTTGACTTGTCCCATTCGTTACACTCGAATTCTTCTTTTCAGTTTTGAATTCCTACTTCTGATTTCAATTGTTAAGTCGACTGGAATCTTTCTTTCGAAGCGTGGATACGTTTAATTCCGTCGAATAACATTAATTCCATTTCTCGGATCCACGGAGATATTTTCCACCAGTGGTTCTTCTATAGTCTTCCTCGAAAACTTTTGGCTGGCATTTATTCGCAGGATTTAGTCCAATAGTAGTTTGTTGGAGAATGACTCGTCCAATCCAATTAATTTCAGGTAGGCACCTTTAGGAAGTAATATCTTCTCTTGATAATGTTTAGTAGACTTCAGGTTAACTTCTTAAGCTTCAACCTTTTCCACTGTTAGTCCAACAAAAATTGCGTTAGCCTTCGTTGTACTGCCTCTTCTGAATTTCGCCTTTCGTTAGCCGTCTTCGTAGGTTTCTTTGACTTCGCCAGTCTTCATACCTTGGCTCCTTCTTAGGGAAATGGTCTTGTCCGGCTGGCAACATGAAGTGAACTCATTTTGCCGGCTCCCGCTTTAACCGAACTGCCTTGAGTTGGGTTCGACTGCCACTTTTATAATCAACTCATTTGCATAAATTTGCATCTGCATCGTAGCGTCGACTCCAAACTTTTATTAATTCACTTTTATTAATTTTATTTTCAACTAAATTAAGTTTAGAAATTATTTCTGAAGCAAAAATAATATAAAAAAAAATATGTTTGTTTTTTTTTACTTTCAATCGACATTTTTAATATTTTTCAAAATGTGTTATTATATATTACTAATATATGAATTCAACTTATTTAACCAGACTAATTTAAATTGTCATTTTTTTTTTTTTTTGAAATAACTTACTGTACTACATTGGTTATAACATATTTTGTACATTGAAGTGATTTTTACTCTATTTTTTAGATGTAATCGCTTGTAAAAAAAAAAAAAAGGGAAAAAAAAAATCAAAAAATTAATTTTCAGAACTCGTTGATGGGGACATTTTCTAACAGGACTGAGCTTATAAATA
Source organism: Thereuonema tuberculata (assembly GCA_023159025.1). Lineage (NCBI taxonomy): Eukaryota > Metazoa > Arthropoda > Chilopoda > Scutigeromorpha > Scutigeridae > Thereuonema > Thereuonema tuberculata. Next base: position 92,325,412 of record JAFIDM010000001.1, read on the forward strand.
AATAAATAAATAAATAAATAAATAAATAAAATTATTACTTAAAGAAAAATAAGTTAATAAAAATTCTTATTATTAAAAACTACTAAAAATGTGGCTGATAAAATGTAATTAGAAAAATCTCTGTTGTTCAATTGTAATCAATGTTGTTGTAAATTCTGTATATTTTACCTTATTTGATTATTTTATATAATTTTATACTCTTCCAATGTCCTTTTTCTTTTGTTTATTGTTGTTAGTTATTATTTTGCTCGATTAAAAAATAAGCATAGGTTACTTTATTGTACAAAAGTTGTACAAAAATACTCTGTAAGAAATGTAATAATAATATATTAATACCTATTTTTTGAATAGAACTAATCTGAATATAATGTTACTATAAAGTAGATTATTATCTAATAGGCTATAAAATTTTGGAAAATTACCATTTAACGGTCTATTACAGTGTTTCCCAACCGGTGGGTCGCGACCCACTAGTGGGTCGCGGAAGGGTTACAGGTGGGTCGCGACTTGATCCTAAAACTACCAGAAACCATCGAATAAACCATCAGAAAAGATCAGAAATTTCGAAAATCGATCATATGTATGGAAGGGATACGATACAAATATGGTTTTATTCTATATTCTTCTATTCCTATATATGTGGAGGTATTCTGATAAGGAAAGGTGGGTCGCCAGCTGAAAAACGATAAGGAAAGGTGGATCGCCAGCTGAAAAAGGTTGGGAACCACTGGTCTATTAGATTGAAAAACACTTGAAAACTAAATATTGGTGCAAGTCTTGTACTTTTTTTTTAACATTATTTTAAAGATATTTGTATTCAAAATCATTTAGAGGAAGGTGACCATATTTCGGATGGTGCCTTAATTTCGGATAGCGTGATAAATCGCATACCGGTCAGCAGATTGCATTAGTGTCTACCATGAGCGGAAGCTCTGGCCACCATATGTAATCTGTCTTTCGTCGTGAGCCTTGTAATGTAATGTAATGTAATGTAATGTAATGTAATGTAATGTAAAAGATGGGTGGTAAATTTATACCTAGCACCGCGACCTAAGGTCTATTGTACTTTCCCCAACCTTAATCCCCAAAAAGACCAGTAGCTACGGCAAATGCCAGTAGTTTGTTTATAGGGACCTTAATCAAATCCTTTGGTTCTAAGAAGAAAGATCCTAGGATTTTGTGTCTTAGCGCTGTGTAATATTCACAGTTACATAAGATGTGTGAGGAAGTCTCATCTTCTGAATCACATCTCCTACAGACTGGGTTGTCTTTTATGTTCAAAAGCCATAAATGCTTATTGAGACGACAATGCCCAGTAAGTAGACCAACAACAATACCAAGTTCCTTTTTCCGTAACATTAAAAGTTCGGAGGAACGTTTATTGTTTGGTCCTTGAATTAGCATCTTGGCTTGTCTTTGTCCCTTAAGTCTGTGCCATAGCTTGAGCTGTAGCGCTCTCATTTTCTTAAGAAAGATCTTCCTAATCATGTTATTGGATAAGCCAATAACAGGTTCCGGACCTATAAAGGTCATCTCCGAGCCTTCCTTAGCGAAGGAATCGGCTTTCTCATTGCCTTCATGACCACTGTGTCCTGGCACCCAAAAAAGACGAACTTTATTGAATTGTGCCAGTGAGCCTTTGATCGTCGTGAGCCTTTGATCTGCATGTACGCAACAATAAATAATTTAAAAATATTCCAAAAAAGTGACTTTTTGAAGATGTCAACTTCGAACACAGCTGGAGCGCAAGTGGTAAGTTCTAATAATTTGTTTTAAAATGTATAATGAAGTTCGTAAAATGTAGTTTAAGTGACAAGTCGCATCTTTGTGTATGATTTTAAGGTTAGTTTCAAATGTTGATTCAAAAATATTTGTCATAACGTCCTAATTTCGGATAGTCAATGGTGCAACATGAAAATAGGTTTTGTTTTGATTGGAATTTGTGTTTTTATTTGATTTGAAAAATCGGTTTAACGTTTTTCAATTTTTTTAAGGTCAAGAAACGTTGACTCTGAGAACACAGCGAAAAAACACTGGGTCTCCGTACAAAGTGGCCCTTGAAGAATCCTTTTGATATTTTTAATTTTGTATTCCTTTCATTATTTTTAATGTATAATGTCGTTAATTTTATTAGAATGTCATAAAGTCATTACTCAAATAAATAACTTACTGTATTTGCATTGTATGTTTCATTTAATTATATTATCATAATTATTATCCTGAAATTCTTATGTATCCGAAATTAAGACCCCATTTGCTTCACAACAAAAACAGCAATGTTTTGCAAAAAAAATAATTACACTATCTATTTTTTATAATGGATATTTATCAGTTCGGGATCTAAAATTATGTTATTTATTGAAGAAAACAAAGTAAAATTCTTAACCAAAAACTTCAATATTTTAAATTCTTTAAATTAAAAACAAAATGGTATCCAAATATGGTCACCTTCCTCTATATGATTGTAATACAATTTGTCATTCCAACGAGACTGTAATTTTGTACTTAGAAATAAAAAAAAAAAATATTGTAGGCCGCCATAATTGAACAAAACTTTATTTCTTAGTGAATTAGGAAATATATTAGAAATGGATGTTATTCAAAAGACTACATCTATCTTAATTAGACATATTAATATAGACTTACATTAAAATAAATGATAACATAATAACTCTTCAAATTCTTTCCCACAAACTACTCCAATAATGCCCTGTATGGAATAACAAGGCTTCATACAACAATCACACACAACAACCTCTTTCATAGATCATATATTTATAAAAGATAAAAATGAAATGCAGTCGGACCTCTATTTAACGAAGTCGCTAAATCCCGAAAAAAAGTTCGTTATATGGAAAATTCGTTAGAGATTCACCTTTTAAAATTACTTTAAACTACATAAAACAGATTAAAAGTACATAAACAATAAATATTATTAAAAAAAGTAATAATAATGACATAAAGCATACATTACCACATGCGTACTTAAATTTTACTATTAAAGTCTGTTAATTTTGTCTGATTCTTTTTTGTTTGCAAAAGTGTTTTCGCTCATAGTACGTCTCGCATCTTTGCAATGCACCAAAAACCCCTTCAGGCGTATTTTCTTCAAATTGTAATCCGCGTCGGATTGTTTCAAATGATTTTAGCATTTCATCATATGAAGGTATAAAGTTCTCTCCTGAGGAAGCCACGTCCTACTGTAGTGAAAGCTAGGGACTCCTATTTTTTAACTTTTTTAAATTTTAATATAATAATTTTTAGCCTTTGTGTGCGGGATGGACTTTTTATCATAAGAAGGTTTTTTTATTTCTGCATCATGATCATTTCCATTTTCATCATCTTCACCGCAATTCATAGATGTATTGTCTTTATTTTTCACACTGTCCAAAATATCCGATTCAGTTAGTGTTTCCGAAGTCTCAACTTCAAAATCAATAATCATCAATCAGCACATCATCGTTAATTTCTTCTTTTTCCCTCAGCTTTATGCATATTTCTTTCATTTCCTCTAAGGAAATATTAATAATAAAAACATTTTAAGGAGAAAAAAAATTAGATACCATGAAGAAGTTCGTTAAATAGAAAATGCACTTCGCTATTTGGAGGTTATTTTATGAAGAAATTAGCAAAATGTTCTTGGTTCCAAAGAAAAGTTCGCAAAATAGAGAAATTCGCAAAATAGAGGTTCGTTATATAGAGGTCCGACTGTATTTGAAACAACTTTGTAAGAAAATGATTTTGGATCACTATATTACTTCAATTGAACTTAATGATTGATATATCACAAATAACGTTAGATGTAATAATAAAATAAATAATAATAATAAAAAAAAAACAAACAGGTAAAACTCTTAAATGGAGGTAAAATTAGCACAAGGAATGAATAAACTAAGAATGCACATAAGAACCGAAAATGTAACAAATCCCCAATGTTATTTATACACACACACCCACACACACATGTTATATATCTATAAATGTTATAACATTTATAACATTAAAAAAAAACAAAAAAAAAAACGACTACGACTATTTTATTAACCCACCCCATTCCAAATCCTACATAAGTTTTATGTCTACGAAACATGTATTGATATCTAGTGAAAAAGGCCTAATGCAAGAGATTAAACGCTGGTACTAAGATAACGTTTCTAAATTTCAATAAAAGTGATTCATTGCAGTTTGAAATCAATTCTTTTCATTTCTATTCTTTGATTTCTTCTTTCGTATTTTTTTTTTTTTTTTTGAGAAACTTATATTTCTTAATCGAAATCTTAAAAAACAATTCATTAATTAAAATTAATTAAAAAACTAAATTTAGAAAAATCAACCCTATATTATTATGCTAGTTAAAATGTAATTGAATGATGAGAGCAAAAATATCACAAGAGGAAAACAATGGATCTAGTCTCCAACAATAAAATACGGAGAAGGACAACAAAATAGACTGGAAGATACTGAACACTTTCTAAGAAATCACAACAATGAGATCCACGGAATTAAAAATTCAAAGAAAAAACAAAAACCCAACATGAAAGAAGTGTATGGACGTTGGAACAACATCTTCATAATTTTAACTAAATTTAAATTTTTAACTAATTTTAGCACAACTCCTTTCCATTATATAGGATTGTCAAGCGATTTTTGCCTCATCCTGTATAATCCACCTAAATATTAGAACCATTAGGAAAATTTGAATAGGTTAATTGCAAATTCAAATGCATTTTTGATTATATAAAAATAGGATAATTCTTACAAGGGTAAATATAAATAATTCGGAACTCAATTTCTATAAATTAAATAACTTTGAAAAAAAGTATTAAAACTAAGAAACAAACAAAAGGAGGAAGAATCACTGTTTTTTTTTATAAAAAATTCTGGTAAATTGAGGAAGATAATGTAAACACGATAATTTTTGAAAACATGTTCTTAAGATTTACTGATATAAGAAATTATAAAAAACTAAACCTCGCTCTTTCAGTAAACTCAAATCGAACTAAATAGAGTGATAAAAAAAATAAAATGTAATCCCAAATAATTAAGTATTATAACTTCAGTGTAGTTATAAGAAAAAAATAAAAATAACAAATACAATATATTATAATTAGAAATGTTACTGTTTTCATGTTTTCAAAATTGTATTTCAGATATTAGGAGGATACTTATAAAACAGCAACTCACTTTAATCATATTTTTAAGAATAAAAGTAATTTAATAGCAAATGGAATTATTTGTAAAGACATAATAGCTGATCACTGTATAACTGCTTTAGAAATTAATGATTGGAAATACTCGATAAATAATCATTTTACAAATCAACTAAAAAATTGTTAAATCTTAAATCGATTCAGTAAGAATAAATAGTAAATTAAACATAAATCTTCAAAATCTTCTGGAAAGCTTAGTTGAGAATAAAATAAAAAATCCCAATAAAGCCTACGATGATATTATTCTAAATATAAGTAAAGCAAATTATATAGAAAAGTTTGTTATATAGCAAGATTTACTGTCAAATAATACAAAAAGATCAAAAAATTTTGGATAACCCGAGTTAATTCATGAAATACGATTAAGAGATATGCTAAACAAAAAACATAAAACATATAATATCGCAAAGAACATACAACTAGAAGAAATATCTTAAATATAAAAATAAAATAAAGGTAAAATATAATTACTGTAAATTTAAGAATGATTGCAACTCAACTAAACAACTTTGGGAAGAAATAAATAAAATATTATCAGGAAAAAGAAACCAAACAATAATGTGGAAATTATTAACTACTAAATAACCAGCAAACAATGTATAAAGGAAAACAACTGGCCAATATGTTTTGCTGCAACGTTGCAAGCAAAAGCAACTACAACAACAAAAAAACGTTTTCATAACAAATTTAATGTTACAATTGGAAAAAAAAAATCTGCAGCAGTTCTATTGTAATTGAGAAAGCAACGGAATATCAATTTTCTGATATAAATAAGATAAAACATACCAAAGGAATTGATAATTTACAAAATATATTATAATAAAACACTACATAAATTTTTAAAATAACACTGTCCTCGCTATAAAATTACAGCCATGAGAATCTATCCTGATCATCTGAAAATTTTTAGAATAATTTTAATATTTAAAAAGGGTGACTTCAGAAACCTTGATAATTGTAGATCAATTACAATTCCGTCAATAATTAATAAAATTCACAGAAAATTATCTGTCAATAATTTATATAATTATCTATCAAAAAATAACCGTAATGATGGGGTAAAATTAAATGCTAGATTTGCATCATTAATTGAGAATTTGTCAAATTTTGATTGTTCCAACAATTGTGTTTCTTTTGATGTATTGTGTTTGTGTTGATTATTACACTCATTGTTATTACTATGTGATGTATCCATTCTTTTACTTTGTTTTTGTGTGTGTCATGCTCATCCTTTGTTACCTACAGTTTTAAGTCGTTAGGCTTGTCAAAGGAATTGCGAATAAATTCCGAAAATTCGTCTTTAAGGATTTTGTAATTATTTATTTATTCTTTCGAGATGAAGAGGTAAGATTGGATTTCTTAATTAAGTACATTTTCTAGTTTTCTGATTGTTTTCTTAATCACATAGTATTTTAAATATTAATATCTGAATTTAATGAATTATCAATTTTCAAATCTTTGTTTGAATCCGTTATCTGACCATACTTTTCTGTGTATTTTTAGAAACAAGCCATGCTCTATTATCCAATTTAATGTTGTTGCTTTTTTTCCCCCTCAATTTTGAAAAACGAAAATAAATGCCAAGTATTCTTAACAAGGTGTATGTCTGTATTTGTGTGTGTGTGTGTTTTCTTTTAGTTTGGAGATGTCATTTTATTTTATACTAGTAGCTAAATATGCTCTAACTTAACTTTTAAAATAATTATTTTTTAATTTTGTTAAATAAAATAAATACACTTACAATCTGTAAAATGTTTAATCATGTTTGTTATATTTAAAAACATTTTATTTCATTTCTTTGCTGTTAGGTTGTCTTTCTTAAAATATGGTTGATTTTGCCTTATATGATATTATATTTTAAATATTATTGTAACGTTATGCAGGGATTTCTTTTATAATAGTTCGGTTTTAGTCATTAATTTCCATCCCAATATGATGCTTTGACCTTTCTTTTTGCATAACTAAAAGAGGACTCAAATAAATCTACACTGAAATGAATAGGCCGTTAACAATAGGTCGTCCAGACTGATTTTCACATTTTTCAGAGCTGATCGTGCCTCAATGGACCAATGCATATTATATTTTCTCTAGAACGATCGGTCGAAGTAAAACTCAACAGATTTTAATCTATAAAAAAGACTAATAGCGAAATTCGAGCCGTATGAGTTAGAGACAGAGCAATAAAATAAAATAACATCCCCTTCTTCAAATGGACAGCACCAAGAACCACAACGAACACCAAGAACGGAGCACCAAGAACCACAACGAACACCAAGAACGGAGCACCAAGAACCTTGGCAAATGATTGCTGATGGCGAAGACGGGATTTATGGATTAAATTTCCGCGCCAGAACGCACCGGAGACACAGACAACCCCCCTTCCTCCCCGAGTGAAAATCAACCTTTCTTCCTGTGTCTATTCAGTGCTTTTCGCCAGCGATTGTCTCACTACAAGACAAAACTCTCGGAAAAGCAGCTTTTTTTTTTTTTTTTTTTTTTTTTTTTTAACCTCCATGGTCTGAAAAAAAATTGTGAGCTTTTCAAGATATATATTTAAAGATTTAATTTGATAAAATTTATAAGTTATGATAGAGATCGATTTTTTTTTTTTTGATACTAAAATGTCAAAGGTTGATTTTTTTTGTCTTTGTATTTGGTTTTTGAAGGACGGATATAATTTATTTGTATATCAATGAAACTGGTGAAAATATATATTATTAGTATTACGGTTATTATGGAGCTCTCAAAAAAAAAAAAAAGAAAGAAAAAAAAGGAAAGCTGATTATTCCTCTATATATATTTTTTATATATTTTTATGAATTTTATTTGGGAACTGTAAATATTTAAATAGTTATATGCATTTTGTCCTTTTTACTGGCGTATTGGGATGTATAGTCTGTGTACATTCTGTGTAGATTATAAATATATATTTTTAATTTGTTTTTCATGGCGTTTTTGTCAAAGCTGTAAAGATAAATATTTTGATTATCACTCATAAAACAACAGCCAAATATAAGTGGTCCTAGTTGTTCTGGGAGAAAAGATACTAGATAGATATCTTGCTTTTGGTGAAATTAAGTTGTAATCTAGAGACGATTTGTGGGAAACGATTCAACGATTCTTTATTTATTTTATTCCTTTTTTTACTTTAATTTTTATTATCGTAAAAAAAAGTTATTTTTTTTTTATTAACCTTTTTGTAGTTACTTTCCATATGACTTTACTATTTAATATCACAAATTACTTGCATTTTGAAGTATTTGTATCTTAGTATTTCATTTAGTATTTCTTGGTGGCTTTGTGTCAGTTGTGTTGGATGGATGTCGGGTTGATTGATAGGAATTGGGAAAAAGATAATCATGTTTCGTTGTGGTTTGAGAACAGTGTGCAAATTACATTTCAGTGACACTGAATAATAAAATTGCTCCTTTTGTTGCTTAATGCCATTTTTAAATAATCTTCATATTATTAAACTAGAATTAGTTTAAGATCTTGTTTTACCTTTCAGTTTCTTTGAATCCACTTAGTGTTTCTCAATTTTATTTTATTTATTTTATTACGAGGGATTTTATCTTAGTTTTTCTCTCTAAACAATCGTTCTTAATTATTTCTCTCTTTCGAATTTAATTAAGAAATTTCTTAATTATTTTCATAACAGTACATCACAAATTGATATTGTGTAATCTTGGTTGCCGTTAAGGCCTATCCAAAACTGTATCTCTCTCTCTCTCTCTCTCTATCTATCTATCTATCTATCTATCTATCTATAAAGATTATATTCTAAAATAAAAGATTGCATAAATGAATAATTTTATAAAATTAAAGTTTAACGTTCATATAGGCCCTATATTAACTTGAAAAACGTAAATCTGTGCATTTCCGATTTCAGGGTGTCTACAAAATCTGAATAAAAAAATTCCCTGATTTTTTCCCTGATTTTTCCCTGATTTCACGAACAATTTCTTTTAAAATTCCCTGATCATAAGAGAAAAATTTCATGATGTTAACTACTTGCTAAATATTTACTATTTTCTGTATGTATACGAAAAGAATAAGCAAAAAATTCTATTTTACTGAGAAAGTAATACGGGCATTCTGAAATAAATTCAAATTGTACATGTTGACATTTCATGAATGATATAAAAGTATATTTTAATGAGCTTTTACAAAATATGCTGCGTATACTATATTACACATACACTGAAATTGAATTCAATATTTATTGCAACATACTACGTTTGATTGGTTTATTATTATAAAAACAGTACTTATGAAATACTTAAAAAAAGTATTTTACTTTATTATTAATATTAATTTATTATTATTATTTTACCTTCCTTCCTTTCATCGATTTTGGCCAACTATGGACCACGGGCTAGCCCTATCTGACAATGTCAGGGTGAGGCTAGGAAATTCAAGAAGGGGGACGAGATTTCACATCTCGTCCATAATAACCCTGAGATAGTAAGTCCCAGGGGAGAAACAGACGAAACACAGAAGAAGAAAGAAACAGCCATGCCAAGGCCGGGATTCGAACCCGGTTTCCGACACATCGGCCACACGGCAGACCGCCGTCTAGACCGCTCGGCCATGCCGGAACGGCTATTTTACCTTATTTTATTTTCTTTCCGGAGGGAAAGAGGAGATCGACGTGACGCGTGACCTTGAATGCTCCCATAAGATAGGCGCTCGCGCTTGGCAAAAGATCATAAATTTCCCTGATTTTAAGTTATAATTGAAAAATTCCCTTATAATTCCATGATTTTTTCCAGAATAACAAAATTCCCTGACAATTCCCGGTTTTCCCTGATTTCCCTGTTCTGTAGACACCCTGGATTTTTTAAGTATAATTTTACTTTATAAATGTAAAGTTTTACAAATCCTATTATTCTAAAGATATTACAATGATATGTCTGTTTTTTATTGAGATGTCAGTTAATATTTCTTTCTATTTCTTCTTCTTTTTCTTTCTTTCTTTCTTTCTTGAGGATTTCTTTTTATTTAGCTAAAGATATGCGTTAGGGAAAGATGGAAGAGATGGCGCCAAACCGGAAGTAGTAACAGGAAGTCGTCAGTCTTCCATCAGGAAGAAAACAGTTCTGGGATGTGATTTTTTGAGCGGTTAGTTTTTATTTACATCAAATTATTTTGAAAGCTACATCGTTTGTTTAAGTATATTAAATCTGAAAAGTGAAAATAAGTATATAACTTATGCTTAACACCTAATCATGGCTTTGTTCCATAATAATTACATTTTCAAATGATTTGAGTGCATGTGTGGCAAGAGGGTTTTGTGTTCTGTATACCACGCTTTGTTTTACTCCAATCCATGCTATATGGGGTGAGACGGCGCACTTGTGAGGGGAAGAGACTGTGCACTTTTTATTTGTAATAATTACGATTAGAGTAGAATTGCAGCATATCTGTGTAGTCTGAATAAAATCAGCTGCACTACTATTGATACTATTTATTTGCTTCAGCTGAAAGGTGTTCCGATGAGCAGCCAATATGCCCAGAAATACCTCAACCGAGCACTTCGAACACTACTTCAGGGAGAACTTTGGATATTTCCAACAGTGAAGATCCTCTGACTCCAAACAAAGTCCTTAGTTGGTATCGTCTCTATCCAAGATATCAAAAGCAAAAACACCAAAAAGGAAACATTTGGCTAGTGTCATAATGGACCCCGACGTCATTGAAATCAAAAGAAAAAAAGTAAAAGCAACCGAAGAGAAGTTGACCCAAAAATCAGCAACCCAACACAAATCAGGCCCTACACTAGATGCCGCAATTTTTCTTCATCGTCATTATCATCATTTTCTTCAATCATTCTCTAGGTGACAGCGGAGATTCAGACTTCATTCTAGATGAAAATGAGTGCTTAGAATGTTTTGAGCTTAATGAGGAGACAAAGTGGGGAAAGATATGTGAAATGTGAGGGTTTCATGAAAAATGCGCAGTGCATGAAGGTCTGTGGACCAAGTGAAAAGCATGAAAATTATAGGATAAACGTTTTAAGAAATTTATTTATCCACCACTTCGCCTGCGCCGCTCACCCACCCAGGTTGGAGAGATGGTGAAGTGTAAAGGTTTTTTCAGATGTTTAATTTTCATATTAATTAATGTAATATAGAATTTGTATCACTTTAGAAATGATAATTAAAGTGTGAAAGATAATACAGTGCAACTTGGATAATTCGAACGTCTTTAATTCGAAGATTTCTCTTAGTCCCTAGAATTTCTTATAAAATCAATGTTAAAAAATAGTGGATAATTCGAAGTTCAACTTCCTTAATTCGAAGTTTTTTATAAAAAATTTCGAACCATAACGACTTTTCAGCGTTTCATCGTTAAGAAATTCGACACGTGACGCTTCAGACGCCATTCGAGCTTCCTGCTGTCAGTGTCACCATGTCTTTCAGTAAACCACATATGTACAAGAATTTAACGTTCGCTGAAAAGGTCGCCGTCATTCGCAAGGTAGAAAAGGGTGTGAAGAAGAAATGCCAAATCGCCAACGAGTAAGGGATAGAGCCGAATTTAGTCGGTACATTGAAGGACAAACCAACGTAAGTGAAGCTGTTTTCCGTTCACTAAACATGCTTGATGATTTTGCTAACCTTAAGCGACTGAATTCTACAAAATAATCAGACATTGCACAATTTTTTGAAAAACTATAATTTTCTGTATTGAATGTAATATGTACTGTAGCATACGTAATATAAATCTTATTTTGTTTACATACATATAGTGTTTAAGTCTTTCATACCATGATCTTTCTGAATAAATATTTACTTATTGACAGAATAATCTTTTCAAGCATTCAGTGGACCTGAAATTAAAGTTAAAAGATGTAACTTGTTTAATTCGAAAACTTGGATAATTCGAAGTTTTGTAGTGGCCCCTTCAGCTTCGAATTATCCAAGTTGCACTGTATAATAAATGTTATGAGTGAAACAAAGACATAAAGACACTTATTTTCATCGTTTGTAAATGTGCCCCCCCCCCCCCTTTACCTTACTGCTGTTTCTGTATAATGCTGTTGTTTTCTTTTAAAAGATTTTTTTTGTTTCATCAAGATATAAATTTCTACGATTTTCCTTATAGTATATTGGATTGAGATAGTTCGTTAATTCATAAGATTAATTAAAAAGCTATTGTTGCTTCTTAATTAAGAATATAGAAAACAAAACATATGCATTACCAATATCAAATAAATTAAAAATGTTTATTTTATGAAAAGTATAAAGTGCTTTACGACGATTCCATACTTTTTGTATATTTAAATCCCACCCAAAACACTTCGTGTAAAATAAGTTGCCAAGACTCACATGCTCATAATGCTTTCACTGTTAAAAAGATATGAGATCTCATGTAGAGCCAAGCCCCTAACTCTACGAGACCTAACTCTACAAGCCCTAACTCTAAAAACCTTATATCTTGGTCAAAAAGTATGCCTTGGCCGTTTCGTGGCTGTCACACATACAATCCCATGGAGTTATGTAAAGGATATGGAGCATGCCAAGGCACACTTTTTGACCAAGATAGGGTTTTTAGAGTTAGGCATGTATAGTGAGGGGCTTGGCACTATATGAAATCTGATAACTTTTTAACAGTGAAAGCGTTATGAGCATCTTGGCAACGTATTTTACATGAAATGTTTTGGGTGAGATGAAATAGTTCCATGAAACGGCCAAGCCATACTTTTTGACCAAGATATAAGGTTTTTAGAGTTAGGGCTTGTAGAGTTAGGTCTCGTAGAGTTAGGGGCTTGGCTCTACATGAGATCTCATATCTTTTTAACAGTGAAAGCATTATGAGCATGTGAGTCTTGGCAACTTATTTTACATGAAGTGTTTTGGGTGGGATTTCATTTCTTTTTGTAGGATGAGATCTGATAACTTTTTAACAGTGAAAGCATTATGAGCATGCGAGTCTTGGCAACCCCTTATTTTACATGAAATGTTTTGGGTGGGATTTCATTTCTTTTTGTAAGATGAGATCTGATAACTTTTTAACAGTGAAAGCGTTATGAGCATGTGAGTCTTGGCAACTTATTTTACATGAAATGTTTTGGGTGGGATTATCTATCACAACTAAATTTAGTTTTAAGATTATTTAGAAAATGGATTTTTTTTCAATACACTACTTTTCTGTTTTTCTATTGGTCAACTTGTATATACAAGCTGTTTGCACTTTTGTAAGAAATCACATTTTTACACAGTATTATTTAGGCCGAAGCATTGAGGGTACGACGCATTTCAGATCTTAATAAAATCCAAAGTATAAAAGCTAGATAAATGAAACTTAGCGTATTTCATTAGTATGGTAACTGCATCTTATCCTGAAAATTTGAGCTCTCTAGCATTATCCAGGCCGAAGATATGAGGGTTCGATAATACATAACCAGACCCACCCCTTTTGAGGGGTCGGAAGGTGAAAGTTACGGATTTCTTAATTTTTTGGTTGTTTGTGTGCTAATCCTAGCCTGCATACCAAAATTCAGCTTTCTAGGACTTCAGGAAGTACCCTAGAGGTTTTGATGATCATGAGTGAGTGAGTCAGTGACGAAATCGACGTATTTTAGGTATTAATAAAATCCAAAGTATAAAAGCTAAATAAATGAAACTTAGCGTATTTCATTAGTCTGCTTACTGCATCTTATCCTGAAAATTTGAGCTCTCTAGTATTATCCAGGCCGAAGCTATGAGGGTTCGAAAATACGACGAAACACTTCCAGTAAAGGTACGTAGTGCCCTTCCTGCCTTCGGCTCGTCTTGGCGGGGGCACTGACGTGCCCCCAGATATTTGTATGATATTTTCAAGTTGAAACTGTGTATCTTAATTAAGGATTATTTTGTTTTTATATTAAGAACTTATATCTGAAATTAGTTTTGAGAAGTTAAAATAAGTAGGAACAATTTTCATTTTAGGATACAATCAAAACTAATAGGTATTGATGTAATTTCATTGTTATTGTTGTTATTGCTGTGGTAGGGCTACTGTGATCACCAGCCAAACGATTTGATTTGTCGACGGGCAGCGAAACACTAAAGTAATCGTATTAAGTATCTACAATTTCTTTCAAAAAGCTTGAGATAACTGTAAGATGAGTGACAAAATGACCGTATTTTTAAACCGTATTTGTTCAAAAACCTTTAAAACAAAAAGGCACCGTATTTGTAACAGTTTACAGCCATGTTTAAGGGAGAAAATAAACGACTGTTATAAATACGATGATAATTTTTTTCTTTCTGTATTTATTTTAGTAATGGATAGAGATAGTAAGAGAAATGTATTCTTTAGTCAAATTTTGAATTAATTGTAGAAGAATCCTAATTAATAAGAAAACTTTTTAAGAAATGCAAAGTAATGGCACCCTATTTGCAAATTTATCAATTTGGAAATGCTTTTTTTTTTTGTAAAGGTATCAGTGTAAAAATGTTTTGTACCATAAATATAGAGAAATAAGCAGACTGAATAACACATAGTATATTTTAATAAATTCTGCATCTACATTTAAAATTCCTAGTATATAAATTTTGCATCTACATTCATAGTTTCTAGTATATAAATTCTGCATCTACATTCGCAGTATATAAATAATTGCAAAACTCGCTGAATCCTGCAGCATTTATTTCCTTTGCCTCAATGATAATGTATCTGAAAGAGAAAAATTAAAATACATTAATTATTATTTCATAAAAATAAACTATACATGTAACAGTCTACAAGTTAATACCATGACTTATAATTTTTTATTCTATTGGCATCCATTTTTAAAAGTACAATGAATGGGCTTTGACTGAGAAAATGAAATTTGCTTATTGTCCTCCAAATGAAAAGTTGGCCGGCGGAAGTTTGAACTGCGCAGCCCTTCCGGTAGCTGATCAATTATGTTTTCCTGTCACAATGGACGACGTCGTCTGTGTTCACTGAGAAAGACATGTTGATAACGCCAAATTAAAACTTCTCTCGACTATTTAGCGTTATTTCAATACCAGTTGCTAACAATAAGTATTTATATAAATAAATAAATATATATTATTTATAAATACAATGCTCTTTTGCAAAGTAACAAGCGATTACCGTAATGGCGGCGTCCTGTCATAAAATCAGACCGAAGTGCCTGACCAGAGTAATCGATCCTACATGCGCAGATCTCACAAAAACAGGGCGGCCATCTCTCATTTGGAGGACAGTAGTAAACTTATGACTTATATCTTCAAAAGTTAGAAATTATGATATAAGTTGGGATTCAACTGCTTGATTTCATTGTTGTCAACAGTGAAAGTTCCGCTGTTAAGGTAATATCTAAATGAACACACACACACACACACACATATATATATATATATATATATGTGTGTGTGTGTGTGTATGTGTATTGTGTATGTGTATGTCATGTACAGTATATAAATAAGCTTAAGGTCCTGACTCAAGCAACTGCAGGCGACTGGAAACCTTTTCTTTTATATATTTCTTTTTCCAATGTTTCTTTTTCCTAAAATTCTCAAAATTTAAAAACGAACTTGTGCAGTATCTGGGATTTATATTTTCTTGTTTTTAATTTTCAAAATATTCTGCAATTTATTCAAATTCAAAAACAATCAATTTTTTGGATGTTTTTGAGATATTACTCGGTATTTTCAACTCAATGAATCATATTCTCTTATTCTTGATTTTTATATGATAACTGAATTAATTACATTTAAGCTCAAAAGAGGCTAATATTTCGAAAGAATTTCAGTTCTACTAAATTATTGTAGCTTAAAGAAGTTTCCGTTTCTGATTCTATGAATAAAAAAAAGTAATAATCTAGTAACAGAATTCAAAATTTCCTTTACTTTCCCAATAGTTGAATTTTAAGAAAAATATAAAACCTTCGATTTGAGGTTCGATTTATGCTTTTTATTTTTAAAAAATTCAACTATTGGGAAAGTAAAGGAAATTTTGAATTCAGGGAATAGATTTATTTATAGATTTTATTTATTTATAGAATCAGAAATGGAAGCTTTTCTAAGCTAAAATAATTAAGTAGAACTGAAATTCTTTCACTGTAAAACAGCCATAAGTTCAAATCGTTCTGTAAGTGTTAAAATATAACTAAAATTCTGAAAAATTAAAATAAAAACAGTTTAAATATGAATGAATCATATTCTCTAACTCTTGATTTTTATTCTTGATCAAGAATAATCAGTTATCACAACTGAATATTTGTTCTCGAAGGCATTTGCCTTCGCCGAAGCGACAAACAAGATGATTCTGCAGCTTTGTTTTGTTATTAATTCTCAACTCATTTCACAGCAGAGATAAAGAAAAGGGAAAAAAAAGATCACAGAGGAAGAGAATGTGGCGAATGAATGTTTCATTAGCCTGTTTTAAGCTTAAATGTAATTAATTCAGTTATCACAACTGAATATTCTTGATTAAAAAATCAAGAATTAGAGAATATGATTCATTCATATTTAAACTGTTTTTATTTTAAATTTTCAGATTTTTAGTTATATTTTTAACACTTACAGAACGATATGAACTTATGGCTGCTTTACACGCTCTTGAAAACTTGCCTGAAACCGGCAAGTCGTTCGAAAAATCTGCCAGTTGCTCTAAATAGTAACTGGTTCTAAATTCAGGCAAATAATTAGAAGCAAGTCGACATCAGCACTCTTGGCGGCAAGAAAATGTATTCAACAACTACGACAGTGTTAACTTCACGCTGAAATTTGGATATTCTTTGCTCATGGTTTCAATCCATGGCTTTATTCAACACATTCTCTTCCTCCGGGATTCTTTTTTTTCCTTTTTCTTTATCTCTGCTGTGAAATGAGTTTAGAATTAATAACAAAACAAAGCTGCAAAATCATCTTGTTTGTCGCGTCGGCGAAGGCAGTTGTAATCGCGATCTCAACGAGAACAAAACGAGACTTGAACAATCTCCCCTTGTAAAGCGATACGACAAGCGGCCAGCGGCAACTGGCAAGTATTTGAGCTCGTTTGAGGCAAGTTATCGGGAGCGTGTAAACCAGCCATTAGACTTCAAATCGTCCAAACTGACTTCTGCCTCACCTTAATCACTTCCGATAATTATCACTTATTCCCTCAGTTTCCATGATATGATAACTTTTAATTACCCATCTCAGAAAAGCACTCAATACAACCGAATAGTGCATGCTTACACGTATACGAAAGATGGATAAGTATCTTTCTCTTTCCTTTATTTTAGATACAAATCACTCCTCGTCTAAATAAAATAAAAAATATGAATAAGTTTTTGCATGTGTATGAAAGGATGATGATGGACAAAATCTTTTCTGTTGTTGTTTTCCAATGACAAGATCCAACTATACTCTCCATTTCAGAAACCTATTTCAGAGGCTTTCCTAAATATAAGGAAAAGGCATTACTAATCAGTTCTCTTCTATGTTCTACTTAGAGATCTGATCGTCATCACAAGATCTATTGACTAAGAATTTCAGTTTGAAAAGCAATGTGAATCAATTTGTAGAAATCCAACCTTCATCGTAATTTTTATAACTAAGTAAAATATAAGATAAATTGTAATGTTTTGTTATAGCCTACTATACGACTTTTACATCAATTATGAAATTATGTTCATTGAAATGAACAGCATCAGATCTTTGAAACAAAGATTACCAAATCAGTTATAATAAATTAATTTTAAAACTGCTATAATTATACATCTTCGAAGTCATACTTTGGTGAACATACGGAACCTACATTTATAATACAAAAACTAGCAACTGCAAAAACACTATTTTAAAAAAAAAAATAATTTCGAAATTTCATCTGTTATTGATTGATAAGTTAATAAAGATGTATTCCTTAATCCTGCACATTTTTAACTAATGAACAAGGAAAATTAATGTTTGAATATTGGTGGGGAAATTAATAGACTATAATTTTTTAATGTAGGAATGTGTACAATTTACAATATTACAAATTTCTAAATACACTTCCTACTTAAAAAAACAACTTCAGCGAGTATATAGGAATCTATAATTAACCATTTAGTATTTAAACTAGCCTAAAGGAATATTTAAATACTACTGTTACTGAATTGAAGCTTATTTACAATTTTTTTTATTTTATTACGAAGTTAAATCAGTATATTTCCTCAAAATTCTTCAGATAAGGTGCTATTGATCTGGCATATAATGGTTAATATTTTTAAGAAAGAAAACATCCAGAAGATTAAAAGTATAATTTAAACAATGTCTTTCTTCATTTAAGTTTCAGCATTTTATCATAATATAATCTCAACAAACAATTTTTGTTGAGATACCTTTAAACTGCACAATACTCCTAAAATGTCTTCTTTAATAACAACAACTATATTTCATTTTCATTAACAGAAAACACCTTCAGATTGAATAACTGAGGACAAGAAATCTCTTTCTTCTTTTCAACTGAATTCGTTACGATTCATTTTAAAAAATGTTTACAATATAACACATATAAACAATACAACACGTACAAACAATACATAAACCGTTACATACAGAATCTTAAATAAATTGTCTCAGTTGAGGAAGAAGAAAGATTTCTTGTGCTCAGTGATTCAACCTGAAGAAGTTTTCTGTTAAAGAAAATGAAATATCGTTGTTGTGATTAAAGAAGACATTTTAGGAGTATTATATATCTCATGATTAAACGAAGTCTATAGATTTAGGAACTTTAACTGCACTTTCCGTGATCAATTCAAGCAATGAATCGCGCTCTTACGACCGGTTTCTCCAAATAGTCTTAAGCTAATCCTGGATTAAGTCCAATTGAAAAATCAACAGAGTTGCGACCTGAGCTAATATTAATACTATTTGGAGAAAGCGGCAGTTAATAAAAGAAAACACTTGATATTATAATCAGATCAATGATATAATAATGCAAATTCAAGAAATAAGTCATAACTCTGGGCTTCTTGGGCAACTAGTTCAACATTTTTTTTGTCTGTAATTTAACAATTTGTCGATAATTATCATATTTATATTCTTTTTCTATAATAGGTCTGTATAATAATATACATTATTTCTTACGGAGGAGACATCAACACGTCCAAAAATATAATAAATTTATATATAAAATGAAAATGAAAAAAATTTTTGGATGTGCTTTATTTAACAAGAAGTGTTCTTTTGTTAACATTTTTTATAAAAAATACTGAATTTGTAGGTAATAATAAAAATCTACAGTTAATTTAATTATATGAAGCAAGTAACGTAAGAGAAAACTTTTGTACAATGTTAATTTCATAAAATATCTGTCAAAAGTCACAATAAATTGTCGTGAAATTCACACAATGATAAGTTTTTTTAAATAAAATAAATAAAGACAGTTTTACTTACAAGTTAGCAAATGAATTCATAAAAATAGATATGAGAGAAAGAAGATTTTTAATACGTGTTAAATATAAAAAGAAAGAGACATTGCTGACCTTGTTTGCTGCTTGCCATTGGACCTGTCTACGACAGAACACTGATGATGATGAAATATAAAAATAAATAAATAAATAAATAAATTAATGTAATTAAAAGAATACTTCATCTACAGAATTGCATTATATCTTTATATAGCAAATTTTCGGAAAAGAATTTTTTCGCTTTTCCTTCTTCAAGCCATTATATATTGCAGATATTATTATTTAACACTCTGAATACACAAGTTTTTCAAATTCTACTGTTTTATAAGAATTTAGATGTTTATTTATTAAAACAATATCTAAATTTATTAAGATAATATCACTCTCTATACCATCATATCTATTTAAATTATTTGTTATTGAATTTCTTATCAACAAACTTTTAATTAATTTTCATGTGTGGTTATCCTTCTCTATTTCTAATATTTTTACATTAGTGTTAGGTCTATGCCCGAATTTATAACAATGGTCAGATATTTCACAAACATCAATTTGGTTTTTCTTAATATACACCTAACCCTCCGCTATCGCGCATTCCGCTATAGCGTTTTATTACTATCGCGCATACTTAAAAAGCTGCCCAAATACCTTTATCGCGCCCTAAATGACTGCTATAGCGCACCCTGGTTGGTCGAAAAAATTCAAATATTTGCAAATTTCAAACATCAAATTTCAAATATATGCAAGTGAGTAGATTCATTCAGTGATTGGTCAGGACATCACGGGTGATCTGAGTGCTGATTGGCCAAAGCCACAAGAGTGGCCGCCATGTTGGTCACGAAGTCACGGGCTATCTGAGCGCTGATTGGCTAAAGCGATGTTTACAGCTACCATTCTTTGTTTGCTGCCAATTTTCAAATTCAGTGCGGGTCTCAGTGTAAGCCAGTGATACCCTTGACCATTTTTTGTGTACAATAATGGCCAGTACCCCCCCCCCCCCAAGTCCTCCTACCATTGCTGAACGTAATGCGGCTAACCCGTGAAGGGAAATAAAAAAGCGGAAGAACTTGACTTACGCTCAGAAACTTGAAATAGTGAAACTAATAGACTGTGAGGGACTCAGCATGGCTAACACCAAGGAATTCATTGACTTTGGTATCAGGATACGCCATCTCCTAGAATAAAATGTTACCATCAACAGTGAGGCAAGGTGTTCCTTTGTTATGTAAGCACTGGAAGGTTTCAACGAACAATATCATGCCCACATCATGTTATGTAAGCACTGGAAGGTTTCAACGAACAATATCATGCCCACATCAACTCCCTCCAGCAACGGCAGATAACATACTTCCTACGCCGTAGCACCGTGGCTCAGCCGTCGAAGGGGTGGCCAGTAAGACTCCACACCAGCCTCGGAACCCACCCAAGCCCCTCATCGTCCCCAAAAAGGTAAATAAAACAGGCTATTATGTTATGTTTTTATTACTTGTACAGTATAACCGTGATTTTTTTTTTTTTTTTTAATTTCCAGTATTGGTTTGTAATGAAAGTAATTTAATAAAAAGAGGTCAAAATAGGTTAAATTAGGAGTAAAATTTGAGGACGGGAACCAATAAGAATTATAACCATAAGTTCTTCAGTTCGGCTATCGCGTTTTCGGCTATAGCGCGGCAATAGCGGCACCAATTGGGCGCGATATCGGAGGGTTAGGTGTAGTTACATTGTTCTAGTATGTGTTCCCTAAGAGTAGGTTTACTCTCTCCTAAATAAAACTCGTCGCAATTCATGCATTCAATGTTGTACACTACCCCCATTTGAATATCAAATCACTCCAATTTACCTTTGAGTATAACAATTTTTTTTAAATTATTCGTATATTAAAATATTATATCATAACCAAACTTTATATAAATGTCTTTCAACTTCGAACTATAGGAATTTAAATAATATCACTTGTTGAAATCTTCAAACCTTAACTCTCATATTTAGATATTGCTTAATATTAAAAATTCAGATTTTAAAAGATAAAAATAGAAAATTGTTTATTGAGCCTGCTAAAATTGTAAATGTAATAATAATCAGTTGTGATACCGGTAATATTAAAATCATATCTCTCATATTGTACAGAAACTAATTGTTAAATCTTCAATGTAATTACGGCTTGAAGAAGGAAAAGCGAAAAAATTCTTTTCCGAAAATTTGCTATATAAATAAAAATATATTGCAATTCCGGAGATGAATGAAGAGAGAAGAGGTAAAAAGAAAACATGTAAACATGTTACTGTTTATCCAATAAAGAATAATACAATATCGCTACGTATCTACATAAAGTAAATAGGGCAATAAATAAGACTTATTATTATTATTATTAAATAATATTATTATTGTATTATTATTACAGTCAACTCTCAATAACTCGTACTAAAGGGAGCGGAGGTCTGTCCGAGTTAAGAAAAGTCCGTCTTATCGAGGGGAAATAAAGTTGTCGCCTAAAGAATGAAAACTGATACTTTATCTACAGTAATATTCGCCTGTACTTTAATGTGACGAGGAAAACAGTACATATCAGATAAGACACATACACAAATAACACAGCTAGGTACTGGAATGGGAAATACAATAGGCCTACAGTACTTGCAAATTATCTATTAGACATTGCTCCAGACCCAGCATATCAGAGACTTTTTCATTTCCAGACTTAATTTAGATAGAATTTTTGATATTAGGTATTTTAATATTTATATTCTCCTTTTCCTTTTTTTTTAATGGCTTGATCACAGGTTTACCGTTATTTATGCAAAACAATGGCTTTCTTTCAACTGACGTGGCGTTCAAGCGCGGGGACGGGATGAGAGGGTAGTAGCGATGCGTTGCAAGACCATGGTGTAAGAAGGAAGGTGTGTGCATGCACAGGTTTCCCCCACCCCACCGCCTCAGCGTGACGTAGAGTGCCACTCTCAGCCCTCACGCCCCACACCATAACAAAACAGAGACAACAGTGTAACAGTACAACCAATTGATAGATAGTGTTACTGTAAATGACAAACAATATCCTAAGCCAGTTTTAATGTGCTGGATTCGTACTAGAACATTTATCAGATTAAGACAATTAAACATTACATTGAGGTCGCAAGATCAAAAACGAAGCGCCCTGAAGAAAATGAAAAAAAAAAAAAAACTAGAACAATCACTTTGTAAAAATCTGTACAATTTTTTATATTAAACATTAAAAGAAAGCATTAAATATATATTTTCTCCATTTGACAATTTCATTTAAACTTTTGATTTATAATTTCTATTATTTTCACATCATTGTATCATCATAATAATAAATTTAAATAACTTACCATTAACTCATTATCATTAATGGAAGATATCTTACCATTAACTCTAAAATAGATGATTTTTTGAATAATTTGAATTATCTCATTAATGAATTTAAAAATAATAATTTTCCTAACAAAGTTTTAAATACTTATATTATTCGATTTCAAAAGAAATTTAAATTTCAAATCTACAAAAAATATAAAATTAAATATATTCATTATTTTATTTAATCATTAATCTTCTAAACAGGACTTGTTAAATTTTAATCATTCAAGTTATCTCATGACAACTTAGAATTAAATCCTCTATTTGAGGAAGTTTTAAGTTTGAATTGATAACTGTCATCTTTTGCTTTTAATATTTTGAAGTATGTTTTAAGAAATTTTCTGTGTATGTATGGGAAATAAATGATTTTTCTATGTATGTATGTAAAATGAATGATTTTTCTATGTATGTAGGCTATGTAAAATGAATAATTTTTCTATGTATGTGTATAAAATAAATAATTTTTTATATGTATATATATGTGAGAGGTTTTTATACATATAGATAAAAAAAGCATATAATTTAAAAGATAATTTAAAAAAATAAAAAATGAATTTAAAAAAAACCTAAAAAAATAATAATATAAAAAAAGAGCAATTTTCTTATAATAAAGCGCTTTTGTGATTTCCAAATTTTAGCTTAATTTCAAAATTCAACACCAGATGCCGCTGATGACGTGTTTGTATATTCGAATGTTAATACTTACACAGAAACAGTTTTTTGAAATTAATTTGGTTTTTAAATTTCAGAAAGCTGTCCGGCAAATTTTATATGTTTAGTAATGTAAGTTAATTTTATTCTTATATTCTTTACATTCTGAATTCTAAATTGCAAATCATTGAATGAAATATTTGCATCACGAAACTTGAAAAGGTGGCGATTCAAGTTTTGTGTATTGGATTTTTATATATATATATATATATTTTTTTTTATTTTGAAGCAGGATTCAGGAAAGGTTACTCGACACAATAGACAATATGTTCGTTTTAAATACCTGTATAATTACAAGGTTAATGGAAAAAAGAAAGAAATTATATGCATTATTTGTAGACTTTAAAACGGCTTTTGATTCCATAGATAGAACGATATTATTAAAATGTTTGGAGGAAATAGGAATAAAGGGTAAAGTTTTGAGAATAATTAGGAATATCTATGAAGAAACTATAGTGACAATTGGGAATGGAACAGAAAAAATTAAATTTAATAAAGGTGTACGACAGGGTTGTGGCCTAAGTGCCGTTTTATTTATAATTTTGATTAATAATCTAGTTCTAGAACTAAAATTAAGAGAAGAAGGGTAAGGTGGAAATAAGATAGGAAAAGAAAAAATGTGTAGCTTATTGTATGCGGACGATTTGGTGTTAATGGCGGAAACAAAAGCAGAATTAGATAAGATGATTAAGATACTTAAGGAATTCACAAAAGTTAATAAACTAACAATAAATTTAAAGAAAACAAAAATTATTATTTTTAGGAGAGGAGGAAAAAGAGCGAAAAATGAAAAGTGGCACTGGGATAATGAAGAAATTTTAATTGCAAATAGTTATCAATACTTAGGAAGGTTTTTTACAACACCAAACAGTATAAATGAAAACGTGAAATATAGAAAAGAGAAAGGTGTTGCAGCGGCTTGGGAAGTAATTAAATTATTAAAAAGATCATAATTAGAGGATTGGAGTAAAATTAGATTTTTATTTAAAACAATGATAAAAAGTCTAGTAAGTTATGGAATGGAAATTGATGGATGGCTAATTAGAGAAGAATTTGAATCTATACAAAATTTGTTTATGAAAGTTGTTTGGACGATGGATAGAGATGTCCCAGGATATATTATTAATGCGTAATTAGGTCTGTTTCCTCTTCGTCTAGATTTGTTAAAAAGAGCATTTATATATTTGGAAAGAATAATAAATTTAAATATAACAAGACTGCCGAGAATATGTTGGGAAGATATGGTTGAGAAAGCAAAAAATTGGAAAATTAAATAATTGGACTTAAAAGATTAATGAAATATTTATTGAAGCTGGATGGGTAGTAGAATGGGATAGAGCTTTAGAGGCCGATTACTGGGCATCCAATAAAGAAAAAGTTATAAAGAGAATTGGCGAAATAAGTATATATTAAATTAAGAATGGGATGCTTATGGAAGAAAAGTAAATACTGGAAAAAAACAGAAGATAAATTTTGTAGGTTGGTTGCAAAGTAATAGAGGGATGGGAACATGTCATTTTTGATTGCGAGAAATTGACTGAAGAAAGAGAAATATTGGAAATTAAGAATGTTAAGGATAGAAGAGGTTGGTGGAATAAAATATTGTCCTCTCAGTATGTAAATAAAAAACTATGTAAATTCATGATAACATTTATTGAGAAAGGAAAAAAAATGGATTAGTATAGAACTGGTTGCAATTGACTTGATTGAAAGTGTATGTTGTTTTTATTTGTGTGTGTGTGTGTGTGTGTGTGTGTGTTTTTTAACTTCGTTTAATTCGCCATTTAGGAATTATATATTTGTAAAATAGTTATAATTTTGTTTATTTCTGGTGCTGCTTTGTTCGATTAATGAAATGTCTGGTTTGTATACAGATATTTGTTGTGTTTTCGCCTCCTTAGGATTGATATTATTTGTATGAATATATTTACATTTATATTGTTAATTACTTATTTAGATTGGGAGGTTAAATGTAAAATCAAATGTAATTTAAGATTAACTTGTATTGTTGTAATTAATAACTAAAAATTTTATAGTGTAAAATAATAGTCAAACAGCTTTGGAATCAAGTCTATAACTTGTAAAGGGTATAACCCGGATTGAAGTTAAATAAACTTATCTATCTATTATTTTCACATCATTGTATCATCATATTAATAAATTTATAATATATATATATATATATATATATATATATATATTATTTTTTTTTATTACAAACCATTGTTTAGTCCAGCTTTAGAGTTTGGTAGCTGTAAATAATTCCGTGGGGTTTAACTCAAGAAAATTTAAATGCAATATTTAAATTAAAACTTATTAAAAGCTGTCAAATTTAGCTTAATTAAACCATAAACATGTAAATTGCAACTATTGGGTTTTCACTAAAGTAAATCTTTTTAAAGAAAAGAAATTTTAATCCATGATATAACATGTTGTTTGTTCTTATTTTATTTAAACTAACATTCTAGTTGGGCTACTTTTTTCATGGGATTCGCATTGTTTTAATAATATTTCAAATGCGCTGTTGCCTTTGATGTTACATAATGATTAATTGTACGAAGTTTCATAATTTTTGATCATTATTTAGTGGCTCAAACTATGCAATAACGATGCGTTGAAATTGGCTTTCGAGCGCCTCGGCGGGCTGGTGACGTAGCTGCGCGGACTGAACGAGTTTACGCTCCGCGATGCACACACCTTCCTTCTTTGAACCATGGTCTTGCAACATGGTGTAAGAAGGATTGCAAGACATCCCTCGGCCCTCTGCATTACTGCCATTACATCACTTCTATAACATTTTTAGTCTGTCAGCATGCGGCTGGACAATTATATTCTCGGAAAATTTTGTCCAAATTATCTGAAGTCCGAGATATCGAGAGTTGACTGTACTAAAGTTCCACAATTTGTGTGTTAGTTGTTTATCAGCAAATTGAAAGCCTAAATTTCGTAAAATAATAATAATAATAATAATAATAATAATAATAATAATAATAATAATAAAAGGTAACTCGATGCCTATGCAAAGTAAAAAATTTTATATTACTGAACAATTAAAATTTATTTTTTTATAAATTCAAAATTAAAAATTAATTTACGTAAATGTATAAGTAAACTTAGCATTCTGAAGCACGATTTTATATTAAAAATATTTTTAATGTCACTAAATATTTTAGTTCCTTATTATTATTTCGTGATATTAATAGTTTTATTAGCTTTTAGAATCTATTATTTTAAAGTAATTGAAGTAAAAGAATCTATTCGACTGACTGAAATAGTTTGTATTCACAGTTAGTTTATATTTGTAAAAAAAAAAAAATTACAAAATTAGGGATACATTCATCCTTATCGTACTAGAAACTTAAAATGTAATTATCTTCTTTTTTTTTCTTTTTTGGAAAATAAGCTTAACTACATTCATTAAATAAATAAATAAATTAAATAAATAAATTGACTTTTTGTTTCGTAACGCTTATTTATATATATTTAGTTGGAATGAAAACTACGATGATATGAACTTACCTGCACGATTAAACAACATTTTCCTCCAAGTCACTGCCTGTCTCCAAAAGGGATAAATTAGCGTCTTTTGAGTGAATAACTGTAGAATTGATAAGATTAGTGTAAGACAATATGGAGTGCCGATATTGCAATTCCATTCCGAATAACAGAGCTGCTGTGATCAGGATGATAACGATTCCTGAAAAATACAAGCTTCTCTTGCAATTCTTCTTTCGGGAACCGGCAGTTCTTCTTCTTTCGATCCAATAAAAAACCCTGAAAGCGTTTACCGTGGTAATTTTTGCAGTCGATTTTGTCACCATGGCTTGGTCTGGAGTTGACACCAGAATGGTAGGAAAACGCTTTTGACAGAGCGAGTGCCACTATAATCTGGCGTAAAAAAAACCTCGTTTTCATTTTGCAGACAGCTTACAAAATGACGTAATGTATCCTTCCGCCAGAAGGAGCACAAGATGTCAGTATCAATATTTCGCCTTTAAAATGGAAGTTAGCCGTTTAGGGGAAAAAATATCTAAATTTCGTCCTAATTTTTTTTAAATATCTAGATTTTAAGAATTTTTATGAAGCTTTTCTTTAAAATATCAAATTATAAACAGAAACCTAGAAATTATAGTTTGTCATTAAGGCAGAATATTCCTTTTTTTTATTAGTTCCTAATATTTCTGTTGTGTCGTTCATTATTTGTACAGATACATTACACACACACATATTATAAATATATATTGGCACAGAAATATTTATATCAAAAACTTTTGAATGTATTACTTTAGAGAAATTACATTACAATTATTTATAAAGACATGTTATACACACACACAATATCTATTATAAATACATATATGATTTTTAGAATCCATCTAAACTTTTTTTTAGTTCAGGAATTTGGAAATTTAGAGTATTTCTACAAACTTTAATCTAAATGATTCATTCCTCCATTACTTTTATGATCTACGAAAAATGATATTTAATATTTGTATTCTATATTATAACAAAAGAAAATTACGGTATACATAGGGTCAACGACAATCTATTATCTCCATTAGAAAAGAAAATATCTTTTTTTTTTTCCCCTTGTATAATAGATATTAACCTTTTTATTTCCTTGTATAATATATATTAACCTTTTTTTCCCCTTGTATAATAGATATTAACATTTTTATTTCCTTGTATAATAGATATTAACCTCCATTTCTGAAATAAACAATCACAATCACAATTTTATTGTTGTTGGTTTTTTTTAAGTCCAATAGGGGGGGGGGGGAATATGGCATGAACTGTGAATATTCAGTGACAATTATTATTTTATTGTTTTCATTTCACATGAGTGGGGAAATGTGTTATTGGTATTTATTGAAAACGATAATTTCGTTTTTGTAAATTCACAGCACTTGGATTATGAAATTAACATCAGTAAATATGATAATTTTTTTATTTTTGTAATTTCTCATCACTGGGCATATGAAATAAAGTGTTGATGTACTGTAGAAATGGAAGCTTTTTTTTTTTTTTAATAGGTTGACTCAGTGAAATTGTAGTTCTGAAAAGAACTGTTGAAGTCTAAATGAGAAGGAATATGGTATGAACTGTAAATATTCAGTGACAGTCATTACTTTATTGTTTTCATTTCACATGAGTGGAAACAATGTGTTATTGGTATTTATTGAAAATGATAATTTTGTTAAGAATATCTTCAAAATTAAAAACAAGAAAATATAAATCCCAGATGTTTCACAAGTTCATGTTTAACTTTTCAGAATTTAGGTGAATTGGAAAAAGTTCTTTTCTTTCTTTGTAAATAAAAGGTTTGCAGTCGCCTGCATTTGCTTGAGTCAGGACGTTAAACAATTTTTTGATTTTTGTGATCTTAACATTCATTTTAACATAATAACAGTTGAAAACAGCTATTGGTTAGGCTGAAACGTCAGGTTTTTTTAACCTTTTAATTATTTTTACCCATGACGAAAAATTACAGCCATGTAATTTGGATTTAAATCTACATAACCAGAGATGCCTTCAGCATGATCTACAATAAGCTAAAATAATTCTTTATCTATTAAATCAATTGCAAAATAATATTATTAAATAATGGTCAATTCTAACTACTTAATATTTACTATATAAAAACGCTCATAAATATTTTACTTTATTTAAAGTTAATCACCTTGGGTTTTTTAGTTTTTTCCCATGTAATATAGGTTTTCCTAAAATTCTGTATTTTCTTGTCGATTTTTTTCCAATATATTCTCTCTCATTAAAATTCAATAAAATGCAAAGTGATTTTGAGTGATGAATTTATTTAAACAATAAAGAATGAATTAAAAATCAAACACCTAAATCTCCTCGTGGTCTTTATTTACTTAATTGTTTTTAGAAAAGTTTTTCTCAATTAGGATGAATAATAAAATTGGAAAATCACCACTAGACTTGAACAGAACATTAAGTAATCTGGATGATTTGAGGAAAAAAAAATAATCTTTTAATACAACATTAGATTAAAGAAATGAAAGATTCCATATCATTTTTTTTTTTCACTTAGAAATACGAAGACAAAAGAGGGCGTAGATAATAAAACAATAATTATTGGAAATAAAAAATTCATTATAAATGTGCTTTATGTAATTTCTGTTTCTAAAAATCAAAGAAGATCAATTATAATTCAGTTACAATAATTGTTAAAAAAAAGTTTCCTGATTAAAAAGAACAAAACATTTTTAATAAAATTGAAAAAAAAAAAAAAAAACCCTACTTTTCATTATCATAATATTTTGTGAATTCAATACATGATGCAATAATTGAGGTTTAGTTTAATTACGCTAAATAAAGCCTAAAGTTAATTTTTTTAATGCACTTAATTTGATTTAAGTCCTGAAAATTATTAAATATAAATGAAAAAAAAAAAAGTAAATAGAAATCAACTGAATAGTAAAAGAAAAAAATAAATACAATTTCAACATTCACTACAATTAATTAGCAATCAATTTCAATAATTATTTTGTTAATGGTAATTTACGAAGAAAATATAATTTTATTATGAGTTTCAACGAAATAAAATTTAATTGCAGACAGGGAAACAAATTATTAATTAATACTAATAAATTCATAATAATGATCAATTTGATAAAAAGGTTAAAATAATGAAAATAAGTTCTGCAGAAGTGAAAAGATTAACAGGTATAGATTGTTCTTTTAAGATTATTCTTTCAAGATTGTTCTTTTTATTGTTATTAAGGTGATGGAGTTACAGCCAGGAATTTCTAAAATGTAAGTCAAAATTGAGAATATTTTAAAAATTCGAAAAGGTATTTGGACAATTTTTATTAAAAGAAGAAAACTTAAAGAAGACGTTTTTGGGATTAGATATGTTTTCAAGAAAAGAAGAGAGCTTTAGGTTTGATGATTTATAAGAAATAAATAAGAAAGCTTTAGGATTGGTGACTTATAAGAAATAAAGAAAGATTTTGGATGTTTTAAAAGATATTAATGTTTAAAATCTAAATTTATTTTTAAAAATTTAAAAAATTCAAAAAAATCCAAAGATTGAACAATGTACAATTATTTGAACTATGAATTGGACAAATAGAAGTGAGGTGAACATTATGATTCGCATTTTTATTTGTTAGCCCGCTTTTATTTGTTAGCATGTTTTAGAATTCTTGTTTGTTTTTGTGATTTTAGTGTTAGGGAAGGAGAGAAATGGTTCTCTCTTCCCAGGAGATCAAAAAGGCTCGAAAAAGAAAGGACGATTATCCTTACGAAATATCGCCTACGTGATGTATTTGAGGATTTAAATAGTTATTAAAGAAATATTCTAATATAAGTAAAGAAGATTTTATTATTTGTTATTAATACGATGTTATTAAGGTGATGGAATTACAGTCAGGAATTTCTAAAATGTAAGTCAAAATTGAGAATATTTTAAAAATTCGAAAAGGGATTTGGACAATTTTTATTAAAAGAAGAAAACTTAAAGAAGACGTTTTTGGGATTGGATATGTTTTTAAGAAAAGAAGACGTTTTTGGGATTTAATTTTTTTCAAGTAAAGAAGACAGCTTTAGGTTTGGTGATTTATAAGAAATAAAGAAAGATTTTGGACGTATTAAAAGATATGGTAGCATGTTTTAGAATTATTGTTTGTTTTTGTGATTTTAGTGTTGGGGAAGAAGAGAAATGGTTCTCTCTTCCCAGGAGATCAAAAAGGCTCGAAAAAGTAAGGACGATTATCATTATGAAATATCGGCTACGTGATGTATTTGAGGATTCAAATAAATTAAAACAACAATTAAACAAGAAATTAAAAAGAAATAATGTAAGAATAAGAGATTTGGAAAGAAAATTGATCAATGGAAAAGCAATCCAGAAAAAGAAATGTTGGAAATTAATTAAATATAAAAGAAAATACTAATAAGATGTAGCGATAAACCATGAACCCACTGATATGGAAGCTGCTCCTAGAATTCCTATTTAAAGCTATAATTATTAAATTTAAAGAAATGAGCAAAAAATTGAATGGATGGAGAAGAAAATAAATAAATAAATTACAAATAAAAATGTTAATGATCGAGTAATGAAACGTTAGTTTATGTAAACAATAATTTACAAAACCCAGAAATTTCTGCTTTGGAAAATAAAAATTAAAGTAAAGGAGAAAAATATGAATTAGTTTGAATAAAAAAATGGTTAATTATGGTCAGTAAATTCAGAAAATACAAATATGTTAAAAATTGAAAAAAAGTGAAAATTAGCAGAAAATTAATTGCAAAAAATAAACAGCAAAATAAAATACAAACGCATACATTCATAAAGTAGGAACTCCGAAATTTTTAAGTAAAAATATTGAAAATTGTTTAATTTACTCGAATTGTATTAGAAAGATTAAATAAGATAGAAAGAAAGAAAAAAAAAACTGATACAGCAAGGGAAACAATGGCTGAATACCTTAATATTAGATCATTGAGACAACAAAAGGAATATTTTCTTTTGTAAAATAAAAAAAAATAAAAAAATGCTGAATTATTTAGATATTACGGCATTGACAGAAGTAAACGTTACTGAAAACGAAACAAATAATGTAGATTATTGGAACATGTTTTATAAAAGAAGAGGCGAATGTATTATTGTATAGATCAAAAAGAATATTAATTATATGTCAAGTCAGCATTTAAAATTTTGAATGTTTAACCCTAGATATAAATAAAGGAAATTGGAAAGATTATATTTATCTTATTTATTACATCCTCCAAAACTTAATAAAAAATAATTTATAAATGAATTAGATGAAATACTGCAAAATAATCAAAGTAAGTGAAAAGATTAATCTTTAATTATTATTCTAGGAAATGTAATTATTGATTTATATAAAATAGAGGAAAAAATAAATTCGTAAAATTTACTTGGAAAAAATTAGGTTATAGTGCATTTAAGTATTGTTTGTTACAACTGGATATGGATAAACAACTGTTAGAGAAACAGCAATATCACAAATTCTAATTTCCAAAGCTCATTATTAAAGAAACAGTATCTGATCATTATTTAATTGCATTTCAGTTAGAGTTATCTAATGTAGAATTTCAAGAAAAAAAAAACATATACAACCCAAAAAAAGAAAAAAAAGTTGAGACAAATTCGAAATGCTGGCTTTAAGATTTATGAAAATACTAATATTACTTATCCAAACACCATATGTATAATAAAAAATTAAAAGGATAATGAATGAAAAAAAAAAATTCTTCTCTGTGAAAACAATAATTGCAGAACAATATATAAAAAGCCAAAATCTGAAAGAAAAAAATAGGGGGAAAAAAGGAGCAAAAACAACGGATTACAAAAGAATTAATTGATGAGGTACAAGAGAGAGATTAACTATATAAAAGATATAGAAGTACTAAATCAAACAAATCACATTACAATAATTATAAAATGTTCAGAAACAAAATAAACTACAAGATTACGAATATAAAATGTAACTATTATTATAATAAATTTAATAATGAATTTACTAACCCAAAAGAATGCTGGAACGAAATCAATAGATACCAGGGAAATCAAAATAAAATGAAACTCAAATCTCATAAAAACAAGGATCTGATTAATTTTTCTCTTAAAATGGTTAATAAATTTTGTTTTGATAAAGAAACATAAAAGTATTAGCAGATAAACTTTATCAATAGTTTCAATCTATAGTTAATATGTATAATTTCAATTGTAATGAAAGAATAATAAAAGAGAATTATAATCTATAAATTAAACTTCTATTGTAATACGAGTAATAATGGAATATGAAATTTTTAACATAAGTTAATAAAATGAAAATTTTGCTTAAAAAAACAACAGCCAATAATTTTGCAAACTATCGTTCAATAGAATCTATAGTAAATAAATAAAAATGAAAAGGATGATAATAGAATTATGCTGAATAAAGGTTATTAACAAAAAAAAAAAAAAATATGCAATCTATAGAATAATTTCTGAGCTTTCGATTAAATGCCGAAAAAACTACAAAATAAATAACATATACAACAGCCTATGTTCATTTTATATAAATTTAGAACTAATTATCGTATTTATCAATTGAACTGATATAGTGCTCACAATTTGATTGTATTTTAAATAACTGAAAAAACAAAACAAAAAAACATTATAACTAATTCATCACAAATGAATTGAAAATAGGTCATATTTTTTTTTAATAAAATAGTTATTAAACTAAACAGAATACAATTCACTCTACATGTTTTGAATAAAGAATAATTTAAAATCTCATTACAATGATTTTCTAAATTTATACAATAAAACATAAACATAATATCCAAAGAGTCTTGCAAAACAAAATTAAAAATATGAACAGTAATTCCTTAACAATTAGTAATTCCTTAATATCTCGTGCTTTCTATTGATTAGTTGATTATTAAATTTCCGGTAGTTTTTTAGGAAATCTCACCTGTGGAATTAGGGCTAATTTAAAGTTTTTTTTAAGAAAACGATTCGTTAATACGTAATAAGAATAAAAGTGATGGAAAACACCGGCTTTTTTTCGTAGTTTTTAAGAAAATTTGAGATTTTCTTGGAACTCTTTCAGGGACGGCGGATGTGCACATTTCCAAGGCAAAAGCTTAAAGCGCCGTTATGAAGCGGGCAAAAAAACACTTGGCGGAAACGATTGTTCGTTTGTAAATAAAACATAAAAAAAAAAAAAAAAAAAAATTCTATGCAGTTAACTGAAAGTTAGGTTAAGTTAGGTACGGTACTTTCCAGGATGTTTCGTTTGGAAAAACGCCCGAAAAAAATTTACTTTCCGTTTTGGAATAACCCTCGCTTTTCCAAATGCTTCTAAAACCGCCATTTTCATTGTTTTCTATGTCTGCTTCCGCAAAAGAGTCCCGCTTTAAATTCAAATTTTCTTAAAAACTAACAAAAAAACCCGAGGTTTTCCATCATTTTTATTCCTACGATGTATTAAAGAATCGTTTTCTTCCAAAAACAATTACATTAGCTCTAATTCCACAGGTGAGATTTCGTAAAATATGACCAAATTTCCAAATTAACATTGCTTCTTCTTTGATTCTCAATCGTAATTTGTTAACATTTTTTGAAAAAATTTAATTACAAACATGATTTTAATTATTCATTAGATGAAATCATCAACGGATGCTGTTTAAGCTTTTTATCAACAAATTATACAATGTGAAAACTAACTGTTCATATAGAACATTTCTGCTGCATGTGGGTGGGGAGAAGAGGTGGGGCTTACGAGGGAAAGGGAAAATGCATCACGTGAGGATAGGCGGGGCTTCGTTGGATGGGATCTTGACGTAAAAATCCCTTCCAGAGTCACCTATTTTTAGAAAGCTTTTGTTGAAAGAGAAAAATCTTATTTCAACTTAAACTTCTTAAATTGTCATCAATAAATAAATTACTTATTTTTATTCCAGAGAAATATTCTATAAATAGATGAAAAAAGCGTAATCTCAAAAATTC
>JAFIDM010000001.1:92390619-92401873 GCA_023159025.1 Thereuonema tuberculata
TGGCAATATTATTATTGTGGTGTGTTTCGTTGTTGTTAGTTCTTGCTTTCAGTTCAGACGCAGCTTTCAGTCTATACTTATTTACTCCCACTACGATTTTACCAGCTATAAACACACCACAATAATAATATTGCCAATCTACTTCTATTTTTAGTAAAAGTGCGAATGCAAATAATGGTCTTAATTTGTATATTTGTAAAAAATGTTCTGAGGAACTTTACGGGATTGTTTTTAAACAAGGTTAAAATATAAAACAGTTTTTAT
Source organism: Thereuonema tuberculata (assembly GCA_023159025.1). Lineage (NCBI taxonomy): Eukaryota > Metazoa > Arthropoda > Chilopoda > Scutigeromorpha > Scutigeridae > Thereuonema > Thereuonema tuberculata. Next base: position 92,390,884 of record JAFIDM010000001.1, read on the forward strand.
TATATATAAGAAAAATAGATACGTAATGTCGTATTTTATATCACCAATTCCTCTATGTTACAAACAAGATACGAAATCTGTGCATGCACACTGAAAATGGAAAAACGACACTGACCCCTCAAATAGGTTGATAGAATTTTCGAATTGCCCCCCTGTGGGGCGTGGGTCCCACGTTGGGAAACACTGATCTATACAGTATCATGTCCCACTCTTCCTTCAGAACCAAACTACCTCATATATAATTTGAAAACAATTGTACAAGTTAAAAAAAGCACTTTTGTTCTGATTCTCATAAGAAATTCACACGTTTATTTGAAGATTAATGATTTTTTTTCTTTTAAGGACGTTAAAATTCTAAATATTTAACATAAAAAAATAACACGGCAAGCTACTGCACATATCACTCATTTTTACTTTGTTCATGCTCTAACGAATCTCATTTATAAAAAAACATTCGTTCTGACAGCACTTACACTGTCAAAAGTGTAAAGTGCACTTCTTATTAATCATATTTATTATTTTACTAATTTGTTTGTAAATGAAACTGAAGATTCTCAGAAACTTTCATAAATTTGAGTTTCTTTACTATTTTCTACATATATTTTCCCATATCCGGTTCACATGTCTGTTTGGGGTTTCCCGGATGTGGGAAGGTATTGGCATCTTTAAACTTTGTCGTTCTCTTTTAACCTTTACAATCTCTTACAACCTGAAACGAACTAACAGATTGGACAGATACAATTTCAAAGAGAACATTTAGTAGTTGAATTTCAACGTTAAGTAAAAACAAATAAATAAATCCTATCAAAACTTCTGAGAGTCTAATGAGTAAAAAGAAAAAGTAAAACACTATTCACTTTATATTACATAACATTTCATTATATTTATTCTTTTACATGATAAGATCATCGACTTATCCAAATTTAAATAAAAAAAAAAAAGAAAGAATAAATATAAATTATAATTAGCATTTTAAGTGCAAATTTCACATTGTCCTAAGGACTTAAATTTTTAAATGTCAACAGGATGTTGATACCAACTTTTCAATATAATTTCATCTTCCTGGAATAAGTTGTAGAGACATTTTAATCGTGTAATTCTTATTTCAATTGAAACTGCATTGAAAGCTTTTGCAGGGAAAACATTTGATCTACAATGCTTGTATAAGAATGCAAAGCAATGTCTTTAGGATCAAAACAAAAATACGTTTTGAAAGCTATTAAGAAAAAGCTTGATTCTGTAGGGATTTACAAAATACAACGAAATTTCAAAGATTATCATTTTGATTATTTGCTCTCATTCATTCTATCTGAGTTTTGGTATCTTTTTTTTATTAGATTAATAATCACCTGTTTGAAATCGAAAGGCAGGAATTTGACATCGCCCAGGTGCCTCTGAATTGCCGGCTCCAGACGTTGTTCGACTGCCCTGTACATTCCCTCCCACTCAGGGTAGAGATCCAGGACAGTCCCGCTGAGGGGCTCCCCTCCGCTCAGTCCCTGTGCGTGCAGGTAGAGCGCCAGGCCGATGAAGTCCGTTCCCGGCCCGCCACCGATCGAGCACACGCGGACACCGCCTTGGCGCCGGAGCAGATCGGCTACTTCGCCGCCCAGCAGCCGGCGAACGGAGTGCGCGTGCCACGGGAAGTAGACGTACAAGTAGGCGCACTGATGGCGTAGCTTCTTGAAGTTCACTCCCTCACTCGTATTCTCGGGCTTGTAGAAGTCAGAAAGCTTGTTTACACAGCTCTTGAAAATGTCAGGGTTCTGTTCAGTTTCGTCCCGATATTCAGAAAGTACATCGAAGACGATATCCAAAAGGGCTACTTCCCGAGACGAGTCGAATTCTCCCTCCATTGTGTTTTCGTCTCAACGTCAGCTATGAAATAAACTTCACTGCTAGAGTGATGACATCACACACTATATATCGATTCTTAGAAACGTCGGAATAAACAGATAAGCAGACAAGGAAAAAAAAAAAATGAGTAACTGCTGTTGGTTCGATAATTGATAACCAGGAAGTGTAAAATTAAACAGGTGAAGAGAATATTGATTAAATCCTGTCTCTATACGAAATATATATTCGAGTGACAGACGACTGCGCATCGAGCACTGCGCAAGGAGCGTGTCAAATATTTCAAGGGTAATTCCATTAGGTTGCGCTCGAAGGCAAATAAAGCATTACTATATAAACCTATTTAGCATTTAATAAAAGAGAAATTAAAATAAAAGAATGGCTGCTTTCGTCTTCATAATTATTAATTTATCCGCTGTAAAATAGGATTCAGAATATATTTAATATACTTCTGAATATTTTTTTTCTCAAAAAATTAAATAAATAAATATACTTTTATAAGAAACAATGAAGACAGAGTGAATTAAATCCGAAATTTAAGTAAAATTTAGTATTCAGGAGCTTTGCAACAAATCTGTAATAATCTGTCAAGTTACAGAAGATTTTTTTTTTATGACACTGAGATTAAGCTAACAGTATTTTTTTTAAATATATAAAGCACAAAAGTTGCTTAAATTTTATTATCTTTCACTATGTGTTGTATTAGTTATCTATCAAGTTAGTTATTAGTTAAAATGTAGTCGATTTCAATTTGTTGATAAGGACTGTGTACAGCAATTCCATACAAACTTTCATCAAAATCCAACCACTAGAGTCGAACTATTAGGTACACAGACAGGTATAAGGAAAAAAAGAATGGTACCGGTATTTTTGTGAATAGCGAGAAGCCTTGTTGTTCCGCTTTGTCTGTCCATTCGGCCATCACTTTTGATTTAGAAACTATTAAGGGATAGATTTCGCCGAGAGAATCTAAGAACTCTCTGAGACCAAGTTTCTAAGAAGCCCCCTTCTCTTAGATGCTTCTTTCTGTTAGGTCATCGTAATGCTGGCATATGTTAAATACAACCCTTTATTAAGGAAACCTAATAATGGTCTATAGAAATACTGGCGTACATCTACGTTACATTACTGTGATAGACAGCCTCATTATCATAAATTATTATTACTTCCATTATTTTTATCTACTGTTAGGTAAAATGATCTCTATAGAAGCCGTGGAGTTTTTGCGGATTAACTATATGAGCTCAGCGCCCACCATGTTTTTTTCTTACTAGATGCAAAAAAAAAGAAACAATATAGCATGAATAAGCTATTATTATGCCGCCCTTCACTCTACAAACTCTTGTAAAACCGGCTTGGAAAAGAGAACCAGAGGAATTTCAACAGTATCAGACTGTATTTTACCAAAAAATGGCGCCCTAGAGAACAAGAGATTAATATTTTTTGTTTGTTTGCTTATAAATCCAAATTACCGTAGGCCTAAATAAAATTACAGCAAGAGAAGGCCAAGAAAAAAATCTTCAATTCATGAAAACAGAATAAATTAGGCACTGATAACAAAGTGTGTATTTAAATGGATATTGGATTCAAAAGTAGGATTCGTAAGTATGTAACAATGAATGTAACAGATTAAAATTTGAATTAGTACTGTATAGACTCTTGTTTGAGGGATTTTCCCACTCCGGGGTGAGATTTGCTCGATATTTCGGTCCGGTGCCTCCGGTCGAAAATGATTGATTGATACAAGTTGGAAAATTGGTAAGAGATAATAATAATAATAATATTAATAATAAACATGAAAATATAAATAAAGAATAATAAAGACGAATTAAAATGTATCATAGAAACAATTAATATATATTCCGGATACATCTTCGGAAGAAGGCCCGAGGCACAGGACCAAAATATCGAGCATGTCACACCCCGGAGTGGGAAAAATCCCTAAAACAAGGATCTGTACAGTATCATGTCCCACTCTCCTTCAGAACCAAACTATTTGAATTAGTATTATTTTATTTTTTTTCAGAAGCCATCAAAATACATATTATTCAATGTGAAATTCAAATTTCATTTCGTATCCTTCTGTAGAAGATTGCTTTAAATACTGATGAAAATTAGCCGGGAATTTAGTAAGATTACTGGAATTATAATGCAACATAACGACTAAATAAACAATAAATTAATAAGAAACCACAGCCTTTTTCTATTTGACTAATTTCCGAATAGTCATATGAAAGTCTTCATAACAAAGTGATATTTTTTTTTTTTATTCTTGGGTCCTTGCTTTGCAAAAAAAAAAAAAAATCTATTTCCAAATAATTAGGACTAAAATCCTAATTCACCCAATAATGTTTCATTTTCAAGCATTAGTAGTTATTGTGATAATAATATTTCTATTTGCTTATTTCTATCCACAGTTTATTCTAAAGCTAACAGTCGACAATATTTTTTTTATCTCAACATTGCACAATTAGGAGAATCATAAACATTAGGCTTAACTTAATATCTTTGGTTCTACTTGCGAGTGGAGAGCATTTACATACTGAGCAATACGTAATTAAGAAGTTAATTGTGGGTTCAACAAATGAAAATAGCTACAATCATCACATACTTAGAAATAGATGAACATTTCCCCATAATTGCATTGGCCGGCTGTCACACCTTGTTGGTGTTCTTTATTTTTAATTCCGCCCCGTATTTTTTTTGCTAGAGAAAGTAGATCCAAAGATATATCCTCTCTATTTGTTTGAAGTTTTATGGTTCGAAAGTTTTTAAGATATCAGTAAGTAACTAAATAAAATAAAGAAATGGGAAGAAAAGAAAGTTGTCGAATTTTATTTGGGATTAAAATTTCATCATTTCGAAAATGACTTTAAAATCCATTTAATAATAACTTAAAAATCGTTTAAAACCTCTGCTTCGAAGTGAATAATCTACCTGTTTTGACATAAGAGTATCTTGTTTGTATTTCCTAATTCTTAAAGATCTGATTTCTGTGATGCAAGGCAGGATTTAGTCTTTGATCCGTTTGACCAAGATGATAAATAAATGTTTTTCCATCGATTGTTTGTAACCTCAGATCCCTCAACCTTTTCTATCTGACGTCAAACCAGTCAACAACCCTCGTCTCGTAACGATTCCTGAAAGTCTAGGCTTTCCATAATGAGAGGAATATGTTTACCGAAGGGAATTTTTTCGACAGAAATATGTTAAGGGGGAGGGGGTTATGAAAAAAAAATTAAAAATAAGCATAACATTATTTTTTAAAATTTCCTTTAGAGATCTTAAGTTCTTATTTTGAATTTCGTGAAAAAAAAAAAAAAAATGCACATAAATAAACAGATGGTACTCGCAGTCTGAGCTATCAAATTACAGGAATCTGTGACAGCTGTTTCAGCCTTATTAGGCTTCTTCAGCCAGATTTATCCTTCATGGTAGCTCAGAGTGCGAGACAAAGATGGAGCTGTCACAGATTACCGACATGATAGCTCAGGGAGCGAGAACCTTTTATTAATTTATGTGCAGTTTTATTTTTTTTCGCTAAATCTTATGCCGCCACGTTAAGCTTAAACTTCAAGGATTTATAATTACTTTCAAGAAAATCTTTGCATTATAATATGCTTTTAGACATTTCTGTTTTTATTTCGCTATTCTCAAAATTTCTTGGTACGTTGCTGTCAAAATTTATTGCAATATTAGGAAAAGACGGTATTGGCAAAGACGTTTCATACCTAACAAGTTTTTAATGAATTATATTTACAATAATTTTTAATTGATATATGAATGTAACAAACAAAAAGTATAAAATTAAGTATAAGATTAAATTAAATATAAAGTATAAAAACAAGTTTAACGTGTGAAGAAAAAAAAATTGACAAAAAGCATACTCGCACATGACATTCATGTGCTTTTTATTGTATTGATAAAAGTATAAAATTAAATTAAATATAAAAGTATAAAATTAAGCTAATGTTAATACCACAGTTGACTTTTGTAAATGAAGATTCCAACTGAAAGAGCATGAGCTCTATTCACATATGAATCTCAATGTGTTTGTCTAATAGAATTTTGAGAAATATTACCGAGTTCGAATAACTCTCATTTGCTTTTCATATTTGGTTACGCGTCCTCTCTAGATCACATAATGAGTTAAGAGGTGATAGGGGAGGGAATTCAGTTTCCCGATATTCTGAACCATTACAATGAGAATAAGGAGCTTATACCAATGTTGCAATTATGCAAAATGGTTGAAAATAAAACCTTCACACACATAAAACCCGATATGGAAACCACTAAAAGGCTTAAAATAAACATAACGAAAAAAAAAAAAAAATAATCGTAAATGAGGAAAATGATAGATCTACTTCGATCTTCACTTTTCTACTTGAAGTAGGAAAACGCAAACCATAAGAGATAAACAATCAAGTTAAAAGTATTTTTTTTTTTTTTATCTCTTATCACATGTGAAAAAAAAAGAATTAAATTTTATATATATATAAAAACAAAAAGCGGTAAGTCAAAATAATAAGCAATTAATGAATAATAAAATAATTTCAACCCCAATTAAAACAAATCATAAACTAAGAAACAGCAAAAGACAACCTAAAGCTAAAATAATTAATTAAAATCAAGTTATTCTATAAAAAACTGCTTCCCTATAACGTAGCTGATATTTTTGCCCTAACTTGTAAGTTGATCTTGAAAATTCCTCGTCAGTGAGTATACAGTATCGCCTTTCCAATAATTACTGTCGATTCTAAACGAGGTTTTATCATTTCAGTTTATCTTTCAACAATAGTTTCAGGCGCTATGGGTTCTCGAACTAGCCCTTGAACACTAACTTTCTTTATAAAAAAAAGGTGGTTAGTTTGGAATAATACCGGGGATCAAACTTTTATTTAGCAATTAAATTATTTATAGCGATTTAAATAATTAAAAGATTTTAATTATTTTGTAAAATGAGAGATGACAAAAAAAATAATACTGTATTAGCAGATGTTTTACCATCTTAAGCAAAGTTGGCTGTAATAACTGGTTCTCAATTACATTGAGAAAAAGCTAAATAAAAATTGACTAAATTTCGGCGTATAAATTCTGAACTGACCCTGTCTCTCTTACTTAGTGTTTCCTTAGGTAATCTAAGACAGTTTTATATTTACATGTCTTTTAGTTCAGGACAGTAGTTTCAAAAATGGAACAGAACAGCATTCGAACTGCTACTGCTGCTTCTTCTTCTCTTATCAATTCTGTTGTATTTAAGACGTCGAGGCTTCATGAATCCACTTCCTAAATTGTACTCAGTTCATGGCTTTTCATTTCTTTTAATTTCTCGAATATTCTTTCATTGCAATTTGTAGAGAACATTTTTTAACAAAATCTTTCTTGGTCTTCCTTTTTTTCCTTCTTCCCTCTAGGATCATTTTAGGCCTCCTGTTGTTTCATATCCTTGAAACGTGCCTATATCATCTTAGTTGTTTTCTACACATTCCGCTAATGTTTTTTTAAATATTCCTTAAAAGTTTAACGTGTGTTCACAATAAAAATCAATCAAAGATTAAACATTAAAAGACACGTGGGACGATCAGTGGTGGCTGAAGATTCTTGAAAATGTTTGGATGGAAGACTTAATTGGATTTCTGTCCAACCATTGGTTGGATGACGAAAACTTTCAAGAATTCTCGAATACTGTAAGGAGCATTAAACTAGGAAATACTATCCAAATCATAAGCTTAACAGCTAAACACATCTAAATTAAAAGGCTTGTCGTACATTAAAAGAGAAAAAAATTAATAGATTTACGTTTTAGATTTTTTTTAAAAAAGCAAACTAACTATTATTTTTTTTTTTCATTTTCATGTAATTATTCATTAAATGATGTAAATAAATAAATAAATAAATAAATAAAAAGCCCCAAGAATGTTTCACAAAACATTCGCCTATCAGAAAACAATGAAAGGAAATGGCTGAAAATCGTTAATAGCTGGGACAGAGATCAGAAAACGCGGATTCCCTTACCAACCAGTACTTTTCTGCATCAGTATTGCTAGACACATTTTCGATGTAAAAGCTAGGCAAATTGTAGCACCGATGTGATACTAGATCCCGTGATAGAATGTATGCACTTGCAATTATACTATAGACAGAATCGAGATTTATATAAAGAATTAGTGTGTTCATTAAATTTCAGAGGCTTATTTGTATTAACTCGTTTTTATTCAATGTTTACAATGAGTTTTCATTTTTTGCTGAAATTTTCCAAATTGCTAAAAGAACTGCTGCAATTCAGCGATTTTACTTAATTAAAACAAAAGTACCAAATCTTTTACAGTTTTTTTTGGGATGGGGATGGGATTTGTTACCTCTTACAAATTTATTTCCAAACGATTGAAACGATGGTAAATGATATTTACATTTAATATGTTAAGGAACGAATGACTTTCCTAAATGGTGGATTTTTGTGATGAAATCACAGTTAGCAACATTCTTCTTTCCCCAAAATTTATTATAGTATTACAGTAATTCTGACTGTAAACATTTCTCTGTAATGTAAAAAGCAGCAAAATACAACGAAAAAAATAAAAAAAAGATAGAAAAAATATATGAACATCACATCAACACTTCTGAGTTAGCTTAGCAAACAAAATTTCAATATCTTATTTGAAAAGAAATAAGCTTTCTGTAAGTTGTTCCAATGGGAGAAATTCATGAACAGAAATCTTAAAAAAAAAAAGTTAGCACCTGCAAAACTAGTTTCACTTGCAGATGGCACCAGCAAAAATATGTTATTAATCTCAATGATTTACAATATAGAGAAATATAAGTTCTCTAAAACGATAATATATTTACAAGATATTTCATAATAGCTATATTTATTAATCTATATTACTAAAATCTTTTATTTCTCTGTCTGTCTGTCTGTCTGGCGCAATTTTCTGAGAGAATGGAAAATAGAAATAATTTTTACAATGAAACATCCGCGACAGGAATCGAACCTGCAACCTTCTGATCCGAAGTCAGATGCCTTATCCATTAGACCATACGGACTACAACTCTCTTCATATGGTTTTTTGACTTATATCTCCTTTCCTTTCCCCCATCAATAAGGAATGTATTCAATCTTTTTTTTGAATCTCAAGATTGTTTATTTATTTCACATCAGTCAGTTTATTTGTAATTCGAAACTGATAATTAGAACGATAATTGCCGAAACGTTGCAATATTTTAAATATTCTTACTTAACCAAATCCTACGTGATATTGAAAAATATGTGGGTGTACACGCCAGATGTTGGAGTAAAGAAAACAGAGTCAAGAAAGAAAGAAGCACTCTTTTTTTGAGGTGGAATATCGAAAAAATCACTATTTGCAACTCAAAAACCATCAGTAAATGTAACTCAAACGTCACTGAAAAGTGACAATTATAATTAAAATGAGAGTCAAAAAAGAATAAAGAGATACTTCTATTAGATAGAATACTGAAAAATCGCTATCTGTAACTCAGAAACCATCAATATTTGGAACACAAAAGCTACTGAAAAGTGCCACTTAGAATAAAAAAAGAGACTCAAAAAAGAAAGAAGCAGTATTTCTATTAGATAGAATACTGAACACTATTGTAACTCAGAAACCACTGAAAAGTATCATTTGGAATAAAAAAAAAAAAAAAAAAAAAGAGTCAAGAAATAAGAAGCAGTATTTCATTAGGTTGAATACTGAAAAATCACTATTTGTAACTCAAAAACCATCACTATTTCTAACTCGATAACTACTGAAAAGTATCAATAGGAATAAAAAAAAAAGATAGTCAAGAAAGAAAGATGCACTATTTCTATTAGGTAGAATACTGCTCAGAAGTTAGTGGTCTTAGCCATTAGACCACTAGGCCTACATTCTAATCTCTATAAAAATTAAAAATATATCATAGATATATGATTTACACGGTGGTTCTGAAAGCAGTCGTAGATTGAGAGAATATAGACATCAAAAATTAAATTTAAAAAAAAGCTTTTTAAAAATTTTAATTTTAGTTTCCTTGATGTAATTTGTGTGTGTGTGTGTGTGTGTGTTTTTTTTTTAATAAATAAAAAATTGTTTTCCGTTACATAAGGGAGGCTTCCGGAGCGAAGCGACGGGTAGCCGACTAGTTATTCTTAAGCTTATTGTTCTTGTAACATTTAAAAATTAATAAATATTCAAAAATGTCTAGAGCTTTATCTTTTATTATTGTGTGGGTAGTTTAAAGTGCAGTGAGTAAAAATTAGTAAATGATGCAAAGCAAGGGAATGCAAAAGATGGACAATAATGATAAAAGTAACATATAAAAAAAATTAATTAATTTAGCACCAACAGTTTAACACTCCCACAGGAGACCATCTTCAAGGTGAGAATGAGACACAAGACAAGGGAATGACACTACCATGTCGGTGAGGGACAAGGGAGAGGAAGGAGGGTGCCTGTTGTGAATTTGGGGATGGGATGGATGCTTACTTGATGCTTGGGGGTGAAACGTGGGTAAGGAATTGGAAAGCAATAGATTCCTGGTAGGGTAATTATGGAATTACCTTGGTGAGTGGGGGAGAGGGAGAAAAATAAAAAAAAAAAATGTCTTAAAATAAAATTTAAAACTTTAAAGAACCATTTGATTTGAAATTAAGTCATATACCGTATTGCTAGAGGGAAAAAAATTAATGAATAAAAAGACAAATGAATGATAGTTATAGGCCGACAGATGGTTCTTGATGATCACGTTTGCACAAGAATAACGAAAAACGCGAGATCTGGCCATTAGCCTCTTCAGCAGGTCTCAAGGAATGTAGTATTTTCAATGTCTGTCACTAGGAAAAAGCTAGAGAAAAAATGTTAAAGTTGGATTTTTACCTTCAGCGTAGAGACGATGGATGCAGCGGCGAATAAGGCATCAGTCAAAATCATCTACATCAGTAACGGGGCTTGCTCGTGGCCGCTTCTTTCCCGGAGTCGATAAGCCTTCTTTCTCGCCATTTTGTGAGAAGACATGGATAGAGGCTATTCTCGCGTCAATCACGTGAAATCGCGAAAATTCGGGATCATCAAGAACCGTCTGTCGGCCTATAAATGTATAAATAAATATAATATATAAATGAATAAATAAGTAAATA
>JAFIDM010000001.1:92430693-92473853 GCA_023159025.1 Thereuonema tuberculata
CATTTTTCTTTCTAATCATGTTGTACGCACGTTAAATTTATGTATTAAAAATTTGGAACTTCCGTTTTTTTTGTTTTTGTTTTTTGGTTGTAGGTTTTTGGGATGGTGGGGGGAGGCGCAAATATGTCGCCCAATGCAAATCCCTTAAAATATGCTCTGGTTTATTTACTTAAGAACTGTTAAGATTATATTTGAGAGGATTATTCACATTTGTTGAAAGAATTCCTGAATCTAAGGAAAAAACGAACAAACAAACGAGACAGGAGCAGCAATCCCAGGAGCGATCTCATAATGCCCCACGGCTTCTATACAGGACGAATGTATGGGTCAAATAAAGGGAAACAGAAAGGTATCCTTTCAAAAGTAACCTATCGTTTACGTACGCTTATCATTCAATTGATGGGTAATATCATCCCAACATAGAAAAGGAATGAAGATGCTACGTCATGCCACCGAGTAACCGCATTAAGTCAAAGTTAAAAATTTACAATCAAGACCGAAGAGAGACTCACTGCTAATCAAAAATCAGTAACAGAAAAACTAACCACTTCGGAAAAAAAACAAAACAAAACGAAAAACAAAAAAACAAACAAACCAGTACTGCCCAAAATGAGGAAAATAAGTTAATTGAAGCAGAATGTGGAAATATTAGAAGTATAACAAAGGAAAAATAATACAGAAATTTCTGGAGTTGAAGAAACAAAGGGTGAGAATTTATTTGACACAATTGTTAAAATCTCGTAAAAACTAGAAGCTCTCCAAAGATTTGGGAGGTCCCATTATAATAAAAATAGACCAATTATTGTTAATCAATAACGTTATCTTAAGAAATGATGACAAACAAAGAATATATATAAATGAAAATTTAACACAAAGTTTGAAAACTCTGTTGTGAATAACAAAATTGAAAGCCAGAAAAAAAGGATTTAAATTCGTTTAAAGAAATTATAAAATCTTTATAAGAAAAGATGAAACAACAGAAATTATAATAATTCAAAATGTAATTCTAATAAATCCTTAAAAAAAATGGCAGATAGCATAGAATTAGGTTTGTGAGTTATACTTGATAAGTGTTAGAATAAAACATTTTGAAATACTAATATATTGTTTCTGAATATTAGAAGTATAAAATGAATTTCACTGACTTGTTGTTAAATGTTGCTAATAAAATTAAACTAATTCCTATAATAATGCTAGTTGAAATCAATATAAAAAAAATGAAGAAATGAATTTTTATAATAAGCCAGATTTTAATAAAACTTAATTTATAAGATCAAATACTAAAGGAGATCTTTAACTTAGAGAATCATATAAGCTAGAAACGAGTTCTCAACGGCTGTGAGCTAGTCTTGATAAAGACCTTTTTTTAACGAGGTGTAGATCGTGTCTGTAGTATGTCTTTCCTGAGATATGAATTCTCGCGACGGACGGACAGACAGAGCGGGGATATGAGGCTACTCTTGCTATAAACTACGCTGTGTAAAGAAGTCTAAAAGTAACATGTTCGATTATTTTATACATAACTTGATTATTCCATTTGATAATACTCTATTAATAATAATAGCAAATCTTTTGAGTTTTTTAAATTCTAAAAAATAAAAAACAAAAAATTCAAAGAAAAATTTCAAATACCGTCAAGTTTTATAGTCTAGTTTCATTCGTAAGATCTTCCTGTAAAATAAGTTTTTTTCAATTTTTTTTTCTTTTTGTCTTACATTTTTTTTGCTTCTGACTATTGAGTCAGTATAGATCATGTCTGTAGTATGTCTTTCCTGAGATATGAATTTCTCGCGACGGACGGACAGATAGAGCTGGGATATAAGACTTCTCTTGCTATGAGCTATGCTCTGTAAAGAAGCCTAAAAGTAACATGTTCGAATATTTTATACAAAACTTGATTGTTCCATTTGATAACAACAACACTCTATTAGTCTAATAATAATAGCAAATCTTCTGAGTTTTTTAAAATTCCAAAAAACAAAAACAAAAAATCCAAAGAAAAATTTCAAATACCGTCAAGTTTTATAGTCTAGTTTCATTCGTAAGATCTTCCTGTAAAATAAGTTTTTTTCAATTTTTTTTTCTTTTTGTCTTACATTTTTTTTGCTTCTGACTATTGAGTCAGTAAATTTCAGTAGAAATGTGGAAGTAGACTAAATGATCGGCAAAGTAACTTCGCTACAAAACTAGACGGTGGCGGTATTTGGATCATTGCCAATGGGACGCCACACGTGTTGCTAACGCAGTACAACGAAGCTCTCGGCTAGACCATCTGACATCATTCAATTGCCATCTGATGTCCCTCGATTTTGTAAAGGAATTAGCGATTTCTTAATAATATTACAAAAAACAAAAACAATTATTTCTTTAGAAAGAATTTTGATATCATCGGATTTATTAGTTCATAAATTTCTGTGTAATTATCTATTATAGTCTAAGTTTGTCGATTTACAAGTAAATAAATTAAAAGACGCTGAATATTGAATTTGCATCCCCGGAAAAAAAAAAATGTGACAACTCACGAAAATGATCATAAATGAATTGGTTTCTAAACAATTACAAATGTATTTTATTTCAATGCATTAAAAGAAAATAAATTAATACAATACATTTGATCACAATAAAAATATAAATTAAGAAGTTAAAAATAACTTAATGAACATTGAAAAGGTTTTGTACTTCGATCTTTGAAAATCAACTTTCTCTTGTATCTGTTTCTGTCCAAGTCTCATAAGATCGAATGTTTTAAGAACGAAGTTTCACTCTGGACACCAACATTCGGTATGATTTAGAAAAGTTTCGTAAACATAAGTGGTTTCATTAGTAGCCAAACTAAACACTTGAAATGGCAGCGTAACGTTGTGGTAGGTCTTCGGCTGGCATTTCTGTTTCAGTGGCCAACAGCAACCACTGAACTCACTACAACGGTGCAGGACTATACAGTCCGGAGTCCAGCGGAGAGAAGGATTCCTTTTAAGTTTTGCAACTGGTATCACTTGTTCTTTTGGTTCTTTGCACTGGATCTGCGGATAGATTTCTTTGTGGAATCTTGCCCACTCTTTGGCGATTCCTACGTCTTCCCCGACGGCGGCAGCCAGAGAACTTCTCTCGCCGGGCTCCGTTCGATTCAAGGCCGGACTGCTGGTGTTGTCGGTGCTGCCGGTTCCGTTTAAAAAATGCACAAGCAATACTACGACTATGATCATCACTATTAGTACTGCTGCTAACATAATCCATCTCCTACTTTTTCCGTTGCTGAAATTCTCTATAAAACACTTCTTAACTTGTTTCCTTAGATTGTATTTTCCAGCCATCTCGGTGATCTACTACTTCCTCAGGAGAGCACGTGTGTGTAATCTATGCGTAAACTTAGAGCCAAATGCTTACATAGAACATCGGATACGACGTAACAATACGTCATTTTGGCTCTGTTATCATATTCTCTGCTGCACTGAAACCGTTCGGAAACTATACCCACAGTTAATTGTTGGCTTATCTGATCAGCAAGATGGCGACGATCTCTCAACGATGATCCTTGTCTTTCATAAAGGTAGAATTAGTTTGTACGAAATAAAGTCACTTAATTCTTTTACAACACAAATAAGTAAATAATAAAAAGATGATGATGAAGAAATTTTAATGTTGGCCTTTTTTTTTATAGTTGCCTTTTTAATTTGCTATGTGACAAAGCTAAAAATGGAATCTCATAGAATAAATAAAAACCATTATCATTCATATATTTTTAGTATTAAGATGTAATCCGTTGTGTTAATTCAGCTACCATTATTAACATTTACAGTAAAAATGGATTTACGGAATTCCAAAACTGTACTTCTTAATTAATTTTTTTTTTTTTTTTTTAATTTTGAAAAAATGAGAAATAAAAAAAAAATGTAAATAGAAACCACAAGCTGATTTTCAGAATACTTTTAGATAGTTATAAATCTTGCAATAAATAACGATTTTGGTGTTAGCATATAGGCTACTTAGCTCATTTTTTTTTTTCCAATTTCTTTTGAAAGCTTTTAAATTTGTTCTCTATTTCATCATCTGCTATTCTGTAATTATGTTCTGAAAGACGTTCAGTTGATGTTGTGACGTAACGGTTAGCATGTGAAGTATCTGAACGAACCTAGTGAGCGACACTTCCGGTGCCACGCCAGCCTGTTGACTGCCATCCAAGTTTTAAGGATTTAAAAGATTTTAAAAAGTATTTCTTTTTGCAACGCATCGCTCGATCGAATGCAATAATTATTCCAATGCATTTTCACATTGTTATACTGCAAATATTCAAGTAGTATCGTCATCACTCATATGTTTTTAAGGTTTGATTTGTAGAATGTTCTGGAACAGGACCGACATAGAAGGTCAGTTTCTATTTTTAAAATTTACTGTCAATTTCAAGCTTTCAGGAAATAAACTTATAAAAGTATTATTTAATTGAAATGCTCGTCGTTTCTTATTAATTCTGACACCTGCCATTTCTGTGACGAACCTTAAAAAACGCTGTAGATAGCTTAGGCTCTGAAACTGAAGGACAAATGAAAGACAAACGCCATTTGCATTCTAGAATATTCGATTAGAGCCAAAGAATCCCTAATAGATTTGATAACTTTACTGATGAAAAAAACAATAATTTAAAAAAAAAACGGAATCTCCAGTTAGCAACCAAAAAATACAGAATTCAACAACCCCAAAAAAAAATCAGGACTTTTTTAAAACGCCGCGGGACGCGGGACAAATTGTTAAAAATCGGGACGTCTGGTCACCTTACCTTAACCCTTCGCTTGTTCCGATGTAAATAAAATCAAAATGGAAGACTGAAGATATTGAGGGAAATTAAACTTCTTTAAATGACATAAGATTAGAATTCATTTTCATAATTTGCTATCAAACAAGGTCTTGTTAAGCATTTTATTTTGATTTCGTTTACCAAAGCTGTAGTGGTGATTTTCATTAAACCTTGTTCACCTAAAAATTGTGTAATCTGAAAGTTATTTTGCAAGGAAATAAACTTTAGCAACTTTCAAGCTTAACTTTTCAAAAAATAAATAAAATAATAATTTCCTACATAACACTCTCTCTCTCGGTGGTTTAGGCTTACTACTAGTTCGCCCCCATGATAATCGCTCTCCTACTCTCTCGAGGGTCATTCCATGCCAAATCATACAGCCAAAACTTGATTTTACACCCAAGGTACTCAGATTGTAATGAAAATTTGTATACATTATGAGACTATAAAAATAAGAAAAAATACAAAGTTTCACTCAATTATTACAATTAGTTTCTGAGTTGTAACCGTTTGAAGTTTTAGATAGTTTTAATTTCCGAGGACGGTTTGGGTCGGAAACAAGCTTGTATGTATTTACGTTTTTTGTTACCAAATTTATATTTATCAAGGTAGAGGTATCAAACTTGACCCATTTGTTGTAGATTGTACACAGAATCAGATGACACCAAGAGCATTAAAACTAAAACTTTCCATCATAGTTAAAAAAATTCTGAAATGTAAGAAAAAAATATTTTACGAAATTGTGTACCTCACTTAGAAAAAACAATGTAGCAAAAATCTCTCTCCAGATAGCCCTACACAACCATATATCACTGAAAAGAGGATAAAATTGTCTTTCAAAAGGTGAAAAAAAATTGGTGGGGTTTTGAGTTATAAGAGTTTTATTACAACATAAAGTTAATAAATTATTTTTAACGCTGCAAAATTTTTTTGCTCCACAAAATTTTTTTTTTTTTTATTTCTTTTTATGTATATCATATATTTCCCATTAGGTATGCTTATATAAACTGCATACCTGTGTTATGTGACTGAGAGTTTACTATATTAGTAAAAAATTAAATCTAATAGTTATAGTTTTTTAATATAATTTTTCCATCCATCATGTCAGAGATTAATTTGTGTTTTATTTCTTTAAATGTAATATTGTCTTTGTATTCTATGTTTAATTGTTTGAAAATTTTGTATTTAACATAATTATTCAATCTATATCCAAAGTTATTATTTATTTTATCTATTTGTAAGATTTTATTCCAATCATGTCTGAACATGAACCCCCTCACATCTCCAACAGCATATTCTACTGTCAGTGTTTAGCTAGCTCTGCTCCAGTGAACATCAATTATTAATTATTTTTTTTTAATAGTTGCTGTGCTTTTTTTTTAAGAGTTAAATTTGCTTGTCAGTTTCCTGCGTTTTAAAATCACTTTGAAGCCACTGTTATCTATATGAAGTGATTTACGTAAATTGTGAAGTGATTTAAGTTAAGTGTTTTTTTTTTTTTTTTTTTGCCTTTTGTTTTAAATTATGGAAGAATGGCTTGCAGTAGTGACTATAGACCTAGTTTGATATGTACTGTTGGCATTTTATTAACCTCTTGCTTTAAAAACACTACACTAACAAAAAAACGAGGATATTTATGTAATTTTTGAGAAAATGTCCAAACAAGAAATAGATCTTTTAATGTGGCGCACAAGTAATCAGTATAGTGAGAAAGACACTATTTGTTCTCATCACTTGTGTTATTTTTTAAAATATTATGAAAAGAACCAAAAAACTTATAGTGATCCGTTTAAGAGTCACTCTGTCCCTTATCAAAGAAAAAAGACTTGAGGGTAATAACTTTAGAAAAAGCGAAAGAAGTTAAGGTAAACAGAAATATTACTTTAGTGCCAGGAAAGATGTTGTGCAGTAGCTGTCGAAAATCATTATTAAAAGCAAAACCTGACCCAGCCAGATAATGAAGAAATGGTTATAAGTCATGAAAGTGATGATGAAATTGAAGATGAATTAAAAACGGCAAAAAGAGTGTTTGAAAAAGATAAACTCAACGAGACTCTTTTTGGATTAGATGTAACTCCATTGAAACTTAAATCATAATCCGCTTGCTCAAAGGGAAAATATGCAAAAAAAAAGTTTAGGCAGCTAAAACCTAAGTTAAAAAAGCTATCATATGTCTTAC
This sequence comes from Thereuonema tuberculata, assembly GCA_023159025.1. Taxonomy (NCBI): domain Eukaryota; kingdom Metazoa; phylum Arthropoda; class Chilopoda; order Scutigeromorpha; family Scutigeridae; genus Thereuonema; species Thereuonema tuberculata. The sequence goes on from JAFIDM010000001.1 coordinate 92,437,665, forward strand.
AAATAAAGGACTCTCACAGTGAGTCACCAAGTGAAGCTGAAGGTACAAATAAAGAAAATGATTTAAAGAAACAATCTGCTGATCTTGATTATTTAGTTAATGTTATGAAAGAGAAAGTTAAAGACAGACTTGAGTACGCGTGAAAAAATAGAGGTTTAACAATCGCTCCAAAGTCTTGGTCTCGCTGGAAAGTAGCGGAGGAATTTAATGTATCAGAATATTTGGTGCAAAAAGCAAGAACTCTGTCGAATGAAAAAGGCATTTTGGAGTTGCCAGAACCTAAAAAAAGCAGAACGGTCCCTGAAGAGACAATAAATATTGTAAAAGAGTTTTACCATGATGATGAATTTTCTTACATGATGCCAGGTGCTAAAGATCGTGTTGGTATTGAAAAAAATATGTACAGGCAGAAAAGACTTCTTTTATGCAACCTACATGAACTATTTATTGTTTTTAAGAATAGGTATCCACAGCTAAACTAGGATTTTCTAAATTTTGCTCTCTGAGACCAAAATGGTGTGTGTTGGCTGGTTCACCAGGCACTCATTGTGTATGTGTGTGCTTATACCACCAAAATGTGGAACTTTAGCTAATGCAATGAATCAGCATGATAAAGAATCTGTCCCTAATATGTTAGTTTGTAACCGACAGAATAGAGATTGCATGCTGCGCCGCGGTGATAAATGTCCTAAAACATCTGAGCCACTGAAGCTTTATTTGTAAGACATCTTAGAAGATTTTAATGATGAAGATGAAATCAAATTTTCAGTGGGTAAATGATGGCCGAATGATGCTACAGACAATGCTACTTCCTCGTCAAGAATTCATTGAATGTACTATTCCGAAAATTGAATCTCTTATCCCTCTTTCTTTTATAACAACTTCAAAACTTCATTTGAGAAAGACTTCAATAACTTACACTACTAAGAGACAAATTTGTAGGGTAAAAAATGGAAACTTTGTTAACCTGTAGGGTAAGTAAAAATAAATTAAAGTCCTATGATTATCTTATATGTTACAATATGCATTCACTAATCTAGACCCAACTGCAGAAAGAGTTTCAAAAAAATTGTTAAAAAATTTTATAAATTCTTAATGTTGTAAAACTCTTTATTGAAGCTATGCTCCATATTGTATTTTTCTTTTCAAAAATATAAATTTAAATTCCAACCGTCTCAAACTTGTTTTACAGCTGATTTTGTTTAATCCAGACTTTCAGTGACTAGGAAAACTCTAGTCCTACTAACCATTGACTGGCATGACCGTAGGCTTATTTATGTTCACTTTTACCCATATATTGTTCCATTTATAGGCTAAGTAGACTTTTTAGAATCTTGTACTTTTTACTGTAAGGCCATAAAGCCATATTTTAAACCCAGCATTGGTGGGTGTAACAATTCCTTGCGTAAATACTATTGTTACTTTACATTGCTATAAAACTCTTAAAACTCAAAACCCCAGCAATCTTATTTCACCATTTGAAAGATAATTTTATACTCTTTCCAATGATATATGATTGTGTTAGGTATCTGGAGAGAGATTTTAGCTCTAAGTTCTTTTCTTTATGCATGTCACAGTTTCGAAAAATTGCACTTCTTTATTTTTAGTACATGTCTTCACTATGATGGAATGTTTTAATTTCAATGTTGATAGTGTCATCGTATTCTGTATGAAATTAAGAACAAATGAATGAAGTTTCAAACCTCTAGCTTTATAAATATTGATTTTATCCAGGAAAACGCAAATACATACAAGCTCGTTCGGTGCCCAAATTGTCCTCGGAAGTTCAAAGCAACTAAAACTTTAAAAGGCTATAACTCTGAAACTAATTGTTAGAATTGGATAAAATTTTGTCATTTTTTCTTAACTTAGTGTATACATTGAACATACAAATTTTCAAAGAAATCCTTGGTAGGTGGGTGTAGGCCCTGGATGACTTGGTATGGAATGACCCTCGATCAAACGTTTCTTCAGTTAATTACAAAGAAGGGATTTCGCAGCATCCCTCCCCTCACGTCCAAATGCTGATAACTTGCCTGAATTGCCAGTACCCGTTATTGCAATTAGAGCCAACATCATCAACATAATACTCAACATAAAGGAAAACTGAAATCAAATCGTATAATAGTTGAAGTAGTAGAATGCTAATAACATATATTTTTAAATAAGTTCGTTATGACAAGCAATTAAACACTTTTCTAAAATTACCGTATATACTCGTGTAAAAGTCAGACTTTTTAGATAATTTTTTTAAGGTTAAATTTATGAGGTCGATTATTACATGGATACTACTTTAGAGGGGCTGAAATTCACGCTAGTATCCAAAAATTAATGATCTCAAAAAGAATAAAAACAAAAACACATCTAAAAAGTGCAATTTACAAAATAGTTGAAAGTTATAAATTCCAGTGACAATTAACATATCAAATAATAATTAACAAAATCTAAAACTCTTTATTTTTCTTTTGTTTTTTTACAAAATTCAATTCTATTAAATAGATAGAAATGTCTTAATTGTGAGGTAGATATTGACGTTCTTTACATTTGTACAAAAAAAACAAAAAAACATTTACATGTTTAAGTAACGATATTTTGCTTTAATAAATTAGGTTCTTATGAAAAATAGTTCAATAATACTATTTAATATAATTTCTTGTACAAGAATAAATTGCAAACCATAAGAATTTATCCAGAAAAAGAAAAAGGCATTTTTTTTTTTTAATCTTCATACTGAAATACATTTTTTAAAATATTTTTTTTTTATTTTTCCTCAATTCATGCTTAAGCTTGTTAATATTAAACTGTGAGATGTGAATGTAGTAATAAGGTAGTGGATCATTATCATACTAAGCATTAATAATAAAAAGTTATAAAAATGACGTTTCGATGAGCCCATAATAATAAAAAAAAAAGGCTCTCATCATCAGAAATAAAAACAAACTGCAATAACAGTAATAAGTTTTTGTTTGCATCTTCGAGTTTTGAATTTTGCAGTTCTGTTAGTTTGCGTTGATAATTTGCATAAGTCAGTGCATTTTCTATACATATATATATATATATAAATGTTATGAATAAGAAAACTCCCATTTTTTTATATATATAGAAAAATGGGAGTTTTCTTATTCAAAAAGAAAAAAAAAAAGTAAGATTTCTCAAGAAGGCAACATGTAAACAGTTGCAGTTTATTATTCCTATGAAATTATAAATTGTTTTTCAAATATTGTTTTTGTGAACGAATTGTATACTAACTTCCCTTGCATCTCTTTCTTTTCTCATTATTGACGATTTCTTTTCTTTTACGGTGATTGTTTGCACCCCAAGAAAATCAACGTTTTTCTTATATATATCATTTAATTTTTCTCATTTATGATTATACTGAACGTATGGATGATGTTCTTCCGCCGTGATCTCGTGCGCAAGGCGGTGGCGTCACGAGACCAATGCGTCGGAACTTGAATTCGTTCCATGTCGCGGATTGGTTGTTTCAATTTCCTTTCCTGTGTTTGTCAGCCTCTTCACTTTCTCTTAGTTCTGAAGCCATTCCGTAATGAATTCCTGACGAAGGCAATGGGAACCCATCTCAGTATCTTTCCCCAGGTGATTCTACGGGAATTCTCGCGAATTTCATGGAATTTACCCTCAAAGAACTGAATTACAGTCGAACCTCCATTTAACGAATCTCTATTTTGAGAACTTTTCTTTGGAACCAAGAACATTTTGCTAAATTTCTTCATAAAATAACCTCCAAAAATCGAAGTACATTTTCTATTTAACGAACTTTTTCATGGTATCTATTTTTTGTTTCTCCTTGAAATGTTTTTATTATCAATATTCCCTTAGAGGAAACGAAAGAAATGTGGATACAGCTGAGGTAAAAAGAAGAAATTAACGATGATGTGCTGATTGATGATTATCTTTCACTTGATTTTGAAGTTGAGACCTCGGAAACACTAACTGAATCGGATATTTTGGACAGTGTGAAAAATAAAAACAATACAGCAATGAATTGCGATCAAGATGAAGCTGATGAAAATGGAAATGTTGCAGAAATAAAAAAAAACTTTCATATGATGAAATGCTAAAATCATTTGAAACAATCCGACGCGGATTACAATTCGAAGAAAATACGCCTGAAGAGTTTTTTGGTGCATTACAAAGATGCGAGACATACTATGAGCGGAAACACTTAAAAAAAAAAAACTCAGACAAAATTAACAGACATTTTTAGTAAAATTTAAGTACGTATGTGGAAATGTATGCTTTATGTCATTAAAATTATTACTTTTATTAATAATATTTATTGTTTATTTTTAAATCTGTTTTATGTAGTTTAAAGTAATTTTAAAAGGTGAATCTCTATTTTACGAATTTTCCACATAACGAACTTTTTTTCGGGATTTAGCGACTTCGTTAAATAGAGGTCCGACTGTACTCAAAAAGAAATATGGATGATATTTTGCCATTTGGCCATTTCTCAGCAATTTCTTGCGGAGAAATGAACTCAGTTAGATGAATTTATAAAACTCAATGCCAAAATAGGAAAATATATATAAAAAAAAGTAAGTTGAACTTTATGTAGCCTACTTAAGTATTTACTAGTATTTGTAGTGTAAATTCGTTAGCTTTTAATTGACTTATTTGTGGTTTCAAAGACTCAAGATCAACTTCAAAGTTGAATTATCTGATCTCAGTGGATCAAAATAAAGAAATCTTGTGGCCAAGTGCACCAAACTTCAATTAACTTTGACGGCGTCATTGTGGACATAGCTAAAATTAGTGGGGGGTGCTGCTCCAGAAAAATTTTAGCCTTTGTTTTAAAATTGTGTGAAAGGAACATGTATAAAAAGAAAATTTATTGAGAAACTTAATAAATTTCTTTTTATACATGTTTGTTTCCTTTGACACAATTTTAAAACAGAGGCTAACATTTTTCTGGAGCAGCACCCCCCCCCCCCACTAATTTTAGCTACATCCACAATGCAGCCATCAAAGTTAATTGAAGTTTGGTACACTTGGCCATTGGTGTACTTGGATCATTGTTAATAAATTACGTATAAGAAGAGTCATTATGATTGGTTGGAAACATTCTGTGAATTGAAGGGGTCAGAGAGATATAGTCATAAGCCACTCTAACTTAGATCTGAGTTATTGGCAATTTAAAATTTTGACAAAAATCTGTAAATCTGCAATTCAAACTGGAAAAAATTCTTTTTATATTAAATGATACTTCAATATATTATGAAACATACTGGAGTATATGGAATGTTATTTTTGTCAATATATGTTGTTTTTCTATTTTTTGAATTGTCACTTAAATAGCACAGTCAAAAACTCCAATCTTTCATATACTGCCATCTATTACGAAAACTCCAAATTCTTTCTATGGCTTTAAAGAGATGGGTTTAGAGAATGTAGTAATATAAGAATCTCAAAAATGACGAAATGGTGATTTTAAGGCTATATCTCTCCGAGCCCTTCAATTATTAAAATTATTCCTTTTTGAAAGGGTTGGAAATTGTTGAAATAAAAGACGTTTCTGAATTGATATCCTTCAATTTTCAACTAATTTTCTGGGAAATGAGGGTCATCAATCCTTTCCCTATAAACCAGTGGATAGATAGGATTGTAATTTGGTCCGGAAATTTACTTTTATTGGGAAAAATAAAATACTTTGCTTGGGAACCTTGATTGTAGATAGGTTTAGACACTAGAAGTTCTAGCAGTAAATACAGGACAGGTGGGAATCCTATCTTTGCAATATTTTCGAATATCGAAACGAAACCATTGTCCAGAAACGAGATGAATATGTAATGATTTGTATAAATTAATGTAATACAATGTGTTTAATTCAAAATTGTTTATTGCATAAATTGTTAGTTTCATTATTTTTAATATCTTTTACTGCTTAAAATACGAGGATATATTGAGGACTGATTGTTATGTCATTAACTATTAGCTTTAAATCTTTACGAATTTAGTAGAAGGGTTGTATCCCTAAAAATTATGCCTGAAGATCAGTAGAGAATTTGTAGCTGATCGAAGTATTGTTATAAAAAGACTATGGAGAATATAATGAAAAATATCATATCTTAATATGTAAATATGTAATGACTTGTTTTTAATGATTAAAAGAATTAATTAGAAATGTATATAAAGAATATTAGATACAAGAAACATTTGAATTAAAGGAGTCATAACTTTTAAAAGCAGTTAAATTAAGCAATTATAAAGTGGGTTTTTTTTAAAAAATACAAGGGAAATATTGCGAAATAACTAGTGGGTGGGAGAAAGCTTCCAAACATCAATTCCAAATATCTAAAAAAAAAAAAAAAAACAATTACACAAAATTAAAACGCTTTAAAAAAATAAATGGGAAGATTAAGTTAATTAACACAACTAACAATGACAACTAAACTGGGACAGAAATAAAATACAAAACAATTAAAAATAGGCCTACCTTTCAAAAACAAAATTTCCACAACTCAAATTAAACACAAGAAAACAAATAAACAAACAATAAAATCTAAACACACAAAACAACAAAACAGAATTAAATGCAAACAAAGAAACAAAATTGGAATTGTTGCTTGGAATTCGGTTAGAGATTATTTTTTTTTTATATGAAAAGGGCTTTAAAATTTAAATTATTGTTTATGTAAGATTTAGATTTGAGAATTCTGAAGTGTTATAACTGCTTTGAATGGCTTAAATCAAATAGAATTTTTGAGAAGAGTTTGGCAATTGAGGTATATTTCGATTGAATAGTAATGTTTGAAAATAAATGATCGTAGATTTGAATTCTAAATGTTCTGTCTGATTAAACTCAAAACCAAAGCCTGATTTTTGTTGCAAAATAATATCTTCACTTCTAATCCTGAGATGTTCTAAGCTGAAGACTTCAGTTCTGTCAATTGCTCCATTCGCTTGGTATGGAAATCAAAATTTTGTGTCGTATTCTGTAAATACAATATCTTGGCAATTGTTAAGGATATTACGTAATTTCAATTATAAAAGTGAATTCAAATCGTACAGTTTAAAATGTTGTATTTAAACCTTATTGCTTGTTATATTAAATTGAGTAGTGCCATTTCAAAACTCGCCTTCTCCATTTTTGAAAATTTTTCAGGAGCAACAAAAAACTGATAATTTTAAAATTGTTAGTATTATTTTGACAATTTTTTTTATGTTATTATAATTTCGACTAATAGTTAATGTGGAACAGGGCTGAACTAAATCTGAATTATAGTTTTTGTGTAATTTAAGTTAAATTTTGCACATAGCAAGTTTTGCAATGGCAACATGGAGAAGACCAGTTTTGAAACAAACACTTATGGATAAGGCAAGTTTTGATTCAGTCAAATAAGTGTTCAATCAGATTAGATGGAATATTGATTTATTAAAGAATAAAAATGAAATATGAATAATAAGAATAATAAATCATGAATAATTTAAGAAAATAAGAACAATATCTTAAAATTGTTTTTTTCTTTCTTGAGTATAGATTTTGGTATTCCGTTATATCCTGCTTCACCTCGAATTAGGACATTATTTCTCTGGTTTTTCTAAGAAGAAACCTTTTAGCTCGGGAAAATTTGAAGTGCCACTGCCTAGGATTTTAACGAAACACCCTACTGCTTCTTTCCAATTCTTAACGTCAACGTCATCTCCTACTTTACTGAGAGTTCCAAATTTTCTGAAAGTTTCAATATATTCGTCAGGTTTCCCGATTGTAGATATTTTTTTCAAAACACGTTCAATATTGTTTCATTCATTATTTTTCACTAACTTTTTAAACTATTTTAACTTTTTATTTAAACTATTTCAAACTTATTGCAACTAAACACCTTGCAATCTTTCACTACTGCACCACAAAAACCATATAACATGATCAGCTGAGCTGAGCGGCAGCCATTTGCATTTTGCAATGAATGAAGGCTTGTCATTGGTGGAAATGGAGTAGGCAAGTTTTGCAGCAAACGATCTGGTAAATATAGCAAGTTTTGCACTGGACATAGGAATTCAAGTCAATTTTTAAGGCAGTTACAGTTAGTTTTAAAACAAACAAATATTTTATTTAAAAAGAGCGCGAAAAATACTATAAAAACACAACCAACCATAAAATTTGCCAAATAGTGGATAAGACCAGTTTTGAAATGGCACTACTCAGTTAATTTATTTTATTTCAAATGTACTAAATTAATGAAAAGTATATATTTCTTTGTTTGAGTAAAAGTCTTTCCAAAACATTCTTTTAAGTTTGTTTTTATATTTTTCATAAAGAAAATGAGGCTTTTAAATTCTTCCAACTTATTTTTTAATTTAATTTTTTAACTTCACATTCAGTTAACGAACGAAAGTTAAATTTGTTAATATAAATGGAATTGCATGGAGTAATTTCTGGAAATCAGAATAATCCTATTTGAAGAAATAAATTTCAGAACAAGAGTGAAGCTCCACACACAGTCATAAACATCAATCAAACGGAATATACTATACAATATATACTGTAACGAAAACAAAACAAAACATCGGATCAACAATTTGAATGAAAGCGTCCAATTTGAATGAAACTTTGTAAGTGGATGAAGAGAATTGGAATTGATTCAAATTTCATACTGAAAAAACAAATTTTTTTATTGAACAATAGTAGCGATCTTTTTTTATTATTATTATTAGTAAAAGCAGTATTCATTTCAAAATCTTATATTTTTTCAAAAATGATCTTTGTCGTAAATAATTTTGTTAGTTACCTTGTGACATCTATTCAATCACGGGTTCTCTAAGAATTGCTGTTTTTTTGCAATAAATGACCCTAAAAAGAAATTAGATAAATTCTCAAATGCAGACTTATTCTCTTTCCGTTTTTGTTCATAGTTGTAAATTTATTTACAATCTGTGTAATTAATTACAATTGTACTTTGTTTATTAAAATTTTTATTATTAAAATTTCAATAAAAAAAAGCTAAATTTTTCTTTTACTAACGACTATATTTAAAATTAAAAATGAATTAATACCGTAATTTTATTAATTCATAAGTCCCCTAATAAACAGCGGCGTTTTAAATTTCTGAATTTTTTTATTAATCATTTTTTTCCCCTTTTCTTTCTTTTATATTCAGTTAAATAAGTTTAAAAAGATTTTTACGTGTCATTGAACAGTTATTCAAATAAATTCAGAAACACATTTAAAATTTAAAAACATTTATAAATATATCTACAACAGGGAACCGGTTTTCAAACCATTTTGCAAAGTCTTTCTTCAGCCTGAACAAATTTATATGTTTTGACATTGAGTTTATATCCAGTTAATTTATTTATTTATTTTTTTGTTTATCAGGCGAACTGAAATTTTGTAAATTAAGGTAAACTATCGAGAATTGGATTACGATTCATCTCAGAACTTTGAAATAACTTTTATAATCCTGAAATTCAGATTAAAAAAACAAAACAACAACAAAGAAATCGATTCAGAATTCTTAAAAAAAAAAATTTTGTGAAAATAATACTAAAGATTCAACAGAACAAACAAATAAAGAAATATCAAAAACTATTAATATTTCATACATAAATATTTCTATTTCTGTTGTTGACTTCAATTTTAATCTACGTAATACCTACATTTTGATCTAAACCGGTGATTCATAAAGTACTGGTGGTTTTCACCGCCCCATATTTAAACTACTGCTCATAAAAATCTGAAGCTTTTTAAATGTCAAACATATAAGAGTTACATTTTCATGTCATTATTTATTCATTATTATTGAAATTCATTTTAACCAAATATATCACCTCCAATATATCGAAATTATTATCCAAAAAAATTATTCGACTGTCTCCTAAAAAAGTCATTTGTCAAAATGCATTTTCAAAAAAAATAGTTTTTTTTTTTTTAAATTAAACAAAGGAATTAATGACAAAAGTGTTTAGATTAATTTTTTTTACAATTAAACAAAGGAATTAATGACAAAAGTGGTTAGATTATTTTTTTTTACAATTAAACAAAGGAATTAATGACAAAAGTGTTTAGATTAATTTTTTTTACAATTAAACAAAGGAATTAATGACAAAAGTGGTTAGATTAAGTTTTCCTAATTAGGTTTCTCTATCGTTTGAATATTGGATCCAGACTTTTGATTACTTTGAAGTTATTAATTTTGTTAACTTGAAACTAAAAAAAAAAACTGAGTAGAAGACCCGGGGGGAGGGGGGGAAGATATGACTATTAAAAAAGAAGAATTTATTTTATTATTGAATTTGATGGAGAGAAGAATTTTAAGGAAGGATATACACTGTGATGCCACTGTATTAGGTACCATATCTAATAGCATGTGGAATCTCCTTTAGCCTTCAAACTGTCTGAATTTGTCTAGGCATGGATTCCACAAGATGCTGGAACTGTTACGTAGGAATGGTGGACTTTGCACACATGACTGACGCAATTCCTGGAGATTCTACGAAGATGGAGACTTTGCAACGAACAACCCTTTCCAGCTCATCCCACAAATTTTATATGTCTATATGCTGTAAGATGAGAAGGCTGATAAGGATTGTATGCTACATTTTACAAAGAATTCCAGAAAGACATATTTCTCCGTGCAATGAGTCTGCTTTTAGAATATTATTATTAGTACTATTATTACTAAGTAAAAAAAAAATTCAAAAGTGGTTGATTCTAAACTTGTTCAATTACACATTCATAATAACCCTTTAAATAACTAAATAACGTTATTTAATATTAAATTTTCATTGACCGTTTTTTTTTTTTTACATTTCGGTCTGGTTCATTTTGTTTTTATAAACTGATTAACCCGATTTCATGTTTTGTAATTATATTAATATTGCTCTTTATGCAATTTCTATTAACCTGGTTATTACATCTTTTAAATTAAATTCTAATGTAAGCTTTATCTAATTTCATTAGAACTTTCATTAGTCCTAATAGGACTGCATTTCATTTGATAATTTCTGTTTGAAGTTTTGAGTTAAGATTGTATAATTATGATTTTTTATGCAAATTTATTAACATAAATGCGTTTTTTTTAATCTGTCTTCAGTTTTACAGTTTTTAAATAAATTTTTATTTAAATTAATTTTATTTAGTTTAAGTAAAAATCATGATTGAAAAAAAAAAGTGAATTTAAAATAATTGACTAGATACGTTTGATAATTAATTTGGCTGTTTTGGCTATTTATTTACTTTACCTTTGACTATTTATTTACTTAAGAACTATTTACCTGTTAAGATTATATTTCAGAGGACTATTCACTTTTGTTGAAATAATTCCTGAATATAAGGAAAAAAACGAAAAAAAAAAAAAAAACAAGGTAGGAGCAGCAATCCCAGGAGCTATCTCATAATGCCCCAAGGCTTCTATACAGGGCGAATGTATAGGTCATATAAAAGGAAACAGAAAGGTTCAAAAGTAACCTGTCGTTAAAAGTATGCCTATCATTCAATTGATGGGTAATATCATCCCAACATAGATAAGGAATGAAGATGCTACGTCATGTCACCGAGTAACCGCATTAAGTCAAAGTTAAAAATTTACAATCAAGACCGAAGAGTCTCACTGATAATCAAAAGTCAATAACAGAAAAACTAACTACTTTGGAAAAAAACAACAACCAGTACGGCCCAAAATGAGAAAATAAGTTAATTGGAGCAGAATGTGGAAATATTAGAAGTATAACAAAGGAAAAATAATACAGAAATTTTAGGAGTTGAAGAAACAAAGGGTGAGAATTTATTTGATACAATTGTTAAAATCTCGTAAAAAATAGAAGCTCTCCAAAGATGTGGGAGGTCCCATTATATTGAAAACAGACCAATCACTGTAAGATTTATTTCAAGAAGAGAAAAGGAAAATTGGCTCTTAGTTTTCAAACAAAAAAAAATATTTAATCAATAAGGTTATCTTAAGAAATGATGACAAGCAAAGAATATACAGTCGGACCTCTATTTAACGAACCTCTATTTTGCGAACTTTTCTTTGGAACATGTCGCAAGAACATTTTGCTAATTTCTTCGTAAAATAACCTCCAAATAAATGAAAATTTAACACAAAATTTGAAAACTCTATTGTGAAAAACAAAATTGAAAGTCAATAAAGAAGGATTTAAATTTAATTGGAGAAATTATAAGAAAAGATGAAATTTTAACATTATAAGAATTCAAAAATGAAGAGGATTTTTTTAAAATGGAATTATAATAAATCCTTTAAAAAAAATGGCAGATAGCATAGAATTAGGTGTGTGTGTGAGTTATACTTGATAAGTTTTAGAATAAAACATTTTGCAATACTAGTATATTATTTCTAAATATTAGAAGTATAAAATGAATTTCACTGACTTGTTGTTAAATGTTGCTAATAAAATTAAACTAATTCATATAATAATTCTAGTTGAAGTCAATATTAAAAAAAAATGAAGAAATGAATTTTTATAATAAGCCAGATTTTAATAAAACTTAATTTATAAGATCAAATAGTAAAGGAGATCTTTAACTTAGAGAATCATATAAGCTAGAAACGAGTTCTCAACGGCTATGAGCTAGTCTTGGTAAAGACCTTTTTAACGAGGTGTAGATCGTGTCTGTAGTATGTCTTTCCTGAGATATGAATTTCTCGCGATGGACGGACAGATAGAGCGGGGATATAAGACTTCTCTTGCTATGAGCTACGCTCTGAAAAAAGCCTAAAAGTAACATGTTCGATTATTTTATACAAAACTTGATTGTTCCATTTGATAATACCAATACTCTACTAATAATAATAGCAAATCTTTTGAGTTTTTTAAAATTCCAAAAAATAAAAAACAAAAAATTCAAAGAAAAATTTCAAATACCATCTAATTTTATAGTCTAGTTTCATTCACAAGATCTACCTGTAAAATAAATTTATTTCAATTTTTTTCTTTTTGTCTTACATTTTTTTTTTTGCTTCTGAGTCAGTAAATTTCAGTAGAAATGTCGAAGTAGACTAAATGATCGGCATTTGCAAAATAACTTCGCTACAAAATTAGACGGTGTCTGGATCATTGCCAATGGGACGCCGCACGTGTCGCTAACGCAGACAACGAAGGTCTCGCCTATAGACCACCTGACATCATTCACTTGCCATTGGGGATGTCCCTCGATTTTGTAAAGGGGTCATTTCACGTCAAATCAGCAAATGCCTCTCAGGTGACCCTCTCCAATTTTAATGTAATTTGGCATAAAGGTATCTTCACTCCTTATATGAAAGCCTACCAAATATTATTGTCCTAATCTTAAACATTTCTGAGAAATAGCTTTCAGAAGTAAGGTCTGCAAGTTGTAACTGATTTTCCATAAACTTTTTGGGCATTTTTAAAGCTGTATAAATAAAAAAATACTTGAGCCTACTAAAAAATTTAGTCTTAGTTTTTTTTAAATCTCTAGATAATTTTTTTAACAATTTTTGTTAAGCTTTGTTTAATATATCAAAATTATAAACACAAACATAGAAATAAAATTATAATTTTCTATCAAGGCAGAATATTTTTTTTTATGTGTGTGTGTGGTGTCATCCACTATTTGTACAGTTACATATACATAAACATTTGTAGGATCCATCTAATTTTTTTTTTTTTTTTTTAAGTCCAGGAATTTTGAGTTTTTCTATAAAATTTAATCTAAATCATTGATTCCTTCATTAATTTTTTGATCTATGAAAGATGATACGTGATTTTGTTTTCTATATTACACATAAAAAAATATATCTTGTTGATAATTATATACATAAGGACTACCACAATATATTATGTTCCTTAGAAATGAAAATATCTTAATTTTTTCTTGAATAATAGATATTAACTTTTTTTTTTTAAGTTCCTCGATTTTATAATTCTGAAATGAACTGCATATTTTTTTTTTTTTTTAAGTTCACATGAGTGGGGAAAAAGATATTTTTTTTTTATTTTTGTATGGTTTCAATGAGTGGGGATGTGAAATGAACTGTTGGTAATTAGTGAACATTATAATTTTTTATTTTTGTAAGTTCACATTACTTGATATAAGTTATGAAATGAACTACAGTAGAAATGCAAACTTATTTTATTTTTTTTTAAGTTGACTCCTTCAGATTGTAGTTATGAATTGAACTGTTCAGGTTCAGTGGACATTGAATTTTTATTGAAATATGTGATTGTATTGTTTACATTTCATTATCAGTGGTTATCAATTTCTATTACAAAGCTTTGGATTTCATCCTCTGTTATATTATCAATTTTCCAAAAATTTCTACTACTGTTATAGTTTGCTTTAGGAAATTTTTCCACATCTTTATTGACTTTGCTGTGAAAATATCTTAATGTTTTCTTGTATAATAGTTTATTGAAATGTGTGATTGTATTATTTACATTTCATTATCAGTGGTTGTTTAGTTTACGATTTTATAGTTCTGAAATGAATTGTTGATATTCAGTAAAAAAGATTATTTTTTTTATTTTTGAAAGTTCATATCAGTGAGGATATAAAATGAACATCAGTAAATACAGTAGAGTCCCGATTATCCGAGTTAATGTGGACCAAGACTAACTCGAATAACCGAAAAACTCGGTTAAAGCGAAACTTGTAAATACAATACATGCAATTCATATGGTTAAGATAATTAAAAAGCTCTTTAACTTAAAAAAGTTCTTAATTGTTTTTTGTTTTACGTTACTTTGGCGTTTTTCTCCAGTAATGTTTCGCCATTATTTTAAAGATAACAGGATTGCTGGTATCGCTTCTTCTTGTTGTTCCATATATTCAATAGCACTTTCGATAGCTATCTGTATGGGAGATTTTCATATGTCGATTTTCATCGTCACTGTCTTCATTATCATCGCTAGATTCATTTTCCTTATTGACGATCATTTCATCTGTATTGTCTTGTTGTTAGTCAGCGTTTATCCAGTCACGCAAATCCTCTTTGTTGATTGAGATCAAGTTCAGAATTTTTTTCGGTAGTTTTCAAAATGGAAAATGTAGAACCAAAAAAAAAACAAAAACATCCTAGCATTATTTGATAGGCGGTTAAAGCGAAAAACTCGGATAATCGGGGTTTTACTGTATTCATTAGCATATACCTGGCTATTCGTACACAATTCGTTCCAGGAGGCTGTTCGAATTGCGATTTATACGAATGTTGAATCAATTTTTCCCACAGGAAATTATGTATATTGGATTAAACCTTTCCAGACCCCCAGATGATGCTTATTTAAACCTCTATAATAATACTTAATGCAAAATATCATGCATATTGAGTGTCCAGGTCTGACTGAGACACGATTCTACTTTCAACAAGAAAGAACACGAGTTTAGTTTGGTTTTTTTTTTCAGTTCAATTGTCGTTCTCACCTGCTTTCCTTTTAGGCTTGATTGAATAACTAATCTTTTTTGGATACTTGATCGAACTTATTTTCAATAAAAAATATTTAAAAACAACCAAGAATAGCAATGAAATAGCAATGAAATAACAGAACGATTTACGTTCGCTAAAAATGCTTGGCGAACGAGAATCAACTCCATCCGATTTCCGAGTCGAATTTTATTCGAAAAAGTTAAAAGAATTCGGAATTGTAAGAGTATAGAGGAGAACAAATGGAGGGGTTCCACTGTATTTGGTCTTTTCCCTCGTGGCAGATCCGTCAAAAATCCTGTGTACGTAGAAAATAATCGTTAGCCGCCATCTTGTTTGTTTTGATTTTACTGCATTTTGATTGGCGGAGAATACAAATATTATTACAAATATTATTGCCTAACGAAAAGGCAGATTTTTATTGAATTCCTTTATAAAAAGGAAATTTCATATTTAGAACGTTTTATTTCGCATCTGACAATACTTTGCTAAGCCGGCAAGTTGGACCTATTTTCTTTGGCGGCAAAATCAAAAGCCTGTTTTCCCTGCAAGTTGAATCTGAGATGGAGCGTAGTTTGAGTCTTTTAGTTTTCCTAAGATAGGCTTACAAAGTAGGAATTTTGTAATATTATCGAAAACAAAAGTGAATTTTTAATCCTTCTTAGATTTTGAGAATAAAGCTGCGTACATATGAAATTTTAAACAGAAACTCTATTGGAACTTTCTGATACATAAAATAAATATTAAGCAATTCCGTTAGTTTTTTTTAAAAATATGAGGTACTGAAACTGGCAGTAAAGTGGCTTATTTTCAATCGACTATTTAGTAACGTAGACAATTGAATTTAAAGTTGAAATTTTGTCCAGAGTTTCATATTCATACAATGAAAATGAGGTATAAAATTCAAAACCCTATCGAAATCCTTTCCCTTTCAAATTTAAAAGAAATGGAGTTACGCTTTTGGGCAAAAAAACAAAAAAAAGTTGAAATGGTTTTAAGAACCAACAATCTACTTAATTTATGAAGTCAACTTTAATAACATCTCTGTAGGGAAAATCTATTTTAATACAATATTAAATATAATATTAAATGAATTTTCATTTTGATAGAAACGTTAAAAGTTTGTTTTTGTAATAGTTCTGATCCAATTCCAACATCTGTCTACTGTGAGTTTGTCGAGTGGGAGCTTTCACTATGCAGATGACGTTTGTATATGGAATCCAAATTTTGTTTTTTGTACAGAACCAGAAAAGTAAATGGGTTACTGCAGATGACATACCGGCGGGCCGCGCGTTGTGCACCTCTGGTTTAAGTAAATTTAAATCTTAATTTTAATTAAGTGAATATAAGTAAATTTTAATAAAATAATGAAACCCAACGACTGCACATATATAAATAAAACACGCCTTTGAGTTTTCAACAGAGGGAATCAACAGAAGGAATGGCATGTGAGGCATATAATTCAACAAGCAGATGAAAATAACGATGTTGAAATTAACTGTATGTCACCTGAAGAATCCCATTTACTTTTCTGGTTCTGTACAAAAGACAAAATTTGGATTCCATATACAAATATCTTCTACATAGTGAAAGCTCGACAAACTCGCAGATGTTTGAATTGGATCAGAACTATTACAAAAAAACTTTTAACGCTTCTATCAAAATGAAAATTCATAAATATTATATTTAATACTAGCAGCAAAGCTTGTCGGCTGACAGGCATAAAAAAAAATCTGAAAAATCATTTTATTTTCAGCTATCAAATATAAAGTAAATGTAATCTAAATACTGTGCTAACTTGTGAACGAAGCTTCTACGGCAAAAATGGTTTTGAGTTTCAAAATCAACATAAAAAACTAAGTATGCCAAATTTCATTAAAATCGGTGCAGTGGTAGCAAAATTATTTGGTTTTGAACTTATATTTGTTAGAATTTCAGGTAAAATTTCAAGGAAACAACATGGAATGACAAAAAGAACTAATGTTTTTTCCAATTTCAGTACCCATGATTCAACGGTACCATTGAGAACTTTAGATCTATCTTAATAGTTTAATTATATCGAGTTACAGACAGACGGATAGACAGACGAACTTTGCCACTTATATAAGTTGATTGTATTAAAATAGATTTTCCCTACAGAGATGTTATTAAAGTTGACTTCATAAATTAAGTAGATTGTTGGTTCTTAAAACCATTTCAACTTTTTTTGTTTTTTTTGCCCAAAAGCATAACTCCATTTCTTTTAAGTTTGAAAGGGAAAGGATTTCGGTAGGGTTTTGAATTTTATACCACATTTTCATTGTATGAATATGAAACTCTGGACAAAATTTCAACTTTAAATTCAATTGTCTACGTTACTAAATAGTCGATTGAAAATAAGGAATCAAATTTGCTACTTTTCACTTTACTGCCAGTTTCAGTATCTCATATTTTTTTTTAAAAAACTAACGGAATTGCTTAATATTTATTTTATATATCAGAAACTTCCTATATAGTTTCAGTTTAAAATTTCATATGTATCCAGCATTATTCTCAAAATCTATGAAGGATTAAAAATTTACTTTTGTTTTCGATAACATTACAAAATGTCTACTTTGTAAGCCTATCTCAGGAAAACTAAAAGACTCAAACTAATTTTAATGCATTATTTATTATGATATATATACATACTCTCAGTTTATGAAAGCTTGTTTTTCTGGCTCAAGTAGTTCTTTATTTTTACAGCTTTAAAAATGCCCGAAAAGTTTATGGAAAACTAGTAACAACTTGCAGACCTTACTTCCGAAAGCTATTTCTCAGAAATGTTTAAGGTTAGGACAATAATATTTGGTAGGCTTTCATATAAGGAATGAAGGTACCTTTATCCCAAATTTCATTAAAATTGGAGAGGGTCATCTGAGAAATTTCAAAATTTTTTGCTGATTTGGAATAAAATAAATAATATTATAAAAAATAATGAACATAAAACTATTGATAAAAACAAAATTTGTAAATTAATAGAAAAATATAATTATAAGCAAACTGATGAACTATTTGGTAAAACATTTAGTAAAGTTGTTAGTACATGTAATTGTAACACTAGAAGTAATAATACAGATATTGAAACTTCAATAAATTCAATAGTGTTTCATATACCTAGCATTGAAAATATAATAAATATAATTACATTAATGAAAAATAAAAATACTGTTGGTATTGATAATATTGCTGTAAAAGATATAAAAAATTATATGGATATATTTGCAACAATATTACATGAACTTATAAAAGCCATGTTTGAATATGGAACTTACTCAAGTATTTGGAAAACTGCGAAAATAACTCCAGTATATAAAAAAGGAAAAATTGATGATATAAAAAATTATAGGCCAATTTCTATTCTTTCCAATATGTCAAAAATTATAGAAACATGCTTAACTAATTCAGTATATAACTTTCTGTATAAATATAAATTACTAAAAAAAGAACAATTTGCATATCAAAAAAATTTAAGTACTGATAAACTCTTTCAAGATTTCCAAAATATCATACATTGTGCATTAAAGAACGGTTATTATATATATATTATTTTTATTGATTTTGAATTGATCTTTAATATATAAACCTAGATATCTAATTGTTTTAATAATTTCTATATTTTCACAATTACAACTTTGGAAGTTTATGTCAGCTGTAATTTTAAATTTAGAAATAAATAAATAAATAAACTTGACGTGGAATGACCCAAAGGAGTTAGCGATTTCTTAATAAAATTACAAAAAAATAATAATTATTTCTTTAGGAAGAATTTTGATATCGTCGGATTTATTACTTAATAAATTTCTGTGTAATTATCTCTTTTGAATTTGTCGATTTACAAGTAAATAAATTAAAAGAGGCTGAATATTAAATTTGCATCACCGGAGAAAAAAAAGAAATTGTGACAAACCACGAAAATGATCATAAATGAATTGCATTTTATTTCAATGTATTAAAAGAAAATAAATTAATATAATACCTTTGATCAATATATAAATAAATAAAAATATAATGAATAAAAATATAAATTAAGAAGTATTAAGTGATTAAGTTAAAAATAACTTAATGAACATAAGTTTTTGTACATTTTAATAGGTTCTTTGGGAATCAACTTTCTCTTGTAACTTATCTTTTTCTGTTCAACAAGTCTCATAAAATCAATGTTTTAACAACTAAGTTTCATTTTGTACACCAGCATTCGGTGTGATTGACAAAATTTTTATAAACATACATTGTTTTCTTAGTAGCCAAACTATACACTTGAAGTGGCAGCGTAACGTTATGGTAGGTCTTCGGTTGGCATTTCTCCCATGGCGTACAGCAACCACTGAACTCACCACAGCGGTGCAGGATTACACAGCCCGGAACCCAGCGGACAGTAGGATCACTTATAAGTTTTGCAACAGCCACAACTTGTTCCTTTGGCTTTTTGCATTCAATCAGCTCGTAGTTCTGTAAGTGGAATCTTTTCCAATCTTTGTAGATTGGGTCTTCCCCGACGGCCGGAGCCAGGGAACTTCTCTCGCCGGGCGCCGTTCGATTCGTGCTGGTGTTGCCGGCGCTGGCGGTTCCGTTATAAAAATTCACTATCAATGCTATCAATATGATCACTATTAGTATTGCTGCTAAAACGATCCATCTCCTACCTTTTCCATTGCTGCAATTCTCTATGAACGATTTCTTAATATGCTTCCTGAGATTGTAATTTTCAGCCATCTCGGCGATCTACTACTTCCACAGAAGAGCACGTGTGTTTAATCTATGCGTAAACTTAGAGTCAAATGCTTACGTAGGACTTCGGATATGACGTAACAATACGTCATTTTGGCTGTGTTATCATATTCTCTGCTGCACTGAAACCGTTCGGAAACTATATCCACAGTTAATTGTTGGCTTATCTGATCAGCAAGATGGCGACGACCTCTCAACGATGATCCTTGTCTTTCATCGAGATAGACTTAGTTTATACGAAAAAAAGTCACTTAATTCTTTAACAACACAAATAATAAAATAAAAAAAAAGATGATGATGAAGAAATTTTAACGTCGGCCTTTTTTTTTTTTAGATTTGCCTTTTTAATTTGCTATGTGACAAAGCTAAAAATGGAATCTCATAGAATAAATAAAAACCATTATCATTCATATATTTTTACTATTAAGATGAAATCTGTTGTGTTAATTCAGCTACCATTACCAATATTTACAATAAAAATGGATTTACGGAATTCTAAAACTCTACTTCTTAATTATTATTTTTTTTTTTTAATTTTTAAAAAATGAGATTTTCAGAAGCTGATTTTCAGAATACTTTCAGCTAGTTATAAATCTTGCAATAAATAACGATTTTGGTGTCAGCATATAGGCTACTTAGCTCATTTTTTTTTCCAACTTCTTTTGAAAGCTTTTAAATTTTGTTCTGCTATGCTGTAATTAATGTTCTGTAAGAAGGTTCAGTTGATGTTGTGACGTAACGGTTAGCATGTGAAGTATCTGAACGAACCTAGCGAGCATCACTTCCGGTGCCACGCCAGCCTGTCATCAAAAGTTTTAAGGATTTAAAAGATTGTAAAAAGTATTTCTTTTTGCAACGCAGCATTCGATCGAATGCAATAATTATTCCGAGGCATTTTTACATTGTTATATTGCAAATATTTAAGTAGTATCTTCGTCTCTCATATTTTTTTTTATAAGGCTTGATTTGTAGAATGTTCTGGAACAGGACCGACATAGAAGGTCAGTTTCTATTTTTAAAACTTTCTGTCAATTTCAAACTTTCAGGAAATAAACTTGTAAAAGTATTATTTAATTGAAATGCTCGTCGTTTCTTATTAATTCTGACACCTAACAATTCTGTGACGAACCTTGAAATGCTGTAGATAGCTTAGGCTCTGAAACTGAAGGACAAATGAAAGACAAACGCCATTTGCATTCTAGAATACAGTATTCGATTAGAGCCAAAGAATCCCTAATAGATTTGATAACTTTATTGATGAAAAAAACAATAATTTCAGGATTTAAAATTACGTAGCAGTTACAATAACACAATTACCTTTTTCATTTTATTTTAGTGTTTTGGTATTTTTTTCCCCCGCCCTAACCCTACGCTTGTTCCGATGTAACTTAAGATCAAAATGGAAGACTTTGTTGATGAAAATACTAAGATATTTAAGATATTGAGGGAAATTAAACTTCTTTAAATGACATAAGATTAGAATTCTTTTTCATAATTTGCTATTAAACAATGACTTGTTAAGCATTTTATTTTGATTTCGTTTCCCAAAGCTGTAGTGGTGATTTTCATTAAACCTTGTTCACCTAAAAATTGTGTAATCTGAAAGTTATTGCAAGGAAATGAAGTTAAGCAACTTTCAAGCTTAACTTTTCAAAAAATAAATAAAATAATAATTTCCTCGCACACACACACTCTCTCTCTCGATGGTTTAGGCTTACTACTAGTTCGCCCCCATGACAGTCGCTCTCCTATTCTCTCGATCAAACGTTTCTTCAGTTAATTCCAAAGCAGGGATTTCGCAGCATCCCTCCCCTGCCGTTCCCCACGTGCAAATGCTTATATCCAGCCTGAATTTCCAGTACCCGTTATTCCAATTAGAGCATCAACTTAGCATAAAGCAAACTGAAATCATATCATAAAGTAGTTGAATTAATAGAATGCTAATAATATATATTCTTGAATAAGTTCGTTAGAACATGTAATTAAACACTTTTCTAAAATTACCGTATATACTCGTGTAAAAGTCAGACTTTTTAGACCATTAATTTATGATTATTATATGGATACTACTTTTGAGGGGCTGAAATTCACGCTTTGGATCAACATTCGCTTCATCCAAAAAATATCGTATCGATAGCAGAAGTCTTAATGATCTCAAAATGAATAAAAACAAAAACACAGTGAATTACACTAATAATACCGATTCTACGCATTAAAACACAAGTCCTACTAAACAAGGTCGCATAGCTGTTATGATTGTTACACCATCAGAAATAAGCATCATCTAAAAAGTGCAATTTACTGAATTATTGTAAGTTATAAATTCCAGTGACAATTAACACATCAAATAATAATAAACGAAATCTAAAACTGTTTATTTTTCTTTTCTTTTTTTTACAAATTCAATTCTATTTTTTTTTTTTTTTTACAAATTCTAGGTAGAAATGTCTTAATTGTGACGTAGATACTGACGTTCTTTACATTTTAACTAAAAAAATACAGTCTTTACATATTTCAGTAACGACATTTTGCTTTAGTAAATTACGTTTTTATTAAAAATAGTTCAATAATAGTATACTTGGCTAATTTATTATTTCTTGTACAAGAATAAATTGCAAATGATAAGAATTTACCCAGAAAAAGGCATTTTTTTTTTTTTAATCTTCGTACTGAAATACATTTTTTTAATATTTTTTTTATAATTTCCTCATTTCATGTTTAAGTTTTGTTAGACTAATATTAAACTGTGAGATGTGAATGTAATAATAAGGTAGTGGATCATAATCATACTAAGCATTAATAATAAAAAGTTATAAAAATGACATGTTTCGATGAGCCCCAAATAAAAAAAAACGACCCTCGAAAAAGAGAATGAATTTATTTAGAAATTTTGATTTATTATTATCAAAATTTGTAATAAACCATTTCTTTATCACTTGTTGTTGTTTAATTTCAGAAATTCTTTTTTTTTTTAAAGGGCAATCTGAAATACTATTATACATTTCTTCTATTATATATTTAGCATTTCTATTCTGTAATCTTAGTTATCTATAACTACTAAAAGTATGAGGTTAGTCTAATTTGATTTTACTTTTGTTTCTGAAATTGTATTGTTTAAATTTTTCAGTTTAATTTTTTAGTTTAAAATTATATAAACACTGTTATTATCAAAATATTGCTTTGGCAATAAAATTCGATATTTCAACATTCGTTCGTGCCTAGTTTTTTATAGTTACTGTAGTTTTAGAAAATTTTATAATTTTATTTTGTAGTTTATGTGTTTTTTTAATTCAATTGTATTAGCCAAGAAGAGAGTAACTAATTGTTGGGTTGAAGAATGCATGATAAATCAAAAATGTAATTTTTGTGGACAAAAATAATATGAAAGAAAAAGTGAGAGAGAACAATATAAGAATGATTCAAAGAAATAAGTAAACAAACGAAGGTACAACGTTACAAGCTTCGGGAGGAGGTTCCATTCTCGGGAGCGAGACACGGGATACTAACCTCTCGCACCTTCTGAGTCTGTCATTTTGTGTGCATTTTGATGAGTCATTACAGCCTTTGGGAATTTCTTTGCAGGATTTATGAGAAGGAATTTAGTTTTAATTTCGTTAATATGATAAGTTTATAATTGCGGGTCCAATTGTTGAATGTTAACCAACTTATGATAAACTTCAAAATAAAGTTCTTTAAAATAACGGATTTTTTTTTATTTTATAATAAAAATATTTATTATTTTTTTATAATATTTACGAAATAATTAGTACGCATTTTATTTTTAAATATTCTTAAAATTCTGTACCAAATTCAGTTTATTATTATTCTGCAATAATAATTATTTCAGTATTTGGTTTCTTTTTTAATAACAGAACAAGAAAATTTTTTACAAATCTAAATTCAATATGTTTGAAATACATTTTTAAAATATATTTTTTTTTAAATATCACCTTTTTCTTTTGTTATCTCATAATTTCTATATTTTATTGTAATCTGGATAACTGTATTATTCTGGTTTTCCATTTTTAAAGATTAATTTCAACCAATGTAATTATATCCAAATTCTTAATAAGTTACTGAAAATGGGATAGGAAGTAATCCTAATCCTTATATATTATTTCTCAAAGGTGTTTCTGTGTGGGAACGTCATAACTTCTTTAATACTTCATCAAACTCAATGATTGAGACATCATTTTGAAGATTTCGATCTCCACTAATGACGAAAATAAACAAATTGTTTAAAATTAATGTTTTCATTTAAAAACTTTATTTTAAAAACATTTTTATAAAAATGTAGACAAGCTTTAACAGAAGCGACTTGATCTTTCGAAAGTGAAATTTCTATAGCGTCGTAGACTTTAAATCTACCCTTTTTTGAATAAAAATGCACTTTAAAATGATATTTCATCGTTTATTTAATAAGAACAGATAAAAAACAAACAAAGATTTATAGTTTAATAAAACTAAACGATTTATTACAATAAAAAACATAAAAATTTGTCAACTTCTTATATATTATTTTCTAAAAGTTTTTTTTTTTTTATTATTATTTCCCTTAATACTTTTATCATATTTAATAGACATCATTTTGAAGATTAAATAAATTGTTTAAATTTAATGTTTTCCTTAAAAAACTTTATTTTAAAAACCTTTTTATAAAAATGTAGAAGGCGCTATCTATTCACAATCTGTTCATTTATTTATTTGCACGTTACCATTCGGTGACTGATCAAGATACCATGCGAATTATTCGCACGGGTCAACCTTTTTTTATAAAAATGGAGAAAACACCATCTATTGACAATGTGTTTAACTAACATGCACGATAGCTGTTGGATTTGTTTATTATTTCTCAAAGTTGGTTTTTTTTTTGTTGCGAAATATTCGCACGGGTCAACTAGTTCTCTCATATTCGTCGTATGTAAATATAAATGCAATAGTGTTTAATAACTTTCGTTCTTAAGTGATAGCATGAATATCAACTAAATTAATTTCTTTATAGATTTTTTTTAGATTGTTTTCTGTTTGAATTTTTTTTTTATTCTTGAATTTTCATTTTTTTAAATGTTTTGTGTTTTTATCAAAATAAAGGCATAATTTTTTTATTTAACAATTTGTTTTACTTTCCACAAAAGCTCTTTTCTGTTTCAGATTATTGCGTCTAATGATTATGCTACCTTCATACGATCAAAACAGAGTGGCATTAAATTTCATTGGACAGGTCAGTTTTCTGATATAAACTCATGGAACTATGTTTATGATAAACAGGAGAATAATTATTTTGTCGAATTCTTAAATTTTATCATTTTTTTTTCTCAATGATACATATTACATCTACTTATAATAACATTATTTTATCTTAATAATTTTATCTTACTATTTAATATAAATTTAATCAATAAAAAAAATCCTTAATAATTTTACTGCTATATAACCAACTCTAACTGCTGATTATAAGCATCTAATTAATAACAATCTTACCTTAATAAGCTAATCCTTCAAAATATTACTAAGCTATTAACAAACGTGATTAAATTCATTTCTTCATAAGCTGCTTTTCGACTAATATTTCATTTCTAACATAAAAATTCAACTTAACTCAAAGCATTAATATTTTAGCTCAAAACAATTAGTGAATCATTATTTTTAAAGGCCCATGCTATCGTTCGTTAGCTTTTTGTAGTCTTTTAGGTTCTTGTTTTTTGAGTAATATATTCGAAACACTTTAAATTGTATAATTTCAAATTTAAACAAAACAAAAATCTGTCTTATCTGCTTGATAGATCGTATTTTTATAAATAATATCAGCTAATATTAATTGGAATTGAAAATAATTGAATAATTGGAATTGAAAATGGAATATAATAAAAATTGCAATTTAACCTTTGAAAAACAGAACACTATCTTAGACTGATCGGCTGGGATCCAAAATTTAATGTAGATCACCAACTACATTAATCACCAACTGTAAGACTTATTCACAAAAGAAATTACAATAATAGATCAGTTGTTGCCTAGAGAAATAAAATAAGTAATGGGGGAAAGAAATAATGCTACTCATCTCCATATTACAAAAGAATAACTATTCAAATGAATACATGGGAGGAACCCATAAAACAAAGTAATATAAATAGTTAAAAGTCACAGCTGATGACAAAGCCAATAAAAAAAAAAAATAGTTGACTTTAGTATTAAAACTGTCAACAAAATTCAGAACTCGAAGAAGGAAATTAAAAAAATATACTTTAATCCTATCTCACAGTTTGATATACAGTAGCATATCATCATTTAACTAGCATATCACGAACTAGGGAGAAAAAACAGAAAATATTATTACAGAGCACTGATGAAAAAAAATTTCACATTTTTGTCATACAATTGCTTTTACATTCATTTTATTCTTATATAAAGAAACAGTTAAAGAATTGTTCTAATAAGACAAAAAAAGTCTTAATAAAATGTCTCTAACATTGTCAGTATATCACTGAGAAACTTGTTTTATAATTATAGATAAATCTTAGATAAATCTGAGTCTTTTTCATCTGTTAATAAGGAAATGAAGGTGAAATTGATAGAAATTAGACAGCAGCAAAAGTTTGAATTGAATGTTTTCAAGTCTCTTAAAATCATCACTTATATCCCAAAATATATCAAATGAATCATATTAAAATCTTTCGTATATCAAATGATTAATTTTCTACTCATAATTTCTTTTTAATTGTTTGGGGGTTAGAATTAACATAAAATAAACACTGTTCAAAGAAAAAGAAATATTCTATTCAAACTGAAATTTAAGTGCGAGTTAAATTGATATTTAAATTATTACACAACTAAACGGCTTTCAATAATATCTTAATACAAGTAAAAAGTTTAACAGTTTGATTTTAGAATGAAAAAATATGAGAGAAGTAGTAATTTAAGTAGGCACTGTGTTCAAAACATATCGATTAAGAAATATACTTTCATTTTTAAGAGTAAAATATTCTGATAAAATAGGCATTTATGTAAACTCGTAAACACAGTTGTAAATTTATATGATAGTCAGACGAAAACTTATAAAGTACTAAAAAAATAAATTGAAATGAAAAAGACTATCTCTAATTATATCCAATGCTTAAAAATGTTTGGTTAAAATATTATATAACAATTGTAGTCATTAGAATGAAATTGGAAATAATTCACTCTAACCCAATTTAATAAAAATATGAACTCTAGACAAATATAAACTCCTCCATACATCACATAAGTATTTAAAATATTTATTAAATATTAAAATAAAATATGAACTCTGTTGAAATAGAAGCATTAATTAATATCTTCAAAATCCTTAAGAATAGAAAAGCATTAGGATCAGATGGCATTCATGCTGAACTTGTTAAAACTTTATAGAGAGATTCCTTAAGCTTACAAATTATTATTGAAAATTAGTTGGACATATCTAGAAGTATGGAGATTGGCTGTTACATTAAAAAAAAAAGGATTCTAAAAATTACCGTGATATTAGTAAATTAAATTCAGGTTGTAGCATTTATTCCAATGTATTACAAAACGTCTGTCAGTTATATTCTGGAACAAAACTGTCTTTGGTCCAAATAAAGCTTGTATTAATGTCGTTTCACTGCGAGACGACTTTTTGAAAAGAACAGAGAATTTAAAATTCCAACTTTCTTATTAGCACAAAACTATCTATAAAATTTCAGCTTGTAATTATAGATAGAAAACGGGAAAAAAAAATAGAGAAGGCACAGATTCGTTTGCTTTCACGCATAAGGACGAAACAGCTCTCCCAGATGGCTCAATGCGTGAAAGCAAGCAAATTTGTGCCTTCTGTATTTTTTTCCGTTTTCATATTACATTCAATGCACGTTAAACCTTCTTACAAATTATAGATAGACGGAACAGGAAAGTGGAGGGAACAACCCCCCCCCCACTCTAGTTCCGTTGCCTGTGACTTTGAAGGAATAAAATCATTTTGAAGATAATAAACACTGTTGGTGCTCATTTAGTCAAAATCCTGAAAACGCAACTATTTGCTGCTATTTCGCGTTTTTTTATAAACTAATAAAAAAAAATCATTACAAAAATTATCAAAAAACAAACAAATACAACCATCATTTATGAATTTTCGAAGAATTGACTTTCAATAATTCGTATGTTAGAACAATGACATATATGAAAACAAACTTGGAATAATAATTAAACTTTTTAATATTGTTTTAATGCATAGAGAAAGCTAATCTACAAAGATATTGTTCTCCTATTAAATTCTGTTTTTTCTTTAAAACAATAATATTTATAAATTAATACAAAAGACCAAACACACAAAAACAATAGAGGTATAAATAATAAATAATTTAATGACATGTTGCGAAGGTACTCTTCCTTCGTCGTCAGATGATCTTAAAATAAATACATGAAAAGGAAAACAAGGCTCGGAATTTGAAATTTAAAATTTAAATGTAACAATAATTTTGGATTACAATAAAATCACAACTTGCAAATGTAACATATAAATAATCTATCGTAAATTATATTGTAGCGCGAGCCTTGTTTTCCTTTTCATATATTTATTTATTTAATATCATCGACCACGAAGGAAGAGTACCTTCGCAACATGTCATGAAATTATTTATTATTTATACCTCTATTTTTTTGTGTGTTTGATCCTTTGTATTAATGCTTATACACACAGAATGGATAATAATATTTGTAATTTTCACAATATCAATCAACAATTAGATAAATA
The DNA here is from genome assembly GCA_023159025.1 of Thereuonema tuberculata. Lineage (NCBI taxonomy): Eukaryota > Metazoa > Arthropoda > Chilopoda > Scutigeromorpha > Scutigeridae > Thereuonema > Thereuonema tuberculata. Next base: position 92,466,519 of record JAFIDM010000001.1, read on the forward strand.
TCCGGCTATTTTTTATTGGAGTTTTTACTAAATGAACAAAAAAAAAAAAAAAAACTGTTCAAATTTTTTGTTTCGCTTATAAGTTCTAGTATATATTATTATTTTTTTTTTTTTTTTGCAAAAAATAAACAAAAAAATAATGGAAAGTTTTTTTTTCTTTGTTTTTTGTCATTTCTTGTTTTTCTTAGTTATGACAATACTGAGACAATGACTTTTTTTTCTTTTTCTACACCATTCGTATCATCTACTAATCCCACTCCTGTTCTTTGCTATGAAACACTTTCTTCCTCTTTTTTTAGGTCATTGCTGTGTTCTTCGATTAAAAGCGTTTAGTAAAGACTAGATATCGTCTTACATTTCTTGGAATTAAAATGAAATTGTAAATTTCATTGAAATTCTTTCTGATAAACCTTATGGTTAATCACATTTTTCTTAATTTCTGAAAATAATGACTAATTTTTATAAATGACTTTTTTTTATATCTGAAAATAATGATTAATAATTATTAATTTTTAATTAAATATTTCAAATAATAATTATTTTACTTAAGTAGTTGGATATTTAAATAATATCCTTGTCTATAAATATTTTCCCACTCTGGATGAGGTTGACTCGGGAATAATTAATTAGTAATTATGAATTAGTTAATTATTGTTAAAGGTTAGTTAGTAATTATCAATTAAACAAACTATTCTGTATCAAGTCCATATTTCTTCCTTATATCTTCTCTCTTCGTAGTCATATTCTTACAGAATACCACATCGATCACCAATAAATATATTAAAATAAAATACATTTATTATATATGTTTAAAAACATCCACAGCAGCGAAATTTCGAAAAGATAACATCTTCTTTTCTTTATGATATACATATACAAATTGTTAGAAATTTTTCAATTCTTATTCAACAAATTATAGATAATAACAACCTATAATATAAAAACTTAATAATCCAATTCTTCAAATTTTACATTATTTTTGCAAACAAAACATAAATATTATTTATTAAATCCTCTGCTAATTTTACAAAATTTCTATTAACCTCTACTCCTTCGTTCCTATTTAAATTTTGTCCTTTAGTATTATTAATATACTTTCTACGGTTTTTTAGTTTTGAAGTCTTTTTCAATATATAATATTTTTATCTCATTATTCATATAATGTCCTGTTTTTAGGCAGTGCTCCGCTATTTCTGACTTATCAACTTGCTTATTTTTTATATAGTTGCCATGTTCCAATACCCTTTTCCTAATAGTTCATTTGCTTTCTCCAATATAGAAGTCCCCACAATTAAAAAACACTATTTTATATATCACACCCATTTCATTTTTCTTGTCACTTTTAATTCGTTGAGTGAGAATTGTAAAAATTCTAACAATCTGTATATGTAATCTCATGCTCATGTCAATGAATTGTTACTATCGAAATTATTGAAAAAGGCTTGATAAAGAAAAGAAGATGTTATCTTTTCGAAAATCCGCTGCTGTGGACGTTTATAAATCTATTTAATAATATGAAAAATAGTTGTTTAATTCCTTATCGAATTATGTCATGGCAAATTAGCAATCTTGTCGCTTCGAACTCTAAAAATATTAGCAATTCAAATCCTTAAGGCCTATTTCGAGATCTTTCAGCTGAAATAATTCCATAAAAGAAATAAAATGACCAGTGAATTTGTTTGATAATTTTGATGAATCCACAATTGCAGATGGCGCCACTAGATGGACTCTGAATCCATTTCTTCAAGCGAACTTTCATTGGTTAGGTTTGTAAATTCATAAACTGGCCGAACTAACAAATAAATCAAATATTGAGTGTAGCGCAAATTGCAGATGAAATCATCTTATTTTAAGTAACAGATATTTTATTAAGGATAGAACTATCGTTTTGAGTTCGCTTTTCACAGAATCAAATTAAAAAAAAATAATCTTATTTAAATATTGATGTTTACCTTAAAGAGCAGTGACAGATATAAATCTTGATTTACGGAACTCACGCTCTCGAGTTTCATGAGTTTCCACTGTAATCTGTTTGGCTGAGTGTCAAATTATGAGGTAATCATTTCCACGTGAGAAGGAAATAACGGACTTCCTAACAGTAGTTTCATTGACTGGTAACAAAACAAACAAATGAACGCCGCAGGAAAAATTTGATAATAGTAGGATGTGTATTTATTTTATTCACTTTATTGTTGACTTTTAAATTTTCTTAAATGTTTTTGGAAGTGAATGAAACCAATACATTATCGTATTAAAAAAAATATTTTATTATAAATTATGGCTGCTTTGTAAAAGAAACTAAAAATTTAGTGGCTGAAGATTAAATTTTTTGTTAAACTTTAGGAAAATGTCCACAATACGTTTTAATTTAATAGCAGTGTGGTTAGTTCATGTTAAGTAATGAATAAATAAAGTAATAAAAATAAATAGAAACTTGTATGTATCAAACTTAAATTTATTTAATAAATAAATGCTCTTCCAGTATCCTATTACTCATAGAATTCTAGAATTTAATTATGAAATTACACCAAGCGATAAAAGTGATTCATTGGAATGGAAATTGAAGAAGACATTTATCAAACGTCGCTAATCAACAGACTTGGAGAGAAAAGTAAGGAAGCAAAACTGGTGGAACAGGAGATTCTAATCAGAATGAGGATTAGACAGATAATTGAAGTCTTTTTCCAACGGTATCCAATATGGAAAAGCAGAAGAAATATCAACAATTACAATATTAGACTACTTATATTTAGTAGTAATATTATGCTTTCCATCTTTTTTATATTTAATAAAACCTGGAAAATTATAAAAAAAACATCAAAAGACTTACAAACCTTGGTATATAAATATTTTAGGGAAATCCTAAAAATTTACCTTATCAAAGGAAAAAAAACCCCATGGAAATTGGTAAAACAGAAGTAGCCAACAATGTGCCAAAAATGTAATATTGCATCCCGTATGGCAGTAATAAAAAAAAGTAGCTTATTTATATATAAAGTAATAACCAAAACCCGGCTTGTGTAAGTTCTCAGGAAAAAAAAAAAACTTTAAATCTATAAAATCTGTCTATCTTGTGAAGTAGTATATCTACATTAACATATTTTATAGAAGCGTTGATTATGGTATTAGTGGTACAAGAGTTGTTTGGCGCATTTAAAATCATGCGTGAGAAACATAGGCGCTTGGAATGTAAAGTTTGGTCACCTCTGGGATAAATCAAGAACCTACAAACGTAACAATAAAAAAAGAAAATGGAAATAAAATGGCCACAAACGAGAAAAGCATCCATTGTCATTGAAATGCACGCTTTTAGCTGTAACTACAAGGACATCGAAAGAAGGAATGAATGAGCTAAAAAAATCAAGAAAGCGCTGAAGGCTCGGAAGTATGTTAAATCCAGTGACAGGAAATAAAGATGTTTGGTACTGCTAAATCAATGATTGTGAAATAAAACTCGATTCACATGTTTCTGTTCGTAATTCAACAATGGAAGGATTGCATTTTTTTTTTTTGATAGTGTCTCCTATAAAAGATTACAATAATTTTTAATTTTACACTGCATTTTATCTGTTTGGAAAAACAGTAAACTCCCGATTATCCGCGGAATTGGGTGGCGCTCAACTGCGGATAAGCAAATTCCGCGGATAATCCGAAATAGGACGAAAATCAACATAAAAATGCTTTTAACATGTTTTATTTACATTAAAATAGCAATACATACAGTTACAGTACATACATTATAAACAATTATTTTACTTTAATTTATTTATTTATTTTAAAATTTTATTATATTACGGGAAGCTCTCCTGTAATTTAGTGTAACCTGCCGGCCTAAGCTCCGCCCACAAGGTCATTCTTTAAATTGTTTTATATAATTGTCTTCACTTACTTTGTTAGCCTGTTTTATTGCTTATCTTATTCTATCATTTATTTATTTTTTTAATTCCGTAATTTATTGTACAGTAAAAAAATAAATAAAATGGAAACGTGATCGGGAGTTTTCACGAAATAAGGATAAAAATAAAACAACGCTGGGTTATATCGCCGTTGTTTATATCGCGATTCGGATTCAGTGTTCCCGCGGGCCTTACAGCTTGTTAGCATTGCCGGAGGCTTCGACACTCGAATGACCTAATGTTTGCGAAGCATACAGAAGAAACGGAATGCCATATACCGCTTGCCGAGGTTAAGAAGCGAAAAGGATGTTTTGTCACAGAAAGGAATTCCTCTTAAAAAAAAAAAAAAAAAAGTTAAGGCATGGAATCACGAGTAGAGCCCGATAAATATCGCAAATGTGGTCGGATTTCACTCGTATGTAATTGAGTGAAGAGAAGCCATTAATTGGAAAATAAACGCAGGCATTGGTTACAGCGCGCTTGTCTTTTAACTCATATTACAACCACCCTACCCCAAACATCCCGCTTATTCCGCCTTGAGCTTCAATAACAACATTAAGATAACATCATTCAACTTAGATCAAACATTGATTCTAGTAATATTGTAAAGTTTGCCTACTATATTTTTAATTGGTTTAGTCCAAAGTTCATCTAAAATATATCTTTAGTTGTTACTTGTATTCGATAGATGGCGCTGTGTGTCCACTTCTTTTCAAAACGAACAATTCAATTCTGAAACTTTTTAACAGTCTGTAACAACTTTATAAAAAACTTAAATCTTGTATACCAATGAGGTTTATTTTTTTTTCGATAAGTTTATGTGATATGCCAATAACAATAAATTAAAATATGTTAATAAATTAAATGTGCAACATCTAAACTTTTCTGAATTTTATAGAAGATTATCAAACTGAACATTGTTTCTTTTACTCAAAGTAAATACAAAATATAGGAAAGATCGCTTTGAGAAGCTTAATATTGCAAAATTCTTCCATACATCACTAATAGAAGCACTGCTTTTTTTTTATGTATAACGGAATAATTATAGACAACTGGCGAAATACTGGAGAAATAAATATCCTGAACTATTTACATAGTAGAAACGTTCCGCGGGAACCTAGTTTCCAGTTAACCCGTGTTTCATTACCAACAATAGAGAATATGTAAATAAAAATAATCTCTAAAATTTGAGAGCAATTCAAAAACACTGAGACGATGAGAAACGCGAGAACAAGATGCGAGTCTTGTGGCGCCATCTGTTGAACAAAATATGCATTATGACAACTCGAACTTACAAATTGCAGTCTTAAATAACAGCTCATCAACTGATACGATACTGCACAGAAACTAGATATTTATGAGATAACGTAAATATACCTTTAAGTTCTTTCTTTTTAATAATTTGTTGCCAGTAGTTTACACATAACCAAAAATCCGTAAAAGTAAAATTTAACAAAATCTAACCATCAGCATTCATTATTATTTTCGTCTTGTCCATCTAAAATAAAGTACAGTGTAACCTCCTTTAACGGACACTCCGAATAGCGGACACCTCTAATTAGCGGACATTATTGCAGGTCCCAGTCCCTTAAAATAGGACATTCCATGTTATCCACTCCGAATAGCGGACACTCTGAATAGCGGACAGTTATTGTAAATGTAAATTTTTTTATTAACATTTCGACAAACCACATCATGGTTGTATTTACATCGGTGTCCCATACATTGATACATTGTATCTGTGTCTCATAATTCAATGCACGAATCTGAGGCCCTTTTTTTCACTGCAGTTGCTTTGTGAATATCAATCCCTCGTAAAGCTATCCTTTAAACGTGTTGATTAAATTTAGTGCGAATTAAAATGGCGTCAAAAAGGAAGAGATTGGCACTGAAAGAAAAAATTGATGTTCTTGAAGTTGTTGAAAAAGAAAAGCTGAGTGTGCGTTGTCTTGCTGAACGTTTTAAAGTTGGAAAAACTCAGATAAGTGAACTTTTAAAGGACAAAGATGAGATTAGAAAATTGTGGATGGTGAAGTCAAACGAAAATTCGAAGAATTTGAAGTTTTGTAAAACTGAAACTAAAAGCAAAATCGACGAAATGGTGATAAAATGGTTCCGCTTTGCTCGTGCAAAGAACATTCCTATATAAGCGGTGTTTTCCTTCAAGAAAAAGCCAGAGAATTCGGTCAAACTTTAGGATTGGACACGTTTAAGGCATCAAATGGATGGCTAGAAATTAATTTTGTACTGTAATTAATTTTATCATTATTTTAAGTAAGACAAACGGATTAGCACTCATTTAAAAAGGAATATAGTAAATACGGTAATTTGCAATTGTTCATATTCTCTCATATCGCAAGGATAATTGTAAAAATTTAATTAAGATTGTACGTAATTTTTCATTAAATGACATGCTATAAGCTAAAAAATTAAAAAAAGACAGTCCTCCCCAATAGCGGACAAAACTTGCGGTCCCGTGACTGTCCGTTATTCGAAGGTAACACTGTATTTTTTTTTAAGAATACTGATTAAAATATTTAAGAAAAACTAAAAAAAACTTCATTCAGTAGGTTCTTATTGCCAGTTAAAACTAACACTGAAACGATGACAAACGCGAGAACAGGATGCAACTCTTTCTGCAGCCTTTTGGCGCCATGAAGATTATGACAACTCGAACTTACAAAATGAAGTCTGAAATAACAGCTCATCAAGTTTAAATTAGAATGATACGAAGTGAAAGATCTAAGCAATTATTGCATTACATATTAAGATGACGAAGAACATGACTTCACCGTAATTTTTCAAATAATCAAGATTTCAATGTAATGGCATTTTACAGCCACTATGCTGTTTATTTGTTGTGAGTCATCCCTTTCAAAAACTCATTTCATGCAAATGTATGGGTCTTCGTCACTGTTTCTCATTATAAAACACTGAAAAGCTTAATTTCTTAATTTTTCACAAATCAATATTATCAAAGTATGATGATAATTGTAAATTCATATTTTAGCATACTAAATTTCAAATTTTAACTATGAAATTTTGGCATTTTTGAGCTAACTAATTGAAAAACAACAATTTAAAATTAAACTAGTTAAGTGCGTTGTAACTAGTAGTTTGTAAGATAAACTACTACACATCAAATAAAAATTAAATAAACATTACTGTTTTCTTTTATTTAATAATACATTAAATAAAGGATATTGATTGGTATTATTTATTTTATATTGTAAAAACATTAAAGGGAAACAGATAATCTCACCCCTTAATTAGAACTCGAAGTTTTCGTTAAAAATTTTTTTATCAAATAAATAATATTTAACTATATTTAACACTTATATAGATAAATATACTTATATAGGTAAACAGATAATTCTGAATTAAATCTCAGTAAATAACAAGGTAATTAATGCTTTTAGACAGTGTCAAAAGCAAAGCG
>JAFIDM010000001.1:92474253-92496946 GCA_023159025.1 Thereuonema tuberculata
TAAGATCATTTTACTTTTAAAGTTTCATTTAAAGAAAGCAAAGTCATTTATAAAAATTTAATTATAATTAACAAAATCCTGCCTGCAGAAGAAGATATTTAAATTGTACTAGTTTATATGTAAATAATTTTAGAAATCCTTTATTTGTATTTATCTGTATTTTATTCATTTTAATCTCAACCGTTATTTATTTTAAATCATTCGTTTTCTATTTCCTAATTATTGCTGTTCTGTTTATTTTCAAATTCTTTTCCGTTTAATTAGTTAATTAATTTAAGTTCGTTATGTTTCTTGTCCAATCATTACGTATATTTTTAATTAATCTTCCAATGAAATTCAACTCTGTAAAATCTATAAAAACCCATGTTTTATGTTTAATAAATTAATTCAGTTCAGTTCCAATTTTGACTCGTTGCTCCTTCGCTCCTACAGGACTCTCCCATAAACCCAATTGTAATATATGTGATTACAATATTTTTAGCATATGAATGATATTCAAGTTATAAATTTTTGACATGAGCCGTAGCTTTCTTGTTTATTCTTATGGAATTTGATTTAGTCTTTGGAATTTACGTTTATGTAAAAGATTGCACAGAAAATTCTTTAACTCTTAAAAGTTTGATTCCCTTGGTCAAATCTATTCTGAAGCTTTCTATGATCAAAAACTTCCCATTTTCCTATATTCTCATCTACCATACTATCGGAATTGAAAGCCAAATATTACGACTTAGGCCTATTAAAGTTTCAGTTTTGTAAGACAAATATTATTTGGATTAAATTGGTTGAAAACGGACGGAACAAATCTGAAATACCTATGGTAGCTATCAAAACAATTAAATGGATATCAAAATATCAAAATATGATATCAAAATATGACTCTGTTTGGCAATTATCCAAATGGGAGAAATGCCAAACTGTACTTAACTGTAGGTGTTTGGTTTTTATTCCAACAGAGAAAATTAATATCCACTGTCAATAGGAATACATTTTCCTTCCTTCCTTCCTTTTATCGAATTTGGCCAACTAGGGACCACGTAACTAGCTCAACCTGACAACGTCAGGGCGAGGCTAGTGAAATTCAAGAAAGGGGGGACGAGAATTATATCCCGTCCAGGATAACCCTGAGATAGTAAGTCCCAGGTGGGAAACGGACGAAACACAGAAGAAGAAAGAGACAGCCATGCCACCACCGGGATTCGAACCCGGGTACTGGCGCATCGGCCACAACGGCAGCCCGCCGGCTAAACCGCACGGCCACGCCAGCACGGCAGGAATTCATTTTATTGATACGAAAATTTTTTAAAAGAAAATTTTGTACGATATTCCTTGAAATTCAGAACTCTTCCAGAAGTAGTCATTCACATATTCCAGAAATAACTACATGCTTGTTACATATTGTTTGCTACATATTTATTTCCTGCATCCAGTCATTATCTTCCGTTTTCCGTAATATACCTGTTAACACCTTCGCTGTTTCCTATTTCAGAAATAGTTACAAATTTAAAATTAGATATTCGTAATTTACATAATAACTTCCTATGATTCAATCTAATAAAAAGCTAAACAGTAAATGTCCTTCTTTCTTTGTGTTTCAGAGCTTTAATTATTGTTGATTTGTAAACTGATCCTTATCAAACGTCAACGTCTTATGTTAATAGGAATAGAATTATAATTGATCCTTCGTTTTTGGGGTTTTGTTTTCATTTAGAATTACAAGCTAAACAATTTGTTCTTTCCGGAGTGAAAGAATGAAAAAAGAATCAAAATATAAGAATGCATTTATAAATATCAAAATAAGTTAAATACAGTGTTATAGTTTTTTTTAATAATTATTACTAATTATGGTGATTATTTTTATAGTGCACAATTTTGGAAGTAATCGTTTGGCAATAATCCCTTTATAGAACCTACATATCATATATTTCGTAATAAATTATATATATTTTAAGATTTAAATGATTTTGAACAAAGGAATAAATAGTAGTAATTCTAACAATTTGGTCTAATTTTAGCAACCTTACATTTTTATTTTAATATTGATCGTATTGATTTGCTTAAAAATCATCATTAATAGTCATGTTTAAGTAAATATTATAGACAAATAGACAAACTGTTATAAAAAAAATGTAATTTAATATGAATTTAGTAATCAAAAATTAAGATGGCGAAAAAAAATAATAATATTAGCGTTTACTAAACACTGTAAAAAACACTGTAATAAGACATTAATCTGTAAAATAACTTTTTTTTCTATGTTAATGGTATTTCAAGGATTTATTCCGTCCCTAACCCCCCCCCCAAAAAAAAAATGAAAATAAATAAAAATAAAATAAACAAAAAACGAAATGTATGATGTGATATAGGTTGGTGATCCAAGTGAGGAAGTTGACTTCCAACAATAATCTTTTTCAAAATTTCGGGAGAGGGGCAAGAGAGTCAACTGGTCATCCAACCAAAAAGAAAAGAAAGAAAATAAGGCCTCTTATATACATTTTGGCCCTTCCTCTAAATATGGCTGTAATGTGATTTATCTAAGAATTAAAGTCTGGTTATTATAAGCCACGAGACTTGTAACTATGGAATAAATAAGTAACTAAATAAATATAGAATTTACTATTTATTTAATGTGTCAGTGGAGTGAAGGGCAAGGCCGTCCAATTTCTAATTTTAGATATCTTCACATAAAATAATTTCATTGTATTGTCGGGCGGGGGAGGAAACATGCTCTTACCGTTTCATTTCAAAAACGCAGCAAAGCTGCCCAAACGATTGGAAAATTACTGTTTTGCAGTTTCGAAACGTCAAGAAGTGAATAGAAGCATTCAGTTAACAGGCGTTTACCTAGAATGTTCTAAATGTCAAATACATCCTCTGTTACAAGCGATGAAATAGGAAATCTGAGAAACCAACATCATAAATCCTCTGTCCTTTCCGCGATAAGCTATCGTTATAAAGACGGAAGTGACTCTGTAGACTATTTTTAGATTTTTTTGTCTTAAAAATATGAAGTGAAAATAACTGTAATTTTTTTGGTAAACTGTAAATTCGAAGAAAGGGAAAGGAGAAAGGAGTGGGAGAAAACAAACAGACCAAGAGGCACAAAAAAGTGACCTAGAAACCCAAGTATCCGGAAGAAAGACGGTTCCTCTCTTCAAACCTTAAATTAGGCTTCAAGGTTAAAAGCAAATAAACAGTTGGTCTCAGGCTTTCTGTGGATCTTAAGCTTCCCGTGGAAGATAGACCTCCAATCCTTTAACAAAAAGTTAATATTTCATTTTGCCTGCTCATTTTTCGATTAGTTTGCTTATTTTAATAAATTTAAAGTTGTAAGTTGTTTTTTATGTAAATGAAAGTATTAGAATTAATATCGTGTGGTTGTTGCCTTGTGCTTTTTTTTTTGCTTAAGCGAAATTTTCTCAAATACTTTTATTATAGACACTGTTACGTTTGGTGAAGAATTTATGTTCTTTACGTTTCCTGTATTTTAAAATATACTGTTAATATTTTAAAATTTTGTATCTGATTGTATTTACGTGATTGATTTGTATATTTTTTTTTATGCTATTTTCCTTTGATTTTTTTTTCCTGTGGTAAATGAAATAGCATTATAATGTAATGCTATATACTTTTTTTTTTATGCTGTGATATTATACCATTTACGTCATACATAAAAAACTGTGTATTTATTATGCATTACCGCTATTCTTTTTCACATGTACCAAATCTTGGAATACACTAATTTCTTATCTCTTTTTAGCAGCTTATCCTTTCGATTTTCTAATTGAATTTAGACTTTGCAGATAATGTTTTCTATATTGATTTACATGTATGTATGTAACCAGTAGTTATTGATAGAATATAAGGAACTTCTTAACGAGACTGTGCCATAAGTATCAAGTCCACATTTCTTCCTAATTCCTTCTGTCGTAGTAGTCATATTATTATAACAAAACACCACATCGACCACCAATAAACATATTAAAATAAAATTAATTTATTAAATATATTTCTAAACAGCAAATTTTCAAAAAGATAACATCTTCTTCCCTTTTTCCAAGCCTATTTCAGTAATTCCGGTAATAACAATTCATTGACATGAGCATGAAATAAAATGATATTGTTAAAATTTCAACAAACCTCAGATTCAAAAAAATTATTGATATTAACAACCCAACATGTGTTAATATCAATATCAATAACTCCGAAATTTGAAGAATTAGACTATTTAGTTTAAGTTTTTGTTGGGTTGTTAATATCAACAATTTTATTGAATCTGAGGGTTTTTTGAAATTTTAACAATATCATAAATGTTATTTCATGCTCATGTCAATGAATTGTTGTTATCGGAATTACTGAAATAGGCTTGATAAAGGCAAGAAGATGTTATCTTTCCGAAAATTTCCTATTTATAAATATATTTAATAAATGAATTTTATTTTAATATATTTATTGGTGGTCGATGTGGTGTTTTGTAATAATGAGAGTGTGCCATATTGGAATTAAATAAATAAATAAAGTATATTATTTATTATTGGTTAACCAATAAAAAAAATCATTAGTAGTTCTACAAATATATAATAAAATATCAAATAATATTTTCATTAATAAATATGATATAACAATCTAATATTAAATTTATTCTTTTATATTTTTTAACGAAACTTAGAGATTCCGAAGTTTTTCTTAACCTGTACAAAATTTCATCAAATGATATAATGTCTTGCTACAGTAATCACTGAATAAACCATTGGTTCATAGTTTATTTAAATTGATAATTTTAGAAGCTAATCCAGAATTTTAACAAAAGTAGATATATCTTATAATAATAACAGCACAGGTAATATTATTAGAAGTTTCAGATCGCAATAAATTAAATATTCCAAATCCATAAAGAACTGAATATAGTTTTAACAAAATTTGCTTTAATGCAATTTAATTTTTTTTTTATCTTTCTCATTGTTCTATCATCGAAAAGCAAAATTCCAGCTTTTAAGACAAAATTGATTTAGAATTTTTGATAGAATTAAGCTTAATAATAATTTTGGTAAGAGATTAAATAGTAATGTTATGTATCATCTTTTTAATCAATTAAATTGGGATAGATATAATTCTGAGAAAATTAAAATTATAAAAGTTAATTTAATATCAGATGTAATTAATGGTAAATTTCAATTAAATTTTTAAACTCAAATAGTAAGATCTATAATATTTGTAATTTATCTGTAAAAATATTTTGAATTCACTATTGTATTGAAAAATTATTCTGTTGTGTTATAGATTAATATTATAATCAGCACCTACAGCACAGGTATTGTAATACCTAGTAGAACTGATTTTATGTATAATATGTTATAAATGAAAATAAAAATTATTTATTTATTTATTTAAATAATGTAATTATGAAATAAATCTACAAGATCAGAACAAACTTTAAGTAATAAGATTTTTTCAATATTTATTCTAAGAAACAAAAACAGTTTCTTTCTTATGGCCGCTTTACACGCTCTTGAAAACTTGCCTCAAACCAGAAAGTGGCTCGAAAATCTCCCACTTGCTCGAAAAATCTGTTAGTTGCTGAAATAAAACAAGTTCTAAATTCAGGCAAATATTAGAGAGCAAATCGACACCAGCGCTCTTGGCGGCGAGAAAATGTATTTAAAAACTATGACAGTGTTAACTTCACAGCTGAAATCTGGATATTCTTTGTTCATGGTTTCAATCCATGGCTTTATTCACTGCATTCTCTTCCTCAGGGATATTTTTTTTTTTCCTTTTTCTTTAACTCAGCTGTGAAACGAGTTGAGAATTATTAGGAAAACTAAGCTGCGAAATCAGCATTTTTGTCGCTTCTCCGCTTAAGTTTTGTTAATCACGATCTAAACGAGAGCAAAACGCGATTTGCCGCTCGTACGTGTAAAGCGATCGCTTTTCAGTGAAGCTGCAACTGGCAAACGGCATATTTTCGAGCGCATATGAGGCAATTTTTCGAGAGCGTGTAGAGCAGCCATTACTCATAATAATACTGTAGAATGCACATCTATAATGCCGAGATTACTATTTCCTTACTACTAATTAGCGGTTCATATAATAAGAGTAAACTTTTAGATATATCTGTTGTGACTCATTCCCTGATCCATTTTCGGATCATTAGTCATACAGCTAATCTCTATGATGGGATTATTAAAGTTGCTATTAAGAACGTACCTGTAAGCTGACAGTCAGACTTTGACTCTTTATGAAAAGAAATAAACACAGAAGAAGAAACACGCCGGGATTCGAACACAGGTTCAGACGTCTCATGGCAGGACTTGTAAATGTAAGTTTGATGTACGATATATCACTGCAATACTCTTTAAGTTAGATTAGATGTATCCCACAGGGGCGCACTATACTGGAGGTAAGGCTCCAACGTTTCAGTGACCCAGGACTGAGATGAGGCCGGGTGACATTACTCTTTATATTACCTAAAAATACAATATATATTTGCTTTGTGACTTCGGCCATTTTAGACAGGTTCTTAAAAAAAAATTCTATCCAGATCCAGTGAATCAGTTAAGATTAAAAGCTACAATATAAATATGATTATATCAGTATTGTATTATTTTTTGATACTATCACGCTATTTGGTAAAGGTCGGTGCGTTATATCTAGTTATTGTATTCACAAGATTCCAAACATACTTATATATAAAAATACATACACTTCTCAATACAGGTATTATAAACTCTATAACAGTGCTATTTAACCATTTTGTTCGTATATCCTTTACACATAAATTATCTTTAACTACGTTCCAAAGATTATTCGTGCAGTATTAAGAAATTATTCAATTTATCTACATAAGCTTCTAGGACATAGGGCAAACATCTAAAATAAATTACATAACTTACGTAATTGTTATTTAATTGTTATATTAAAACAATGTATTATATTGGATGTTAGATTTAAAGTTTAGTTTAATGCATTTTAAATTTGTATGTATTTTATAAATAAACAAAAAAATTTAATTTTACAAAAAAATTATTTTCTCTTATAAAAATTATTAAATGAACAAATTTTTCAAAATTCATAGTAAGTTAGTTTACTTATAATAATGAACAATAAGAAATCTTCCAACAGTGCATTGACAGATTTTTTTTTTTTTTTTCACGGAACCCCTTAGATTTCTTCTTATAACTTACTTCTAGGAATACCACGTAGCTCAGGTTGAATATCACTGTTCTCTCACAATGACTTATGTAAATCGACTCTGACAAAGAAAAACATTCTGTATTCGGGGAAGAGGAAACTTAGATGTTTCAGAAGACTGAAAGTATTTCACTACATGCCAAGGCAGTAAAAAGAAAGCAAAATGAAAAACAGGAGAATCTTGTGATTACTGTAAAGCAGATGACATGAAAAAATATGCTGTTGAATAGAGAAGTGGGAATAATTTAAATTGGCAATTATAGCAAAATAATATTATTTATAGTGTAATTCATAGTCTACTTCAAAATATCTCAATTCATCTCAATCTTACATAAAGAGAACGAGAAAAAAAAACCCAAAAAAGTTAGAATGGTAAATACAATTTTTTGTCAAAATGTCTCCCGTCTCAAGAACCACCTACCCTAGATAATTAGACTACTAAAAGAAAGATTCCTATTCATTTTATTTCCCCTTTTCGACACGAAATGGACCTATAAATAAGGAGTTAAACACCAATAAGTGCTTTTATGGACTGCCTCAAAGTACTAAAATCGCAATAATTCTGAAACTGCTTTAAAAAAAAAAAAAAGCCTTAAACTGAATTTGTATGGTTGATTTCGCTGTAAGTTTACGTACATTTGAAACGCTTATAGCAAAACTAAACTTTCCCAAACAGAATTGAAACGTCATTATCACAATAAAATTTTTATTGGATATTTGCAAGATATCTACTTTCTTTAAGCAATTATAATTAAATTATTATGAATAGCGTAATTATTTTGATGAAAAGATCCTGAAGAAAAAAGTTGAGGTTTAATAGTAGCAGCGCTCTGTGTGAGGATATTTGGGTCTTAGCATGAATAGTCAGTCTAAAGTTGGAGAGACAGCTTTTCTGCTTTTCATTTTCTTTTTTTCTATTTCACTTTCCATTATTTTGACGAATAAATGGTCAATTTGGCTCAATTACTTGCCTGTGGGCCGTAGGATCTAGATTCGAACTTTATTCTGGGAAAGGTCCCCAGGCTCACCTAGCCCTCTGTCAAATGAATACTTTCAAATGATCCTTGAATTTTTGTGTATTCTGATGGTATTGGAGACAAAGGTTTCAATTATTATTTCTTTACTTTAAGATTGCTCTTAAATCTTATAAATTGCTTACTTTTAGACTTACTTATAAAAATCTTATACTTTAAAATCTCTTCTTAAAGTTTGCTTATCATAAATTTATCGTAATGTTGTAATTCAGGTAAAGTAAAAGCAGTGTATTTTTGATAAAACAAAAAATGCTTTACTTTAATTTTGATTTGTGAACCATGTAGAGAAGACTTTGTAATTTAAGTGAAATATTTTAAATTTGAAAAATGAAATAGTCAAGCAAATTCTTAGTTTGTTGTTGACTAGTTTTCATATATGTTTGTTTTTAAAATCAAAGTTAACACTTTTTTCCTTGTATCTTACGATATTGTTGTAAATAATTATTAATGTCATATGTTTGTTTTTAAAATCAAAATTAATATTTTTTCCGTTGTATCTTATGATATTTTTATAAATAATTATTAGTTTTCATAAGTTATTTTGTTTTTAAAATCAAAATTAACATTTTTTTTTTCTTTGTATTTACATATTGTCCCATTTTTAACTTTTTTGGGATTGGTTAATCATCAGATGTTACGAAAAATCAAAAGAAACATTTACATATTTTTTTTTATAAAAAAGACAATTTTTATTAAAATTCTTGTAAAATTGCTGTTAACAATATTTACAAACCTTATCAAAACCCGTAAAAACGTGTAAAATGACTAGGAAAATATCTTACATAAATTCATAACAGCCTGTCATTTCATTAGCTGCGAAAACATTTTTAGACCTCATACAATAACTTAACAGTATCATAAATAGCAATCACAAAATCTGCAAAGAATCAATGCAAGTCAATTAACTGCTGAGTAATGGTTCAGCAAGTAATTGCACGTTGACGTGGTCTAGGTCCGTTTGAAAGCGGATCCAGTTATGGGCGGGAAGACATCAACGACCGACTGGAATGGGAAAAATGCCAAGTGAAGGTGTTCAACAACCAAGATGTACATACTTGACATTTCAGATTGACAAGTAATAGTTACAGCAAATTAAAAATCTAAGTTTTTCACAAAAACAGGACAAGAAATTTTCATTAAAAAAAAAATGTAGTCCACATATAATTAAATTTAGAATTTTACAGAGATGTTATTTTAGTATTTGATATATTAAGAAAACATTTTTCTGTTTCTTTTAAAAGCTTAGATGAAAATGTTTGAAATATCAACAACAAAATGCTTTAAATCAATATTATACAGTGGAATATTATGAAGTAATACTATTATGTAAATATTATGAACAGGAGTGGCATGTTTAAGAAAATAATATTATGCATTAATACCTATTTTTTTTTATATAAATAAAATTGCCTGCCTTTACAAAATATCACAGATCAATATTTAAAAGACCTAATATTCAGCACTTAGACTACTAATAAAAAGTCTTGGACAATAATTAAAAAATACAAATAAATAATAAAAAAAAGAGTTAGGTCAAAATTATTTAAACGATAGCTGACAAAAATCTCACTTATTCTGTATTTTTCTCTTCTATGTTGAAGAAAATCACATGATTATTTGGAAACAAAAGTAAGAAATTTAAAATAAATAAATAACATTTGTGTGAGGTAGCTGCTTTAGACCAGTTAAATTTCCGGTCTTAATTTAAATCCTTACTTAGAATTTCAACTCTAAAATTCACTTTTACATTTAATAATATTGTTCTTCTCTTTTATTTTGAGGTCAGCTCGCCCTGAAACATTTGAGACGTACGGTTTTCAGATGATAGCGTTAAGTTGCTTATTAATGTAAGAAAGTGACAAAGAACAAATGAAAGACGAAAGGAAGTCTGTCTAAAATAAAGTGAATAAATAAATAAATAAATAAATAAATAATAAACTGAGCACATGTTCATCGTCTTTCCTTAAAAAAAAAAAAATTCAAAATATGCCATTTTGCACAATGAAATTTTTCATAAATGTAAAGTATGTTAAAATTAGATTACCTATTTCACAAATATCAAAATTGTTCGTAATGATTTTCACTATCTCATTATTTCATAAATACTAGGAATAAAAGAATAAATAATAGTTCGGGCAGTTAAATTTGGCAATAAATATATAAATACAGTAGATGATGGATGAAGTGCACAATTTTCAGTCTTAAATTGTCAAAAACCTAGCAGTTCATTTTGTTTTACTCTATTTTCGTGCATCCGCAGGCTGTGTGGTTCTGGAATGTCAGTTGTTTGTAAGAAAAGGAACCTGTGCTTATACTGAATGTCGTGAAAGTCAGAGTGACGTCTTTGTGTTCCACTGCACTACACACGTGGCCAGATGGACAGCATCCTGTATCATTTCTGCAACGGTGAAGAACGGTACATTCCGGCACATAACGGACGACTGAATTGGACACTTCGTGCTGGATGTGTACGACGCGCGGCTGGGGAATGGAGCACTTAATGTCGTTCAGCACGCGGTGGTAGTGGCTTTTCCATTCTTCTGCGAGTTTGGCATTCGACTGCGCCGCTCCGCCGTTGACCGACTTCTTCCGCGAAGGAGCCGCCGAGAGGAACGAGCTGAAAGCGGTCAAACACACTAAGGCGACGATGAACACGTTGTAGGAAGCCATAATGAAACTGATGATAATATTTCACTTTAAAAACAAAGCACGAACACTGGCTGAATCGTGCTGGGAATAATAATCAGGAAAACCTCAGGAGAATAGGAATTGAGTTCTACGCTTGTACCTACAGGGAATCCAACGATGACTGTGGCTTATCTCGATGTTGTTATCTCTGCTCGGATTCTGTTCGAAATGAAGCCTTTCATCCCACAACCGATATATAAGCCGTAACTTCTGTTACGAAATCAGAAGCAATTGTGGACCAAAAAAAACCCGCATTCTACTAACGCCACCTGTTGTGGAAGCTCCTTAGACGCAGTCAAGAACGCCGGAAGCAGTGAGTCACAGCAGCCAATTGGAAGCCGACGGGCAGGGAAACACCCACAAGCGTTGGAGTTGTTCCAGATATCAATTGACCGCACGTGCTGTGGAAAAACCTCCCGTAGAAGAGAACAAAATGATGGAGCGGCAAAAATCCCAGACATGAGACAATAAATCACCTAAATCATATCTTAACTCCAGAAGCAGGAAGTAAACAAAAACCGATTTTTGGGAGTTTTGAAATAAAAGTGGTGGGGGGTTGTTGGGGATAATAATTTTCGAAGAACAGAAAGGAGCAATCTAAATAAAAATAGAAGCCAACACAGTAAGGGAAAGTGACCTGTTTTCCCAGCGCATAGAAACCCCATTCTTAAGTGACACAGAGTCAAGGTCAAAAGATAAATAATTGAATAAAAGATTCACCATTAATTATTATTATTATTATTATTATTATTATTATTATTATTATTATTATTATTATTCATACATTATTTTTTTTAAAGAGTAGTCATTTTCCTTTTCTTAGTCTTTTTTAATTACTTTTATTTATATTTTGTGTTTATATATAAAATCGGAACATAATATATTTATTTATATATTAAGAATTTATTTACATATTTCTTTACATATGAAAAAATATGAAATTTGTTAAAAAAGTAATTAAAAACCATATTTCTGTTTCTACAAAGATAATGCCAAATTAGTCTTGCGTCTTTAGCGGCATCTTAATGGAAATTTTAAGTAATTTGGAAATTCAACTAAAATGCAATAATAATGGACTTTCCTCTTTTTAATTTAAGCATTTGATAAAAAAAAATTAATTCAAATTCACACACATAAATTTTTTTTTAAAAAAAATTAATATTTATTTTTCTTTTTTTTCATATATATTTTTAATTTTTTATTTTTTGTAATATTTTAAATGATTTTAAAATTTTTATTTAATTTTTATTTCATTAAATTAAAAAATTAAACTTACTATTAAACCTTTAAAAAATAAACTCTTTACTGTTTCAAAATTGCATTAAATGATGAAATCTTCGCCTTGTAAAAACTCAAAGGTGCGTACGATTATGAGTTTTGCCATTTCATATGGATACGTATTTACGTACGTACTTATTACAGATGTAAAAATATTTAATGAAAAATCATATAACAGTTTGCTTTGATAATTTTGTTTTATTAATGATAAAATTATTGAAGGAAAAAAATAGAAACAAACACTACACAATAAATAAATGACAAGTTCTCGACCTTTCCATTTTGTATGGAAAGAAGCAATGGAAATTTGCTTTTAATCAAGGAAGTTAAAACTAACAAAAGATCAAAATAAAGATTTGAAAAACATTTGATTTACTAAAGATAATTGTAATGTTTCTTTTTTTTTTTTGTTTTTCCATTTTAATTTACAATGTTTGCTGTCTTTGGTGAGTGAGATTAAAGAAAAATATTTTAATAATTAAAAGTTTTAATCTTCCGAATTTATTCAAAGGTCTCACGATTTTAACGAGAGTTCAGCTAAAAACAAAAGCAACAAGGAAAGAGTGAAATTTATACAAAGGTAACACTTTATTACTAAAAAAATTCCTAGTAGTTTAGTTTAGTAATTTACATATTATTATTTTCTGAGAAGTAAAATGTGATTTAGTAATGAAATCACAACGCCAGTATTTTTACAGCTATGTCGTAATGTTGTGAGATTATTTCCGTCTAGAGATGTTTTTCTGAAAAATAACGGAGGACATTGACTTAGATGGTTCTTGAATAAAAGTATTATTAGCAACGATTACTGAAATCATTACGCGACAGTAAAAGAGTAGTGGATATCCTATTGCGTTCAATATCGGTTTGACCACTTCCGGCCTTAGAATGGCGCGAATAAACCTCGGGTAAAACCAGTGCCGTGGGTTTATCTGATATGTTTTGATTCTGTTCCTTACTCATCTTTAATTGTTCTTAGCTTTTCCTTGTTATTTTTCAAATTTACCCACGGATTCAAAATGATTCACAAGAGGATTCACATTCAACTGTTATTATTATTATATCGAAAAAGTTTCAAACCATGGGATTCCCCAGCTAAGACAATTATTATTATTATGTTTGTATGTTTCAAACCTTGGGTTTCCCCAGCAAAAACAATATGGCGGGTCAAGGACCAAAGCACATACTGCCAAGTGTAAAGATGTGTGCAAGAATGATTAGGGATGTGTGCTTGTGTCCATAAATTTCCTAACCATGCGTGTAGTGTTGAGTACCAAAGCCTTCTGCAGTTGTGCATAAGTGTTTTTGTGAAGTCCTAGTGTGCTGAGACTGTGGTGCAATGTGTGAGGCACCAGACCAGTGGCAGACAGAACGATGGGTACAACACGTACTCGATCTTGCCTCCACTGCTTCTGGAGCTCGTGTGCTAGATCAGTGTATTTACTGATCTTGTCTGCGTGAGTTTTCTGCATGTTCTTGCTGATAGGCACTGCAATATCAATTAGATAGGTCTGTTTGTTGACCTTATCAACAAGTGTGATGTCAGGTCTGTTGTGATGTATGGTTTTGTCTGTGTGAATGGGGCGGTCCCAGTATAGTTTATATGAGGGTGATTCTAATACGCTTTGTGGTATGTACTTGTAGTACGGGACCGTGCTCTTAATAAGTGAATGTTTGTGTGCTAGTTGTTGATGAACGATCGATGCTACCTGATTGTGTCGGTGGAGGTAGTCTGTTTGAGAGAGAAGGGGACAGCCTGATATTACGTGGTCGATCGTCTCATGCGTAGTGTGGCATTTCCTGCATTTGTCGTCATGTGTGTTTGCATCGTGTAGAATGTGTTTCTTGTAGTTGCGTGTGGAGATGATTTGGTCCTGTATTGCGATCATGAACCCTTCGGTCTCCCCAAACAGCTCACCACTCGTCAGCCATCTGTTCGACGCTTCCATGTCGACATGCGGCTGGCTGAGTTCGTGATGATGTCTGCCATGGAGTTCCTTACGAGCCCATGATTCACGCAGCTGCTGAGTGTGGGTGTCAGGGGTGGTGAGTGTTGGAGAAGAGTTTTCGAGGTTCAGGGGTGTGAGGTGTGTGTCAGCCTTGACAATGGCTGAGTGAAGTGAGGAGTCTTCTGCTCTTTGGTGGAAATGTTCCCTAAGTATATATACTTGTTTTTCGTGTAGGGTGATGAGGTTGATGAGTCCTCGGCCTCCCTCCTTGCGGGGAAGAGTCATCCTTTCCGTAGCGGACTTGGGGTGGTGCATGTTGTGTTTCGTGAATGTAGTGCGTGTTGCGCGTTGTAGTGCTTCGAGTTCGGTGTTTGTCCATGGAATTATGCCGAACGAATATGTTAGTGTGGGAACGGCAAAAGTGTTGATAGCTTTAATTTTATTTCTGGCGTTGAGTTGTGTTTTGAGGATTTTGTGAACTCGAGCAAGGTATGTGTTCTTCAGTGCATTTTTGATGTTTGCGTTGTCAATGACGCGCGCTTGCTGGAAGCCCAGGTACTTATAGGTCTCTCCCTCTTCCATGGATTGGATGGCCAAACCATGATCCAGTTCAAAACCCTCCAAATTCGAAGTCTTCCCACGTATTATGTGTAACTTGCGGCATTTGTCAATTCCAAATTCCATCCCAATGTCTTTGGTGAACTGTGTGGTGGCTTGTAGTAAATTAGTAAGTTGTGCATTGTTTGTGGCATAGAGTTTAATGTCATCCATGTAGAGTAAGTGTGTGATTTTATATGGTGTCACAGTGCCTGTGGTAAGCCTATAACCGTGTTTTGTGTTATCTAGTATATGGCTCAGTGGATTCAAGGCGAGGCAGAACCAAAGAGGACTCAAGGAGTCTCCCTGGAAAATACCTCTCCTTATGGGAATGGGATCTGTAGTGATGGAGGTGTTAGAGGTGCGTAGGTGTAATGTTGTGTTCCAACTCTTCATCGTGGCAGCTAAGAATGCCGTGATCTTGGGGTGTATTTTGTAGATATGAAGAGTGTGTAGGAGCCAGGAATGAGGGACAGAATCAAATGCCTTCTTGTAATCGATGTATGCGATATGTAAGCTCCTATTCTTCGCGCGTGCCTGGCGCAGGATTACAGAGTCAATAAGGAGTTGCTCCTTACAACCCTGGGAATTCCTGCGACAGCCCTTCTGCTGTTCGGAAAGAATGTTGTATGTCTCGATGTGTGTGTAGATCTTGTCTGCGAGGCAGGAGGTGAGGAGTTTGTAAAGTGTGGGGAGGCAAGTGATTGGGCGGTAGTTTGCAGGTTGCGCTGTTTCAGTGTTCTTGCTCTGTAGGTATGTGACACCCTGTGTGAGGAAACGAGGCATATGTTCTGGATGTTGGATGATGTCAGTGAGTGTAAGCGCTAGTTTTCCATGCAGGGACGTGAACCTCTTGATCCAGAAGTTCTGGACTCCGTCTGCACCAGGAGCCTTCCAGTTGTGTGCATGTTTTAGTGCTGTCTGTATGTCTGCGAGAGTAATCTCATGGAAGGACATGCAGGGTAAGTGTTCAGTGAGTTGCTGTTCCTCTGTTATCCATGGTGCTTTATCATTGTGGGGGATAGGGTTTGACCATAGAGACGACCAGTATTCATGTAAAGCCTCGCTGTTGGGAGTGGCTGTGTTAGTTGCAGTAGAGGAAGATGTAAGGGATCTGTAGAATTTTTTCTCATTGTATTGGAAAGTGTTGTTCTGTTGTTTGCGCAGAGTGCACTGTTTGTATCTCTGTAATCTTTTTGCAAGTGCACTGAGTTTTTGTTTTAGTGTGTCGAGATGTTCCTGAACCTGGTTATGATGATTTGAATGTGAAGGGCGAGTATTTATGTACTTGAATATCTTTCTAACCTGGGACATAAGTTTCTTTGTTTTGTTTCCTGCACAGTATTGTGTGAGCCTGGCTATGTCTCCTCTAAGGTCGCTGATGCGGCCCTCAAGGCGACGTCTCCAAGGGGGGATGTATTCTTGTGTCCGTGCAGTGGGAGGTATGTTGTGTTGTTTGATTCCAAGTGCCCGAATGGTTCCCTGTGCAGCACAGTAGAGTGTTGTATGTATGTCTTCTAATGTTTGGATGTTGTCAAGGTGTTGTGGGATAGTGTGTGTGTTGAGATGGTATATGACTGTGGCGAGTTGTTTTGATGTGTGTACTTTGGGGAGTGACGGCCTGAGTGTGGGGTCTGTGCCTGTGTATTGTGCAAGTGCAGTGTAGAAATGATCATGAGCTGCAAGTAATATTTCATTAGTTGTATTGTTGGGGCATGTGTACTGAGGGGTAGAGATTGTTTCTGTGTTTTCCATAATGGTGTCTTCTGGTGGGGTGTGGTTTGGTGTCCTGTGGTTGGATTCAGCGACTTCTTCTTTAATTTGTGCAAGTATGCATGGGAGAATAAGATTGTTTACTACAATTGAACGTCGCTGATCCGCTACCCGCTGTTCGCTAAGCCCTAACGATGGATAGCGTGTGGTGAAAGCTTGGTGTAGTGCCTGTCTGTATCCTGTTAGTTGAGTACCTAAATTTGTAACACTGAAGAAGTCGCGCATAAGATCCTGGTTCATCTGTGGTGACCATCGGATGCGCTGGCGTGGTTTCCCAGTCTTGGTGGTCGCCTGCTCTGAAACAGACGAAACACTTCCGACTGTTCGGGCTGGATGGTGTTGCCCGGGCATTGTGGTAGCCATACTACAGGATGGGGTGCCACTTTCTCCACCACCACCTGCGGGAGACTGTAGTATATTTTTCGAACGGAGGCCTCTGCCTAACCCCCGAACGCGGGTGACTTTATCCTGCGCCACACCCGATGCAGCATGATCTATATTAGAACGTGTTCTCATCATAAATGGTTGGACCCTTTAGCCTACCCTAAAGCTAGTGTAGTTCCCGCCCCCACCGCGAGGAGGTAGGGTCCAACCATTTATTATTATTATTTTTTAATGCGCACTCCTACAAAAATATATTTTAAAAAGCAATTTATCAAGCACGTGCTTATACAGAGGGCTCAAGGGGGCCCTGGCTTCCCACCCCCGAAATCTCAAAATATTATAAATCTCAATCTATTATAGATTAGCCTTATTTCTTTCATTTTTATTTTGATTCAATATCAAATTAAAAGGAGCTTGACAGTCCTCGCCCCGAAATTTTGAAAATAACGTTGTTTTTTTTTGTTTTGTTTTTTATCTGATTGTTGCTGGTCAGATCCCTAACTTGGCCCCCCCACCCTCACGAAATGACTCCTACATATGCCTTTGTTAACTAGTTATACAAAGTTTACAACAAGGAGTTTATAGAGATGGAAGTGGTGCCGATTTAAAAAAAAAAAAAATCTCAAATGCAATTAATTATTGCTTAGAAATTACTGAATAAAAATTAAGAAATAAAAATTTATAATTTATGACAGACAATTTATAATTTATTCAGAATGAATATAAATATTTTTTTTAACTCGCCTTCCTATGATAAATTTAGAAAATATCAAAAATAATATAGTAGAAATTTATCTTGATGAATATCGATTTAAAATTTTTCATTATCAAAATTGCGATTTGAAAAGAAGTAGATACAAACAAATGACTATCGAATATATGGCGACGAATATTTATATTGTTGAAAAAAATTATATAGCGTGTGTAAGTCCGCAACAACGGCAGCGTTGCCAGACAACTGGAGTATTTTAGATAAGGAAAATATTTCAGAATCTAAAAACAAAAATACTGTATTACAGAGAAATTGCTTAAAATTGTAAATATTGCATTGCATGTATTTGTTAGAAGTTAAACTTTAATGTATTTTCGTAAGTTTAGTTTTTAGTTTACTTGGTGTAATTTTTTTTTTTTTTTTTAATGTTGTTTTCCATTCATTAACTATAATCATGTTACATATACGAGGCTTCCGGAGCGAAGCAACGGGCAGCCGTCTAGTTATTTTAGTAAAAGTGAAGGACAACTATTGGGTCTGTGCTTCATTGCTTCACACAGTTTTTAATTACAAAACACCGGACAACAGGAAATGTGTCGAATACTGAAAAGTTTACCTTGAGAATGTTTTGGCACACCTTTCAATACGAGTTGATTCATTGATATGAATTGTATTGAAATATTATTCAGTAATTTATCCATTTTACCAGGAAAAGTTTGATGGTCGTGAAATCATTTTGCAATGGCGTGCCTTCCTTTTTTTCGCATTCGCGTATCGAGAGACCACACTTACAAAATCAAAACAAAACTGAACAAAAACTGGGCTTGCCTATTGACGCCCAAAATATGAATATCTGTTAGTTTTGTTTTGAAAATGTTAATCAAGGTGGAGGGTTTCGAGAATGAAGTTGATAAAAATTGCTATACAAAAGTAGGGGATTTATTTTTTTGTTTTCGGCACCTGGAATGAGCCTTCAGGTTCAAATCAAATTTAAGAAAAAGAAAAGAATCATATTTTTGCTACAGCGCCCTCTGCCCACTAGCTATGTTACCTGATTAGAAGCGAAACAGCTGTCCTTCAATCTAATTCTTGTATACGTAAGTTGGTTAAGCGTCGAAATACAATTGGTAATCCATTTCAAGTTTGCGCGAGCTTTTTATTTTATTTAAAAGTAAATGGATTTCAATGATAAAGTATTTAAGTACTGCAAAATCAAAACACAGATGTTGAATTATTGTAGCTTCTTTTTGTCCCTTTTTTTTTTGTAATAAAACGCAACATTTTAAGGAAATTAATACTAAATTCTTTAAGGTCTTTTTCTTTCTTTTCTATCCTGTGTTTACAGTTCTAAAATTGAAAAAAATTTTTTTTTTTTTTATAATTAATGGCCCCATATCGTCAAAATTTCTTTTCATTTTTTTTTAACAAATGTTCTTTGATTTTAATTTACTGCCTTTTTTATTTACATTTATCTTTTTATTTTCTGTTCGGAGGAGACAAAGAATACAATACAATTTTTTTGTAGTAAACGACATTTTGCTATCCAATTTCGACATTGGAATGTAATCAAATCCAATTAATGGCGTCGAGAGGCATGTGCGATATAGCCGTCACACAGGGCTTCGAACCAGCGGGATCGCTAAATCTCTTAACTTTCTTATTCCATATATAACTTGTTTTAAAATTTCCTTTGGAACAATTAATTAATATTAAAGTTAATTAATGTCGTCAATGTCAAATCCCTTATATCAACTTTTTATTTTTTTCTCTTGTGACAACTTTAATTCAATTTAAGTGAAACAATAACGTATATATAGTTATAATAATGTACATATAATTGTGTATATAGTACTAATCGGGATTGTCCTGTTTTTTTACTTTTATTTTATATTTAGATGGTGAATATGTTGTGTTTTGTTTTGTTTTGTTTTGGTTTGTTTTTGTTTTGTTTTGGTTTGGTTTTTTTTTTCCATTTTGTTTACTTTCTATTAGTCGGACAGTCTGTTTCTTTATTTTTATTTTTATATTAGTCTTACCTTAAACTTTCTAACACAGCTTTCCAAAAATAAAACACTGTCTTGAAATTCGTAGATCTCATTAGTGGATCTGTGACTAAATTAACGTGGATCTCCCCTCCCTTCCCCCCCCCCCCCCCCCCCAAAAAAAAGAAAGAAAAAAACCTAGAATGGCATAAAAAACAAGAGTGTCACTGTATTCTGAAGTTTAGCATGCCTGCCGTTTTTAATTCTTAAGAGGATTGCTTACAGTTGCTTAATACGGGACTTCCCCTCAAGAAAAGAAAGATGACAGAAAGAGGAGGTTAAAAAAAAAAAAAGAAGAAGAAGAAGAAATACAACCGGAAAAAGCTCAGTGGACGGAAGTGTTAATGAAATATTTTCCTCGAAGGCGTAGAGGTATTTGCTATTCCGTTCGTGAAACAGGTCATTACCATGTTGCTTATTACGTAGGACATCCAAAGGAAAAAAAAAAAGGACAGGAATGAGGTTAGACCTCCCACCTGTTTTCTAAAGATGAAGCAACATTGTATCGAAACGGGAAATATTATATATAATGCGTTTTATTACTTTCCATTTATAGAATGCTTTTCAATGAACTTGGCGGGAAAATGCAAAGGTCACGACAGAAGATACGTCATCATCAACATTTTCTTTTGCTATCCGAGTTATATAGGCTATCAAGTTAGTTAGTTATTTAAAAATTGAAATTTAATATTAAAATTTACAACTGACAAATTATTTATATCAATTCTTTATCATTATATAAATACCGTGCCTAATATACATAGCTGCTAAGATAAGAAAATAACCTGAATAAATAATATAAATAAACTGCATGAGTGATTTAAGGAATAATGGAAGGCAATACTGATTTTAATAATAACACACCAGTTTTTACACGTATCATACAATTTACACTACAATTGTCTGTGGCAAGAATTTTCATACAATTTTAAGATTTATCAAACTCTTATTTTGCGTAAGATTTTTCCATTATAAGAATTATTATATAAAATTCTCTTTGTAAAGAAAATGAAATATATATATATATTTCACTTACTGTTGTATCTCTTTCTTAATAGAAACTCTTTAGTAGAAACGAAATAGTGATAATAAGAAAACTTCTACCACAATTATAATTAACAAATAAAAACTAAACTAGGTTTTAAATATTCTATCATCTTTAATAATGAGAATGAAAATTATGAAAATATATAATAAAAATGGAAAGTAATCATTATTAATGATAAATAAAAACTTTTCAATTATTAAAAAAAAAATGGCGTTAAAACTGATTAATCAGAAATAAATCAGAAATCAATTAAAACTGACTGATTTTTTTTTTTTAAATTCTATATTCTCAAGTTTGTGTGAATTTTTTATTAGCAGTAAACAAGCATCTTATCTCTCACACGTAATTTTTTTTTTCCTCCTGAAGGGGTTTTTTAAAAAAAATTAGGCTAGGAAAGAGATGCCTGTAGACATAATTCGTTTTTGTTTTGTTTTTCCTCTGTAACAAAAAAGAAAATTCCTACCCTTCATTATTATTTGCCTGTAATACACTAGGTTGGAGAAAAATAAAAAATTAAATACATTTCGGGAAGGGCCACATTGGAAAGCCGGGCTCCAACTATAAAAAAAAAAAACGCGGGGGGGGGGGGGGGGGCGCGGGCGTTCAAGGTCATTTCAATCAGTCATTCGACCGAAAACAAAAAAAGAAAAATGGGGCCTAATATTTTTGTGATATCGGGATTTTGGGGTAGGAGGCTATCTCGACCTCTCCCTCTTTTCCAGTATATGTACTTAATATTTTATTTTTGATACAAACAAGTGAATATAACCTCGCTTAGTATAAAGGCTCCAAAGTTAATCCTTGAAAAAGATTAAGTTTTATTTTATCAATCTTTTTATTCTATTTTTTTTTACTATCATGAATCGTTTTGGAGAACTACGATGATTAGGATTGAATAGGCAGGAATTAGAAATAGAAAAATACCATGCTTCTTTTGCGAAGACTGATTTTTGTATTTGTTTTTTTCGAACGACGCATTATTTTTGCAAAGACAGACCAGGCGTTTACGCGCTGGAGAGGGGAATTCACTTTTGTGCATAGAGGAAGTAAAAATTTTCAAATTTGGGGTCGGTTTAGGCAAGCGTGTAAATACCATTCCGTTCCGGGAGAAGGATCAGGAAAAAATTTTCTCTCTGCCTATCTCACTATTCCATAATTTAAATGAGTATTGTTGCTTAACTTAAAGCTCAATTAAAGGAATTTTGTGGAGTCTCAAGCCCGATGATATGTCATTTAATATTCCACTACGGTTATGTTCAGGATGTCTTTTTATATTCCGAGTAGTCACTTATGTTTATATTCCGAGTATGCACCACTTTTCTCTTCAGGTAAATTTACTCAGCGTAGCTAATGTTTTAACGCTAAAACGAACGCCGCCGCCCCGGTATCCGAGAGGCAGACAAATGCGAATCATAACCTTTTTTTTTTTTTTTTTTACAAATGCCCGGGCTCGTAGCTTGATCAGCTTTCTTCAGGCCACAACTAGGGGCGAGATATTATGTCTTTAACCGACGAATCGTTGCCCAGGGTACGCCAAGGAAGGCAGCATCAAGTGATACCCGCAGGAACGGACAGAAACAGAAGAAGAAAGAAACATCCATGCCACGCCCGGGATTCGAACCCGGGTACCGGCACACTGGCCGCAACGGCAGACCGCCGTCTAGACCGCACGGCCACGCCGGCACGGCACGAATCATACACCAACCAAGCAAACAGAAAAATGTTAATGTCGTCACTCCCTACCTTAACTATAGAGCATATCTAACTACCTTACAACTGCACAAGTACAAGTGATTCAAGAGATTTAATAAAAAAAAACCACACACATCAAATTATGAGGAATTATGAATTCCAGCATTTTATATGTAAAGTTTCCATACTTTTTTAATAGATCTTTCCTTCTAAAGCCTCTACTATTAAATATTCTAAACATCTCACCAAATTTAAATGTAAAAAAAAACTACATTTAATACTGAAAGCAAATTTTCGAAAAGATTGCG
>JAFIDM010000001.1:92497346-92531670 GCA_023159025.1 Thereuonema tuberculata
CGCAATCTTTTCGAAAATTTGCTTTCAGTATTAAATGTAGTTTTTTTACATTTAAATTTGGTGAGATGTTTAGAATTCCAGCATTTTCTTGTTAATAATAGCCAATAACAAAATTTATTTATCCGTATAAGGTTTCGACTATTTATTTATCTAAAACTTTTAATTTTGTAACTAATAGCTTATGGAAAGTTCAACAAAATTTTAATAGGTAACAGTGATGTAGCAAAAGTATTTAGTTTGGTTTGTTTGTTTTTGTAATTCTAAATTTTGTCTACCTGTTACGAAATCGATTGTTTGTTTGTTTATTCCTGGGGCAAGTGATTAAATTCGTCCCAAGGCTACATGGAAATATTTTCCAATCATACAAAAATAGTAGGTAATAATTTCTGCTAACCCCCCCCCCCCCCCCAACAAAAAAAAAACAAAACATAAAATAATAATTGTGTCGCCTTGTAGTCTTTGCGCCTCTTCACTTTTCCAATATGTATATTACTGCGGGGCTATTTTTAATTTTATTATTATTATTTGGTCATGTGTTGGGATTGCTATCCATTTGCATAGACATATTCAATCATTCTATTATTCATCTGATAAGTATCTCTTTGCAGGGAATGATTCAGAATTCGTGATTAAGCGTCTGTCGTTCAGAAAGGAAGCATCTACTTGACGGGGAAAGAAAGAAGAAGAAGAAAATAAAAAAAAACAACAACAGCAACTTGCATCCACGTGCGTAACGTGGACTTGGAATTTCCTTGTCGGAATTCATGATGGTGACAGAATTGACATCAACAGAAATTTCACTCACCAGAAAATAACAAGGAAACTAATAACACCTAACAGGAAACGAATAATTGAAAGGAAATTTCACCTTTTTCTGTAATAGTTAAATATAAGTTTTTGTTTTGTTTACTTCCTTAAGGGTAATTAGGTTAAGTTTAAGTGTTGTCCTAATAAAGTTGAAGCAAGTGAATCGATGTGCTTGACAAGCATACGGTATTTTAAAGATGAAACACGACCTATGTTTTGAATTGTCTTGTTTAGATCCTTTTGGAGGAATTCGCGTTGAAAAGATGACAGAACTAATGGCAGACAAGAATAATAAAATCTCAACGATGACAAAGAACGTATCTTTGCTAAATTCTAAGCATCGTAATCTATTTTCATCCAACTTGTTTTTATTTTAATTTGCCTTTAATTGAGTAATCTTCCGTTTCTAATGTTCCCATATCTTTAATATCTTTTATTTTACCTTTAATTTTTCTTTCTTTTTTTAAATCCTGTGATCTAAAAATGACTATAAATTTTTTACATATAATTTTCACACACAATAATATAAATTTTAATACATACAATGTTTTAAGAAAAGTCCAAAACTCAGTTTTATCTTGGGGAGGGAAATATCAAATTAGGCGGCCAACATCTAACAATCAAAGCAAAAAAACATGAGATTGAAATAAACCCTACATAACTCTTAAGTCTAGCGTTTCAAACTTAATTATTCTTTTGTCTTTTTTTATTGATTTATTCCTTTACAGCGATCTCCGTAAGATCCTTTTTGTTTTATTTATTTATTTTTCCCTTTCTACACGATTACGAAGTTATTTTGTTTTTGTTTTTGTTTTTTTGTTTTTTTTGTCCTTTAAAAGTAATATTGGAATAAATATAAATAAATAAATAAGTAAATGAAATGAACTTATCTTTATAACAAATTGCAAGTCGCATTCAAAGTGTGATGAAGTTACACAATCCTCAAATAAGAGAAGAAAAAAAAAATTCATTATTCAAAGCAAGCATTATTTTCGGTAACAATGATCAGTAATGACAAGAGAAATGGGGTGGCGCAACGTCGCGTCGTTTTGAGAAAGGGATAGTAGAGTTCAAATTAATAAGCATGCTCGTACATTTAAATAAAATGCTCAAACTAACAATGAATAACTATTTGTTTTTGAATTCTCGTATTAACTGAATGTTCAGTTCAATTTTTACGTGAAGTTAATGTTGGAATGATGCCAACATAAGAATAAAAATGAACGGAAGTGGGTATTACCATCTGATTGAAGGGTTAAGTTAGTCTTCATGAGATCATTGTGGACTTACTCATCTGAATTCACATTAATAACGACTAAGAATACGGCCTTAAATGTTATGATAACTTACCGTTGTCTAGGTAGAAGGGAATTTGGAATCATTTAAACTAAAGGATTATTATTTTATATCTTATGAGAAAATTGATTTATTTATATAGTACTGATTTTATTTTGTAAGATTTGACCAAAGATCTGATTTGTAAATCAGACTAAGACTTTACTAGGTGAAAACTTAGAACAGCGGTTTTACGCTTATTGACGATCATCAGCCAGGAGTAATGATTAATAAATAGCAATGTCTCAGGACAGATTCGTGTAATAAACATTTGGTTTCATTTATTGATAATTATTGATACAGTTTTTCGATTAAAATTTTTTTTTTATTAGTTTCTTTTTTTTATTAAATAAAAAGTTTATTTAATGACTGCATAAATAACTGGCACAAGAATTTCCTTTTTGTTTTTAGTTTTTTTTTTTTTTTTTTTTTTAACTTTTCATCTTCAGTTGCCTGATTTCAAAAATTATAGCCTAATCTATATTACTAAAATATTTTATTTCTCTGTCTGTCCGGCGCAATTGTTAATTATTATTAGTTTCCCTTGCTGAGAAAGTCAGATTATAAAATTTTCTTTTTTTTTTTTTTCGCCTTGCATGGAATTCGAACCGAGGACCTTCGTCCTCGCAGTTAGGAACGCTAACCATTGGACTACTGCTGATCCCCCCAACATCCAATTCTACTTTTATTCTATTTGTTCGCGCGCTATCAAATAATGAGTCATTCAAAAAGGAATAAAATATCACTTTTTGCCAAAACCGCTTGGAATCGATTCTTCTTGGATTATCTCATACTTACCTGGGGGAGACAGGGGGGTGGCCTAATTGTTACTATTAAAAGAATTCATCGTAACTTAAGTAATTATTATAATATATTTTCTTTTACGTGAAGTTTACTAATTTCTTATAATAAAAAATACTTCTACGAAAAAAATCCTTTAAAAAAAAAAAGACATTCTTTTTTCCTCATTTTTTTTTTATCTTTAATACTTTTAGGATTTCTTTTCAATGGCAAGCATAAACAAAAGTACTATTTTAAACGTATCTACTATTTGGAGGAACTATTTTCCTATTTTTCTTATTTCTAAGTCCTATTTCCCAATCTACCTTCAAATGAGCTTAATCGCTCGAATTTATTCTTCACATATGATTATAATTTTGTGCCTATTTAAAGGATTACTCAACTTTGTGTAAACTTGAAAGTTGAATATACAATATGTAACACGAATTTATACAACAGAGTTTTATACAACTTTGTGTAAACTTGAAAATTGAATATGCAATATGTAACACGAATTTATACAACAGAGTTTTAGAAATAAAAGCTTCAAAGCTTGACAATTTTAACTCGATGCAAATCTGTCTGTGAGTAATCTGTCATCATGCGATCAAAGCGTTGTAATCACAGTATTCTATTCATTTGGGCCTTCGTACACCCCTTTACTGCGGCCGCGAGGGTCTAAACCCCAGAATTAACAATGACCAATGAAGATCGAAAAGAAACGGAAGGAGATAAATATAGGAAAACAACATATATACATACACACACACATCTATATACACACATCTACACATATATGTATACACACACATATACACATACATATATACACACATACGTACATACATATATACGCACACACATACATTCATACACACATACATACATATATATATATACATATACACACACACATACATATATACACACATTCATACATACAATCATACATACATACATACATATACATATACAAAATTAAAAAAAAAAAAAAGAGAGAGAGAAGCATCCAAGCAGCCAGGATTCGAAACCAGGTTCAGTATTCACAGTAATTATTTATGCTAAAGTAATAAGAAAGCTGAAAGGAAATTTAACGTCCCCTATGATTCAAAGATTTAGCCAATAAAGTAGGTCAAAAACCAATACGATGGAACTAGAATTTCGAAAGTTGGCATACCAACCATAAAAATTCTGTTATTATTACAAACAAATGAAAAACGTATTTGTTTTGGGAAAAATATACTGTAATAACGAAAGCAAAAACCATTCCTAGAAAGTTACAAAATTAATAATAGTTTTTACATCAACATCAATAGATTTTCCTTCCTAAGAAGTGGACAGTGATGTAGAAGAAAACATTTCCACCGAAAATCCTTGACTTCAATTGACGTTACCCTGGAAGATGGATGAGTAATTACTGGCAGTAGGTAAGGTTATTTATTATCCACTTGAAGGCGTTATTACGTAGTAAATTACGCGAATATCGATATTAGGTCACTTCTTTATGAGAAAAGGAAATGAAATGAAATTCTTACAATAAATAAAACACTTTTAAATTGATCAATAATTTGAAAGGTTGTTTTATTTTTTTTCCCTGAAATTAGTTGATATTTGATATTTTTTGAAAATTTTCCTTAATTCTTTGTTTTGAATTTTTCAAATTTAAGCTCTCTAATAACAATAAGAATCATATCTGCCTTAATATAGAACAGTGATCGTAAATGATGAATGCTGATTACCACTTAAACAAAAACCAGAGGATATTGCATTACTGAAATATCGATTAATGCGAATTAAAGACGTTGAAAAAATTATGTATTAAACAATCTTATTTTTCATTTTTATATTCAACTTTTAAAAGTTAACGTATTAATCCCACGGTAGCCTACTTGAGTCTTTGGGTCGCAGGAAATACGGCTTCCAGCGTTTCCTGACCAAGAGGAATGAGATCGGGTGGTCAACCCATGCCCGCCCGCCTTCAACCCTCGGGAAAGAAATCCGGTACCCGTTTAACAGAGGGCAGGGTAGACCCAAGGAGCAGTCTTAGGCTTCACAGGAGATATTCTACATAAATAAAATATAAGTTATAGATACAAAAGAAACACGGATATAAACGATACTGAATTACTTTAAGAATTTTTATTTTTATTAAATAAGAAAGAAAAGTCAGATAATGTGGAATGCCGAATAATCAAAGTTCACAAATTAATTAATGGTTATGGACATCCAAGTAACAATCACTAGGAAGGTATGTCCATAACATTTGGATTGTTATTCCTAAGCGTAATACATAGTTAAACATTAATAAAATTAATTGAATAACAACTCGTCGTGTTTTTAGTAGTTTTCGGGATTGTTACATCATACTTTAAGCGTGAGATGATTTATAAGTTTTATATTATAGGGAGAAACTCAATCCTCTCGCTGTTATTCATTGACCTCAATTTTTTTGGCTTACTCATGAACAAAATTGATTCTGGGATTTGATTTCAGGATTCTCATGGGACGCAGGATTTAAAAGAAAAAATACTGAAAGGGTTAAAACAATGATAAGCTTTCAAAGGTGAAGGCCAACACGCTATAAGAAAACAAAAAAAATAGGTAAAAATTATAAATTAATTGAAGTGCATAAAACGCATTCAACTTGTTTTATTAAAAATTTTGCCATTAATTTTTTTTTTTATATAATAGAGCTGTTCAAGTATGACGTAAGCATTCAGGAGGGGTGGGGCTCAAGCTTTGCTTATTTTTTGCTGACAACGGGGTGGGGGAGATCAAAGCAATGCTTACGTAAGATAGACAAACAGTTTTTTCTTCAGTATTTCATGTGTATTTCAGTTTTACAATGGTATTTTTATTGTTAATGATTTGGCAAATCTTACGTAAGCGCAATGGAGGGGCTTTTGCTTATTATTGCTTACAAGGTGGGGAGGGAGGGGTCAAAAATGACTAAAAATATGCTTACGTAGTACTCGAACGGCCCCAAAGGATTGGAATTAATCTTTTAATGTTGTTAAATAAATGTTGGTTATAAATATTAACCCCCCCCCCCCATTTTACAGAACTTTTCAATTACATGAAAAAATTAGCTATTTTTATCTATAGCTTTTTATAGAATCATGGAATGAATATAGAATACGATAATACACTACGATTCGAATGCTATTACTACAATTTAAAATCTTTACAATGAATTGTTACAATAGTAATTAAGTTATTTATAAATATATTAAGGTAAAATATTTACTCTGAGAGAGAGATGAGATGAGATCAGTCACAAATGCTGGAATCATTCCACTCGAAAATACAAAGTATGTGAATAAAATGAAAAGAAGCGGCCTTCATGGAGTACTTGTTATCATGGTGATGTCCAGAACTGTACGATCTCTGTTACCTCAATTTTAGTGAACTTCTGTATTTAAGGGTTTTACATAAATTCTTAAATTCGAAATCCAATTTAGATGTAAATATATTAATTCGTTGTTTTTACTTAAATTCCGTATTTTTTTTTAAGAATATCAAAATATATTTTTTTAAAAATCTAAATTAGCAAGCTCAATAAAAAAACAAAATCAAACCTAGATTCGTACAAATATTAAAATAAGTATTTCTCGTATTTGACATAAAACTACTGCGAATAATCTCTGTTTATTCTCTACTTAATGGTTCTTAAGCCATAAACCACTTAGTCCTTATTAATTCCTTTTATCAATAATTATGTCCTTATATTATCGATTAAATATATTAATATTTTAATTACAATAATAGAGACTTCTCTTACTGTTATTTAAAAGTCTAACAGAGGAAAAAAATTGGGTGAGACTGAAAAAAATAAAATGAATAACAAATGGGAAGAATTACAAATAGTGATGAAATGTGAATTGACCAACTTGAAAACCACAAACGGATGGACGAGACGAGGAAAGTCATCGATATTACGAAGAAAAAGATATTACAGAAGAAATAGAATTTCTGTATTTAGGGTTGAATGAAATTAGATCAAACAAATCTTAAAGCATCTACTTACTTTTGAATTTAATATAACTATAATTAGTAAGAATATAATTAATGTGTTATTAATATAATTAATACATAATTAAGAGAATAATAGTAATACATTAGAAGTATAATAGTAATAGCATTATTATTAGTTATTGTTAGTATATTACTACTACTATATAATACTGAAAGCACAATCAATGCAGAACTGGATTGAAACAATTTATAATGAATCAAGCAATAAGTAATGCATGTGAAAAGCATGTAATGCATTCGACTTTTGAATTGATTCTCTTTCTTCCGAGAAGGTTCATGACCAAACCATTGACATTTCAATTCATTTTGATCGCAATTATTGTCCAGTCACTGACTCTTGAAGCTTACTTGCGTCATCAAGATTATATTGTAATAGAAATGCAGATTATTTCGAAGGAATAAAGACAAGCAACTGATAGCACTGTAGTTATAATTCAGATAAAACATTAATTAATCACTCCAAATTGCTGTTAATTTTAACCTTATATAATTTTAATTTCAATAAAGTAGAGTTAACCAACACGTAATTAAGTGTCAGTGATGTAATATTTGATTATAAAAGTAATACAAATGCTGACGTGCACTTCTGTAAATTTACTAAACACATTCAAAATAAATTATCTAGTTAGCTTTACCAGTGATCACATCTTTATTGGATGGTTATGGATAGCCATCTTATAAATTTGCACAGTCAATGTAACATTGTAATTAATGGCATTCCATTCAGGGATGCCATGTAAATTGTCATGTTATTTCATATGAGTTTATTTAATTTTTAAGACATTGTATATTTAATTACTATATCAACTGTGCTGTGAATTTAGGGGAAGAGCGGAGAAGCCTTTCATTCTGTATCCAAAATTTTAAGAAAAAAAAAATATTGTAATGTAACAAATAATAAAAACAAAATTAAGTTTTGACTCTTCAGCTATCACAGCTTACCTGTAACAAATATCACAGCTTACCTGTAGGTCTACTGTGGAAATTAATATTTCATGTGAACCTCTCACGCTTAAACAATGAAAAGAGACACTCAGAAACGCCATGGAAGAAGCTTATTTTTATTTTTTATTTTTTATTTTTATTTTTTTGAAGGGATTGGGCGGGGGGGCAGTTTTGTTGGAGGAAGCTTCGATTTTTGTTAAAA
The DNA here is from genome assembly GCA_023159025.1 of Thereuonema tuberculata. NCBI lineage: Eukaryota > Metazoa > Arthropoda > Chilopoda > Scutigeromorpha > Scutigeridae > Thereuonema > Thereuonema tuberculata. The sequence continues at coordinate 92,505,451 of JAFIDM010000001.1, forward strand.
ATAACGAAAAAAAGAAATTTTGGACACGTTATCTAGGAGAAACGTGACAAATAGGGGCATGGTTTTTATTTATTTTTAGTAAAACTCTCCTTCTTTTTTTTTTCTTAAACCGTCCTCTTATGACCTTAAAACTGTGTGTAAAGAAAAAGAGTGATTGGATAAATAGTCTAGTCTGGATATATCGTATAAATTAGTTTTATAGTTATTCTAGAATAATTATAATTATAATAATTATAATAATTTTGCCTGTTCAAAAATTAAATCATCAAAAAAATTCATTCTCACGTTTGACTTGTTTATTTTCACTTATTTTGTCAGTCAGTGAAAGCAAAAAAGACCAATACACTGGCGGTGGAATCCAATGACATTCGCGACATGCATTAGACAAAAGTAAAATTTTGCTTTATTCTCTAAGTAACAACTTAGACCATAAGTAGCCTAAGTTCTTAAGTTCATAAGTTTTTAACAAGCTAATGATCCAGACTAAGAAACTGTAAAAATTTACGGACTCACCTTTCTCAATTTTGAAATATATCGCGAAATTATAAGTAGGCCAAGTTTCTAAAAATACCTATTGCGTGTTCATATTATTGTATATTTTATATTAGATCAACAAATTTTCCAGGAACAATAAAAAATAAAAACAAAACAAAACCGCAGAGCTCAATAGTTCCAAAAAACTAAAGGACCTAGCCTTGTAAAGGAAGCGATTTGATTGTAGGGTTGTGCGTTTAAGCATACCATCCCTTTTCTTATTCCTTCCATTAACAGTCCATCCCTTTCCTATTTTTCCAAACGGATAATTTTAAAGCAAACAAAAGAAGTCTCTCATTGTCTATCAAATGATAGGACATCCTCCAGTCAATAGATAACTATATTTTACGATGATTATGAATTCCTTTTTTTATCTTCCACATCATCTTGCGAGAACTCGGCCTTTACAGATATTGCAAAAAGTACAGCGATATAATCATAGTGTGTATTAAAAGAAAAGATTTCTTCATGGAAATGGAATTCATGGCATCTTATACTAAAAAAGAACGAGTGACTAACTCTTAACAGAATAATAAAGAAATTATAAGAAAAAAATCTGTACTATCACTCATCTGCATCTATTCAGATTTTCATTGACTACCTTTTATCTTATATAAAAAGATAGAATCTACTCGTACTTATCCTTTCTAATTAAGACGCTCCTTTTATCCATTCTTTCGATTTACAGAATACAATGGTTACGACGTTTAGGCTACGAAGAAGCTATTAGAATTAATCTTAATGTATATAATCCAAAATGTAATTTAAGAGTTATAGTTTTTAACCCCGGCCCTTGATTTAATCTTAAATTGGTGTCCAATTAAATGAAAAGCAAAAGTTTACTAGAATTATTATTTATTTCTTTTTTTTTTATAAAACTGATTTATTCAAATGATTTTTTTATATATTAGAAATTTGTCGTAGTTCACGTTATAATAAAAATTTGACAGCCCTTTGTCATTTTTAAAAAATTTGACTGGTTCAGAAGTCTGCGAAACAATGATACAGAGATTGTGAATAAATTTTAAAATAAGAAATATGATATACGTAATAATTACATATAATTTTTATTATTTGACAGAATTTTAAGGATTAGATAATGCTATTTGAACGTGAGTAAGTTGTTGTAACTTTTGAGTTTTCATAACTGCATTCATAATAACTTTAAAAATCTCACGTTTCAGAATTTAATTCTTCACACGTTTTAAGTAATTCATGATGTTCATTTGTGTATATCACTAAAAATTAAAATTCATGACGATAGACAACTTGGGTGTTAAATGAAACTGCAATGCCGTGTCCTGCTGAGTAAATTGCGATGTAAATACTCCATATATAGATGATAATATAAACTCAATGAAGTCGTCTAGATTTCTTACACTAAAAAGAAAGTTCTTAATAGAATTCAGTATTTAGCTGAAATGTCGTAATATAGAATCAGTAGCGCCAGAACCCAAAAATAAATAAAGGAAAAGACAATAAAAAAAAAAAAGAAAGAAATAAAGAAAAAGAGAAGCAAACCTGTATTAAAGCATAAAGTGATCATTGAAACAATTTATTTTTAAATTGGCCTACGTCTGAATGGACTTTTTATATCATCATTAGCTCCCCACCCCCCAATCTTAATCCTGGGGGCGCCACTGTAAAATATATTATTAGTAACTAATTCTCTTGAGCTTTTTGCACATATGGAGGAAGGCATAAAACGGTGAAGACGAAAAGACAAAAAAGCTTCATAAGGCTTACAACTTCAAAAATTCTTCACCAACATCGTCAACATAAGGATAATCATTTTCAAAAAGAATTTAAGAAACTGCATAAGACCACCAATTGATTTTTTTCTGAAAAGTAACCCAGATGTTATTCTAGCCAAAGAAGATTTCTAGAAAGATAACTCCTTTGTTTTCATGAACAAAAAAGATTATTTATTAAAAATAACTCTTATTAGATAAGGATCCTTCAACTTATTTGGAAATTAATAATAATAATAACAGTATTGGTTTATATTCTGAAAATGAACGTCTCAAATCTAAGTTGCACGATTTAGTAACATGCTGTTTAACACATCGCAAACAAACATACAAAAATCTTCATTGCTTACAATGAACCTCGTATTTATGGTCTGCCAAAGATCCATAAAAATGGGTATCCCTAAGTCCCATTGTTAACTTTCGAAATTCTTATCTTTACCCATTATCAAAATTTATAGCATATCATTTAAAGGAAATTGACAATAAATCAAACAAGTATAGAATTTAAAAACTTCTTTGAAGCCATCTAAAAATTCAAAAATATTAATGCTGCAAAAATGAAAAAATGTTTTCTCTTGATATGGTTTCTTTGTACACGAATGTTGACACAAACCTTGCTTGTAACGTTATTAGGAATTTATTAATGGATTCTTTTAGAGTAGATAATATACCGGTCTCGGAATTTATTTTGGCTGCAAAGTTATGTTTAGACCATTATCAGTTTTCAAAATCACTTATAGAAACAAACTTTTGGATGTCAGATGGTTTTACCAATTATTGCCAACATTTATCTAAATCATTTAGAATCTCATATCATTTCTAATGTTATCTTCCACATCAAATTATGTATGAGATATGAAGATGATGTAATTGAGAATAATGACTCTCTCAATTATTTAGATCTCACAATAATTCGAAGAACAAAATTTACATAGGTATGTCATAACAAATTCTTTTAAAACATATTAAACAGCATCAAACAAAATTCTTCAGCCATAAAAAATCATTTTATTAGAAGATTCACCACATATTTGAAATTGGCAGGAAATCAAAAATTTAAGTACAGATAAAAATAATTACAGTTTAAAAATTAAAGAGATTCTAATATCAAAAAACATCGAAATATTCTCATTAACATGAAATTCCGATTATTCCAGATCTTTTAGTGATTGATTGTTAATAATTATTGCTTGTAATTGTTTCTGTATTGTTAATAATTTCTTATCATATTGTTTATATTTCAGTTCCGTTTTCCTTTTTATAAATTGACTGTAAATTTTGTAATTCTTTGAAAATGGATCGCACAAGATCCGAAACATGTAAGATTTACTTTGGAATAAATGTTCTTCACCTAATTCTTGTGTTTAGTCTGAATATATTATGGGTTTCTTTCAAAATTTTTAATAACCATGTTGATTAGTAATTTTTTTGAAAATTCAAGAATCATATTTTATTTGTGAAACTATTCCTATATGCGCAGCATTTCACAGACGCCACAGCCATAAATAATTAATTATTTAATGCTAAGTTGCAGTGGCGCACCCAAGGAGGGACTAAGGGGATAAAGCCCCTCCCCCCAAAAAAAAGAATTCAAAAGTAAAGAAAGAAAAAGAAAGAAAGAACGAGAAGAAAACCTTTATTAAAGCACTGACTTGTGTATCTTATTATTTTGGAAAATGATGTTTGAAACAGACGCTACAGCTTTAAACGCTGCCCTATGACACTTTTTATATGTAACTCTTCCCTCAAGTATAGTTTCAGATTAAAATTTATCTATTGAAGATATGTTGTTTTTATTGCATTGATTTGTTATTATATTCTTAATGTTATTGCATCAATTTCTTTCTTTCTTTACGTGTATTTATAAATATGCGTGTACAGTAGAGTCCCTAAATCTCGGCCTAATGTGGACCGAAAGGTGGCCGAGTTTGTGAAACTGCCGGGTTATCGGGTAAGGTGTTAAAAAAAGAATAAGTATGATTTTTTTTCGTCATAAAATACTTTTATTTGTTGCTTGAGAATACAACAGTTTACAGAGAATGTTATAACTCAAACTTAAACTGTCCAAATAAACTTAAGAAAATACCTATTTCATGAACTGTATATAAATGTAACTTGTAACGGGTCTGCGCACGGGGTTTTTCCAGTATCTCCTGCCAGGGGTGGCCGAGTTAGCCGGACTGCCGGGTTATCGAGTGACGAGTTTTCGGGACTCTACTGCATATACTGGGGTTTTATAAACTCCAAATCTCCATTGTTAATTCTACTATCTTTATAAGCTATAAAAACTTTCTATTTTCTGAAGAACTAATTACATCTGCAATATTGATTTAAATCACTTACATCCGATTAATTTAAATTACAAGAGAACTCGGCAGATATTAAACTTACTGTTAAGAGATTTTGGTAAAGCTTGATATCATTTCTCTCGACTTGTTCAGAATTGTTAGACAAAGTAAATGTCATAGGTGAATGTTTTCCAGGCGGAAATTCCCCGCTGTTATCTAGACAACACTCGTCACTAGTGTTTACTGCGGAACAGTCGTAGCAATGTAGTATTTACTCAATTAATATTTACTCAATTACTAAAATGATATTTGCTCAATGTATTTTGTATCTACGTATACAAATTTATTTTATCTGTTTTAAATTACTGTTTATCATGATTAAATTTTAATAATTGAAGCAGGGCCGGATCTAGGTACCGCCAGTCTCCGCACTGCGGGGACACGCTGAAAAGGGGGGCCCGCACCGTGGCCTGGGTGCGGCTCGAAATAGCTCGGTAAGGCCCGTGAAGGATTTTTGCTGGGAGGCCAACAATTTTTAGATCCGTCCCTGAATTGAAGTGTGACTTCTAGGTTTCTGGAAAAGAATAAAAACCACACTGAAATTTTAAAATTGGATATATTCGCAATTAAATACAAACAACGTTTCGGCCACCGTTGATCAGTGACCTTTCTCAAGTATACAAGAATTTCAAAAAAAAAAATTATAAGGAAAACTACGATATGCATATTATTTACGCGATATACTAGGATATGTCCACAATACTATTTACGCGATTAAACATAAAGATCAACAATACTCTTATATGAGACAGTCCTCAAGAGGGCTCTTAACTCTGCTAATTAGCATGACAAAGCCATAAGAACAGATAAAGTTGATCAACACAGCACAGGCAAGTATACAAGGGGCTGCCAACACCAATCGGACTTAAAGAATCCCATTTAAGACTCGCCCTAGAATCTTTCCACATACAATGAAATGGTGTCTAATAAAAAAATTATGATCTATCTGAACCATTTACTTATGAAGTTTTTTGTTTATTTTTTTCCTTCAGTTCCCGAGAACTCAATCAGTCAAAGGATCTTCCGGGTGGAGGCATATCTGGACTAAACACAATAGAAAGGGGAAAAGAGTACTGCTGTGCAATATTCCAATGACGCACAATAGTTTCCCTGCCTGAACCAGAAGAATACTTCAACCTCTTCTTATTTTGCATATCCTAGTTCTCTTGTAAAGTTTTTTTGTAAATCTCGCATACTTGTGAACTTAGACCATTGGTCGATAGTGGCCGATTTGGTAATCCATAAGTTTTTTTTTTATTCATTGAATATTTTATAAAATCACATATTTTAATAAGAATGCCTTTTTGAGTCAGGTTGACTCTGTTTTTTTCTTTTTCCTTTTTTTTTATGGTCAAATACCTTTTGACGTAGCCGGAGTGCTACCCAAGGATTTGTAATCCACTTTTTGTTCTTGTTTTTTATTTTCTTGTTTTAGTTATTGAGGGGTCACTGTTTACACCGCGAATGTCAAATCTTTATTAGCGATAATCAATTGCTGTGATTCTATTATTAACAACTGAGATATGATATGTTACACGTAAGTAATTGTTTAGAACAATACGAAAGTGAAAGTGTGAACATAGTCATTGTTGTTAATTTTTTTTTTTCTTGCGAGTTAGAATCCTTCCTGGTAAGTTGGAGATTCGGTTGTTTTTCCTATGATCGAATTTAAGTCGAATATAACTTGATGAATCTATCGAAACAACGTTTTGTTGTTCGAGAAAGGACAGAATATTGAAACAAAATTCTAGATAATTTAGAATAAATGAGGAATATTCTGAACTGCTTAAATTCTTCAGAATCGAAGTGCAAGAAACAAGACGGAAGGCGAGACGAAAAATGGACGGGAGAAATCCGGGCCCAATGGTTGCATTTCACGTCCATTTTTCCACCTTTGCTATCATCGCATCCAGCGCAGACCTTGAGCATAACTGTATTTAAAACTAACGTGATTAGACATCAGAGTTAAAATAGGTCTAAGTCGTGGGAGCATCACATCGAATGAAGACTACAGATAAGTGTAAACTTGATAAAGAACTTTACACAGAACTTGTTAGGACTGATTTCTAATCAGACAATAATCTGTTAGTTAAAAGTTATCTTGAGTTTTAATTTTGTAATAGTGTTCTATTCAAGATTTTAAATATTAATTTATAAATGAAAAACACAATTAATTAAATTTTCTTATCCAATGATTACTCAAATTTACTTCTCTTTTATTTTACAAATATGTTTTTAAAGATTGTTTCTCATCGCTCACAATTTTTTTTTAAATTTTATAACAGCCTAAACGTTGTTTGTATTTTATTGTGAATATATCCAAATACAAAATTCCTCATTTTATTTTACTGTACAAAATTTCTGTTTATCATTCTTTAAAATATCGATAGAAATCAAATATTTCAGTTCCAATGCTTTCTACACAGGGCTTTGGAGCGGAGCCCGGAGCTGGAGCACGGAGCAGTGGAGCAATGGGTTTTTGCCTGGAGCTGGAGCGGAGCCGGAGCACACAAGTTTTTGACTGCTCCACTGCTCCAGATTTTTTTTTAATGCTTACCAGTCCTGTTAGGTGTAATCGCAGAATTACTCCTGTTTTGTAGGTGCTGGAGAGTTTAATGTGTGTCTTTTCAAAAACAAAATTTAATTACTGTTAAAGTATAGATTAGAAGTTTTTTACTATACAGTGACTATATCATATATTAATCGGTTTTTGATTTCTCTATAATTATTACAATTACACTCATGGACAAAAAAATTAGCGCACCAAGAAATAATTGCGGGATCGTAACGAAACTTGCAATGAAGGTACATGTCGGGGAGATATGCAAATGATTAGAAATGCAGCGTGATTGCGCATTACGTATAGACCTGAGGTAGACATGCCATTACGCCGTGTTCGAAGACAGTATACGCAGTTGTCGCAGTTTGAGAGAGGGAGAATCGTCGGGATGATGGAAGCTGGGTGGTCAGCTAGGCGAGTAGCTCGTCAATTAGGCCGCTCTGATTGTGTTGTGAGGAGGTGTTGGGACCAGTGGACCCGAGAGATGTCATGTACACGAAGACCAGGCTCAGGACGCCCTCGACAGACCAGTCGTCGAGAAGACCGCCACATAGTCAGAAATGCACGCGTACAGCCAACTGCTTCATCGGCCGCCATCCAGGCACAGGTAGCACCTTCACTAGGGGCCGCTGTGTCTTCTCGAACCATACGAAGGCGCCTGGCTGAAGGACAGTTGGTATCGCGGCGCCCATTACGTGTGCTGCCCTTGACGCCCACCCATCGACGCCTCCGTTTGGAGTTTTGCCGCGCACGAGGAAACTGGACTGCAGCGGAATGGAACCAGGTCGTCTTTAGGGACGAATCCAGATTCAATCTCGGCAGTGATGACAATCGTGTTCGTGTGTGGAGAGCCCGTGGTGAACGCTTCAATCCTGCCTTTGCTGTATAGCGACACACCGCTCCCACAGCTGGTGTGATGGTATGGGGTGCCATTGCCTACAATACACGGTCACCCCTAGTATTGTTCCGTGTCACCATGACAGCCCAGCGGTATGTTCATGAAATCCTGCAACCACATATGTTGCCACTCATGCAACGGCTCCCAGGAGCCATTTTTCAACAAGACAATGCTCGGCCTCATACGGCAAGGGTGTCACAAGACTGTCTCCGCACTGTTACTACCCTTCCTTGGCCTGCCCGATCCCCAGATTTGTCTCCAATCGAGCAGATCTGGGATCATTTGGGACGACGAGTTGGGCATCCCACGAGTTTGAACGAACTAGAGGCAAGGTTACAGCAAATATGGAACGAAATGTCTCAAGACATCATACAGAACTTGTATGACTCAATGCCCGATCGTATCGCATCGTGCATTCGCGCTAGAGGGGGTCCAACGGAGTATTAACTCCTCCGTTCTTTTGCCTTTTTCTCATAAATAAATTATCCTTTTTCTTTGATTTTCTTATCATTTACTTACATCAAAGTAGTCATTACGTGTGTAAATTTTCGTTTCATTTTGACGACTCCTTCTTGGTGCGCTAATTTTTTTGTCCATGAGTGTATAATTACTCCAATTTATTTGTCTAAATATTTTTGAGAAAATTTATTCATTTACTCTAAATCCAAACTTGTTGTTTATAGTAGGAATGTTGAAAATCTTCAATCAACTAAGTCTTGTTTTGTTTTCAGAAGAGTATTTTTCTATTATGTTTTTATATTTATATATATTTTTCAAGACTACACTATAAATAAATTTTTCATATATATTCAAATTTTACATTTTACTCTTATTCTTGTTTTATTTTCTTCATTTTGAGTTTTAAAATTTACATATTAATGTAAATTAATAGAATTAACAACGATAGAATTTCAATTTTTGGAGTCATAGTTCATTATTTGGTTATTTTTTGGATTTTATTATTATAAATTTAAAATTTTAATTTTTTAAAATATTTATATCATTAAAACAAGAAGACTATGAGAGAAATTTTCACCTAGAATGTCATGCAATCGAGGTTATGGATAGGCTCAAAGTAAAATCAGCATTTGACGCTATTGACGGCTACCCACACCGAATTCAAGATGCCTGTCGAGTTGCATCGAGTATGCCCACTACACAAGCCAGTGTCGAGAGATTATTTTCTGCCTTAAAATTGGTATTAAATGATACAAGACAGGCAATGAAAGATGACTTACTGTCAGCTATTCTGTTTTACAGAATTAATTGTGATGATTAATAAAGTTTAGTTAAAACAACTACTTGTTTTTAGCATTTGATCTTTGGTAATACGAATTAAAAAATGTATTTGGAGCTCGGAGCGGAGCACGGAGCGGAGCATGGAGCAAGTATTTCATGTCGGAGCGGAGCTGGAGCGGAGCAATTACAAATTTTGTCTGCTCCAAAGCTCTGTTTCTACAGCAATTTTTATTCCTTTGAAGCGCGTGATTTCACGAGAACGACAAACACACACAACAAGGGAATAATTGCAGATATAAAAGATGCAGGCCTGTTACCTTTAAATATGATTGCCAAGTTCAAGAAGACCTATCCAGAGGTTCCAAAGTTATTAAGGAGCCCCCCCCCCCCCCCCACACACACAGTCTGAATGATTTGGTGAGATTGTTATTGATAGGTAAGGAAAAAAAAAGCTCATAGATAAAACGATGGGCTGCTTTATTTTTAATACAAGCTTACCGTTGGTGAAGTTAGAAACTTCATTAATGTCGCTGAATTATCTTTTTGTTTAATTATTTATTTTTTTTATTTAGGTAATACTGATAGGAATGAGAGTGAAATCGATAATCTTTAGTGTTGAGCAGATGAGCTTTTTGAAGAGAACCTTCTTATTACACCCACGTTACTTACACGTCCAGAAAATAGCTTCGTCACTGTCTAGACGCTGATGAATTTCTGGAGAGTTCCAAGAACAGGAGGTGACAAATTTGGATTTCAATAAATCCCCTCTTACTTATTGCGTTTCCATCATTTTATGTAAATAGTCAGAGAGTAATATAAGGAAAAAAGAAATACATAAAAGCCCATGGATTTTTGTCCAAATGGCCAGATTTTATGTTTATCCTGAAAAAAAAATAAAAAAAAAATGTCTGTCTATGCAAATAATCCCCGACTTACGACCATTCGCATTTAAGGCCAAATTTTCAAAAAATCAAAACAACGATATTTAAAGAAAAAAAAAAAAGAATATACAAATACTCTTTAAATTTTCTTAGAAAACGATGGTATCTAGAACGTGTAAGGACTACATATAAACTTAACATGTTTGAAAATGTATTTATAGACCGTTGTCAATGTTCTTTCCCTCTTCACTTTTAGAACTGTTTAGATAACCTCTAGTAGAACTAGATAGAAGCAAATTCTTTTTTTTTGGGGGGAGGTTCCCTATTGTTCTCTTGGCAACAGCTGTAACTTGTATTTACTTCAAAACAACCGTAGCAAGTGTGTTCGTTTGAAAATATTTCGTCACTTTATTTTGCATTTACATTTATAATTTACTGAATCTATTTATTCTAAATTAGATATTTACTTGTTCAGAGTTACACATAGTTATCTTTTTTATTTTTTTATTTTTTTTTTTATGCATCTCCGACTTGCGACCAAACTGTCGGAACGGAACCTGTACGTAATTCGGGGACTGTCTGTACATCTGACACTTCCGTTTTTCTTTTTAGGAGGATTAGCAACCTTGATCGTACGATCTTTATGCTACGACCGCACTGTTTCGAACATAAGAGGACATTTTTTTTTCATAAGTAGATAATAAAAAAAAAGATTCAGTGTTACAGTCAAGGGATCACTTCAATAAAATTAAGTACAAGCCGGGTACCATCGCTTCGCTCCGGAACCCTTGCATACATAGCATAAAAAAAAAAAAATGCTAAAATAAATAAAGTTTTTTTTAATTTGCTAAAATAAATAAATTAATATCGAGATCGGAAAATATACGAGTTCCCAGCCCGTTGTGGCCTTCTCCGAATAACTCAGATGTATTGCGGGTTGGCGCCACACATCTATATGTCGATAAGGCAACTTTAAAGCGAAAATAAAAATCCTCTTTATTCCCTATCCCGTGGGAATTTCGAAGAATCCGGTCTTATTCCTTGTCTACATCATAAAAGGTACCTCTGTGGAACATTTCAGCTTTCTAGGGTCCAAGGGTCTGGACTGGGCGTTGATGAGTCAGTGAGTGAGTGAGTCAGGACTTTTCTTTTTATATAGATAGACTAGCTGTACCCGGCATGCGTTGCAATGCCACTCAAAGACAGAAAGGGCTCGTGAGAAGGTGCCGTAAATATAAGGTCCCAGTGTCGATCGGGGGTGGGAAACTTAGGCCCTTGTGTCGCCATCCCCACCCAAATGTGGTGGACCTGTCCCCCACAGGAGAGCGAATTTTTCTCTTTTTCCAATTGACTTAGGGGCCCCGAGAAGGGGCCCTAAATATAAGGTCCCGATGTTGATCGGGGGTGGGACACTTAGGCCCTTGTGTCGCATCCCCCCACCCAAATGTGGTGTCCCTGCCTCCCATAGGAAAGCGAATTTTTCCTTATTTGCAATTGACTTGGGGGGCCAGAGAAGGGGCCCTAAATATAAGGTCCCGGTGTCGGTCGGGGGTGGGACACTTCAGCCTTTGTGTTGGCTTCTTCCCACCCAAGTGTGGTGTCCCTGCCCCAAATAGGAGAGCGAATTTTTCCCTTTTTTGCAATTGACTTGGGGGGCCCGAGAAGGGGCCCTAAATATAAGGTCCCGGTGTCCATCGGGGGTGGGACACTTACACCCATGTGTCGCCATCCCCCCACCCAAGTGGGGTGTCCCTGCCCCCCATAGGAGAGCGAATTTTTCCTTATTTGCAATTGACTTGGGGGCCCGAGAAGGGGCCCTAAATATAAGGTCCCGGTGTCGGTCGGGGTGGGACACTTCAGCCTTTGTGTTGGCTTCCTCCCACCCAAGTGTGGTGTCCCTGCCCCCCATAGGAGAGCGAATTTTTCACTTTACACAATATTTGTGTAGTTCTTATTTTCAACACCAGGTGGATATTGGATTTTTCAGGGCTTTTACCCCTTTTCAACCCCTTTTGGGGGGTGGGTCCGGGTTCTAAGGTAGCCTATCTTTTGCGCAGGGTCCTAAAGAGTAATTCTGCAAAGTTTGGTCCAGATAGGTCAAAGGGCCTAAGAGTGTATAAAGGACAGACAAAGAAAGAAAGAAAGAAAGATACATTCATTTTTATATATATAGATATATATACTCTGAAAATGTTCTAGAACATCTTAGAACGAATCAGCAATGTCTTTAATCTACCACTATATCATGGGATTAACGAGAACAAAAATATAACTTAAGACCGCATTAAAAAAGCAACTTAACTAATTAATTTATCCCCAAACGCATCTTGGATCAAAACACTTTTTAAAATATCACGATAATTATGATAATTAACTATAACCTACAGATCTGTTAGTTAGTTAAAAGCGATTTCAACTTAAATGTTTATCTAATTGACAGAATTCTCTAGATCATTAATTATGTTCATCACAGGCGTAATTTATCCTTAGCATAACACTGAAGGCATTAACATGAAGCGGAATTATGACACGCTCAGTTTTAAAAGTTAATGTGTTTTAGTTGTACAGTCTACTTATTCATCAATGAAGCCCAATTAAAAAAGATTAGGATTCACGTATTAAAAAAAAAAAAATCCTAATAACTAATCCTTACTATTTAAATCATGAAAAGCAATATCTTCAAATTTACATATTTTAGAATTTGTGATACAATCCTTTTATAATTTAATTAGTTATATATTGCAAATTAAATAGACTTATTGTTAATCTTTGTGATAATAAATATCGTATTACTTTTTTTAAGGGCTTTTCATTTGTCTATTCTTTTTTTTTTTAATCTAAAAAACGTATGATTTTTTTATTTATTTTTTTTATTTGTTGAACTATATTTTTTATCTATTTTTATTCATTTCACTATTTTATTTTGACGTACACTATCGCTAATTAAATCATGAATGAATGACATAACTCTGGTAACTGTTCTTAAATTACTGTAACTAGAAGCTGGGCGTAGATAATTGTATTGCTGCAAGGGATGCATGAGTAACTGTGAAGTCACCATGAAATGGCGCCAAATAAAACCGTTTTTTTACGCTTCACGCCCAATAATTTTCTCGTGTGTGGACAGACCAAAACGAGAGAAGGAAGGGGAAAAAAAAAAAAATACTAACTGGCACTGCGCATGTGCGTTCCTCACGTGATTTCATTGACAACTGCTGCCAAGTTCAGACTTCCTTATATAGGCAGCGACACTGAACTTCCAAGAACTCAGTCAGTGGCCATGAAAGCAACGAAGCCTTCGACAATGAGATGTTAAAAACCTCGTCCAACAGCAGTGATCTCATGTGATTGCTTATTTTTTTGCCAATTCATTTGGACTTCGTAAATCATTGCTACACTTCCTCTTCCTAAAAAAAAAAAATCCCGCCGATTTAAATAGGGATTGTGTTACATAGAAGCAAGAAAAACAAAATGTATGTTGGCTGTATCACTGAAATTGAAATAAAATACTTTTTGTTTTTAGGAAGCAAAAAAAAAAAAAAAAAAAAGATTTAAATTAAATTACCATTAATTGCGTTTCAAGTTAAGAAAAACTATAAGAGTTGTTTATAAAGATATTCAGCGGAAAGAATTTTTATTTTATTTTTTTATGAACTGCAGTTGCCGATATCAAGGAATCTTTGCAGTGTAAGGAAATCGCCATAACACTTAATCATTCCTAGAAGTCATGTAACAGCATGACTCAATATGAATTAAAAAACCTAAACGTGAAATTGATGCTCATTGAATTTCTAATAATAATATGGTCTAAGGAACTGCAATAATAAACAATGTCGTATTACTTTTACATTCGTTCCGCGAATAGTTTACAAAAGCTCAGTTTTTCAGTAATAGATGTTGTTGAGATGCCTGGAATGATTAATTACTTTTAATTCATATACATTTAATTCATTACTTAATTGCGACGCTCCCTTAATTGTACATTAAGAAAAAAATTATTTCTTAATTTCCAATTGTAATTAAGAAAAAGAAAAAAAAAATAATGTTCTCTGGAATAAAATAAGTAAGATTTATCTTCATAGGGTATTACGATTTGTTAACAATTAATTCGTATTGGAGAAACAAAAAAGGTTTTAATAAAAAAAAAAAATAAACAAAAGAATTCTAGTAAACAATTTTAAAGTCGAAATGGACATCTTGTCGCTTGTCTGTCTTTCAGACTTATTATCTATTGTAACATAGGAAGCTGAAATTTGAAAGATAAGATTAGATAATTTTGAAACCTATTGTGATAATATCCGATCAAATGGACAGGGTAAGGAAGGCCAAAAAAAAAATTACTATTAAAATGCAATACTCACGATAATTAAAAAATTACTTTTCTTAGAAACCTGATGCTTAAATGACAGAAAAAGGCTATCAGATATAATCTCACTGTTGAGTTTGGTCTCATCCGCACACTCATTCATATCTCCTAATGATAAACAAACAGTAATTATACAGAAAAGCTGGAAATTTACTGTTAAATTCAGACTTTCACTATACTTTTGTACAATTATTATTTGATGTTTCCATTCGAAATCTGGTAAGCTAACTCTACCGTATTTTATCGTAGTTTTCGTAGGCAAATGAATGTAGGCAAATTCGTACGGTCGAACCGTCAGTAGCGCATAGATAACATAAAAAGAAAAAAAAAAAGACTATTTTAAAGAAATGGCTCCTCATTACAAAGAACATGACAAATGAAATTAATCTGACGGAATTAAATTCACGTGATGACAATTACATGTATTTATCCAAGAAAACGAAAATAAAAGTAAAATAAAAGTAAAATTGTAATGGAAGTTGATTAAGCTTAATCGACTAACTGTTGCTTAATATATACGACGTAAAAATAAAATAAAATAGGAAGTATTCAATTTATTACTGCTCTTGAGTCTGCGGCGCCTTCTCATCGGCGCCAAAAAAATACAAAAAAAAACGGGGGCGCCATCAAACCTTCTAGGAGCGGCCCTGAGCAAAATATTGCGGTTATGGATTTTAGTGAACACTATTGCATGAGCAGAATTAAACATACGTAATGAATTCTGAAGAATAATAAAAGGAGTTCATTTCATGGAAATTTTCAAATAGAATTTCAAGCTGTATCTTTTGAAGTAGAGAACACTGTCCTTCGAACATCTCGAGTGAGTTAATTCGGAGACAGCTAACGGAGTTAGCATTGTAAAAGTTACAAGTTGTAATACGGCTTGTCGTCTCACTTAAGAAAAGTGTCTTTAAATAAATATTTATATAAAAAAAATCTCATGTGATTTGCTAAAACTTTATATTATGACATAATATCATTTCTAATAAGATATAGTTTATAAAATGCCGGGAAATATCCAGTGATTCAATATGGCTGTATTCTTTCCTGATCGACCATCTCTGATACAGATACTTTACATAGTCAATCGAAACAAATTGTATTAAATGTTTATTGACAAACTTCGCAGATATAATGCTTCTCCGTGAGTCTGTGTCATTATCAAATTGACAAGTGATTTTACTGGAGTTAAGCTCATGAACTTCAAGCTGTCGAACAAAGAGGAACGCATTCTCCAATCTGTCATCGCTTCAAAAGTAGGATAGCATTGTTTTACTTTTCATTTTATGATGGGTACATGAGCTTTATTTCTAAAATGAAATCTCTACTGCTTCTAAACTCCTTCAGATAATAAATAATGACTATGTACATCGTCCTTCCCGCAATCATAGGGCGACTGTCGGGTAACCGTCTCTGCGGCTGAGAACAATGACTTTCCCGCACTCATCGATGAAATGATATGAAATATGCAAATCTCGATGAATATCCATATTTTTCAACCTTACAGACGTAAATCATTCGTTAACCCCATGATGCAGTGCTCAGTAGCTAACATTTCCAATGCTATCATTCATTAGCTAACATCGACTTTAGATTTGCATCGAACTTTAAAATTTTATGCTAAAACTAACTTAATTTAATAAAAATTTAATCAGCACATGTAAAATAAGAATTGCAAATCATCGTCTTCGAAATTTCATATTCGACGGATCTGAGCCAATTTTAGTTTCATTTAAAGAATAATAATTATCTCAAATATTTGTTAGCAAATTTTAACTACTATGTAAAAATTTTGGTGGAGACTGTCGAATAGTTTTTGAAAATATGTATGCCTTCTCTATTAGTGTTAAAAACTAAATATTGAGTGTATGTAATTCCTCACCTCCAAGAGTACTACATGTCTTGATCAAAATTTCATATTTATCACAGGTTTAATTGCTTATTATGCAACAAGGCAACTTTTCATCTACTTCACTACAAGGTTCAAGAATGATTTATTATCCCAAAATATACAGTATGTTTCGGAGGTAATGGATGCTGTCGTTTTTTTTGTTTGCATCCAGCATGATAATAAGTAGTTGTCCCAATATGATTATGCTAAAATCAACCAGCCGGTATATGCAAGTTCGCCACCCATACTTTCATTCACGGGACACGTCTGGGAAGTGATAGGAGTGTTGCACCCAAATACACAAGGCACTCCTGCTGGCATTTGTACTCAACATTTGCTTTAAGAAGCTGGACAAAACCATCTCAAGGAATACCACAAAATTCACGATGCCCTAAAATACCTAGGTAAAGTACCAACTTTCTAATGAGTAAGTATAGGCAACCTTTATTACACTCTCTTTTTTTTTTTTTTAATTATTTAATCTTTTAAAAACTTCTAGATGTAAAACGAATTTTATGCAAGGCCACAGCGTTTTAATAAGTAAGATGTGTAAATTGAGATGTCGGTTGTGGAAAGGAACTGAATGAATGAGAAAAGATAAGGGCTTTTGAAATCTTCCAGATAAGATAAAAAAAAAATGTAATGATTAATTACACAGAGAAAATTAATTGGATAGAAAAATAAAAAGATAGAAATGACAGAAAAATTCTTTTTTGTACAAATATACATTCTATGAGATGTAATAGAGGATAAAGAATGCAGATAGGTAGAGGGAAAAAAATGAATTGAAAAGTATTAAGAATAGAAGAAGCTATTGAAAGAAGAATGAAAAATTGTACGAGATAGAGATTCAGGAATTTATGAATTAGAAAATAAAATGAACTAGGTAATATTGTAACAGTTTGTAAATAAATATTTTTAGAAATCACTTATTTATCTGTATTTTTGTAGAAATTATTTATCTGTGTCCATTTTTATCCTTAAAAGTTATTCATTCCATTGCATTTCCTAATTACTGATATTTTTAAATTCTTTTCCGTTGCAGCCGTTGAATCAGTTAATTAATTTAAGTTCGTTATGGTTTTATCCAATCATTCTGTATATTTTTAATTACTTAGCCAATCTAATCAAGCTTTGTAAATACTATAAAAATCAATGCTTTTCATTTAATAAATTAATTCAGTTCAGTTCCAGAACTTGACTCGTTGTCTTTAGATAACACAAACCTCAAACACCATTACAATATTTTTACTTCAAGTGTAGTACACCTCTCAATTCTTCCCTTTCTAAACTTACTTCAAGCGTGTGATCTATTCGTAAATAATGGTTAAATTTTTAATTTTAACTACAGTTGGCCAAACCAGAGGATGACTTTGACCTTGAACGAGACCTATGATCTCTTAATCATTTCAGGACTAAGAGAGAGAAGATTAAAAATGGCGATTCTCCGACACAGACAACCGTTGGAAGCGAAACAACGGAAGTTATTGCTAACGTTACTTCTTATTTCGAAAAGACCTAATGACATGCTTACTTATGGCACATCAGAGAAATTGTTTTCGATCCCAGTTCCGTGAGTAAAAGACGAGACGTGAGTAAAAGAATCCCATCTTCGTCTTCGTGTTGTCGATCTCAGGGATGCAATTTCGTCAGAAAACCAATTGGGAAAGGTAGGAGACTGATTTTGAACGATTGAATCGAACGAATGAATAAAAATAAATTTTTGAAATTATATTTGATGAGAAATCAGAATAGTTCAAGAAAATAAATATCGTCTTTTTTCCGTAAACTTCAAACTCCCTAAATGTTCACTTTCCCGCCATAAACACAGACATATACAATCGATTCAAATTCTACTATTGCGACATCTGGTGGCCACGGTCGTTCTCTGGTTTGGCGGACTTTAGTTGCGACCCGTGAAATAATCACGGAAGTAAAACAAATTCCACATTTTTGAAAAATATGTTCTAAGCTAATTTTTTTAGAAGCTATGACTTCCACAACAGTCCATATGTAATTTGAATATCGGCTTATTAGTTAAAATAATATTATAATATTGTTAAAATAAAAAAAAAAAAAAATTGATTTAGGCTACCACTTTCATAGTAGCAAGCCCTACTTGTCCCCTACTTGTTGATTAGTGAGCGAGTACCTACACAGCCGAAATTATGTAAAATCCGAGGTAAATTGACGCAAGAAATTCAAGCATTTCCGTGTAAACTTCATTTATGTGGGAAAGAAAATTTCAATACGCTGATAATAATTGTGTAATCGCGATCCGTCGCAGTGAAGTGGCAAGAATAATCGAGACGCCATGTTTAAACCTGGGCGTGACCTCATGCCTGACGTGTTCCAATGCTGCACTGTGATTGGTTATTTCAAAGTATAAATTTACAAATTTACAAAGATCGTACAACTTTTGTCTATTAATAGAATGATTACTAAAACTTGAAAAAAAAAATCGAAAAAAAAAATGCAGTTATCGTATTATTGAACGACAACTAAACTAAATACTAAACTAAATACAGCTCTACAAAAATTATATCCTGAGCAAGTTGAGTTTTCCCATAGAAGCTCAATGTGTTGCACGGCTTTTATTTAATTGTTTGTAGGAAATTTATGTATCCTTTGGTATCAGAGCTCAAATTATAGTGGGCTATCCTTTAAATTAAAAAAAATAATAATTCGCAATTAAGTAATAAAGGAGCTGACAACTTTAAGAGAGAATTTGGATGTAATTTTTTCAGCACTAACTGATGACCGCAACTGCCCGAAGATAATAATTTAAATCTAGTCCCATGTAGGTTTAACGAAAGAAATTAGCATTCCATGCGAATTCCGAGTCAGGTAATAAATTTTCCTCTACTTTAAATAAATCAGTAAAGGCTAGGACATTACAAGAATAATGGATACAAAACAGTATCTTGTTTCAAAATATGTGAAATTTAATTCACTCATTTCAGTTTTCAATATACCGGTATCTTGAAATTGATCAAAACTTAAAATAGTCTTTTTTAAAAACTAATGGAAACTTATTTTATTTATTTTGTTTTTTGTAATAAAATTCTTAATTTATTGATCCAAGAAAATTAATTTTCGTCAAAAGATGTTTTTGTTATTCAGATGTTTTCACAGCATTGTTCAGATATTTAAGCTTCTCTTGTTGATTTATCATCCGATTGCATAAACTGAAATGGTAATGTAAGGTTAGGCGTGTAATAGGAGGCGTTTACAGTATTATTTAACACAAATTCGGAACTTAGTAGGAAGTCTACGATAAAGAAACATCGTTCATGCTTGGGAAGTTTCTTGTATATGGTAATTTCAATTAAAGCTTCTAGTTTGTTTGTATTTTTTACAGATTTAATTATTTTACAATAAAAAAGAAATTTTAGTCACGTATTAAGCAGAATTAAAATCAGACAAGACATTTTCAAAGGGTTTTTTTTTTTATATAAAATAGTTTTTTATTTATAAATAACATATCACAGAAATAGGTTTATAAAAATAAATTATTTACATTGGAATGAGATTGAAATATAACTTCAAAAAAAACATAAGAGAAATAAATAATTTTGGTCTGTATCTTAATGCAAGTATCAAATGAGCAAGTAATAAAATAAATGAATAAATATCTACATGTTATGGACCCAAATTGTAATTCCAAAGGAAACATAACTCATTTTCAAAGTAATTACAATTTTGAGATCCTAAATGAAACCCAAACCTACAGTATATCTTTAAATATAATTATCAGAGACAAATTTAGGTGTAGAGGTATTGCTACAAATTCCAGAATATACTGAAAATTGCATCGATTGCATTGTTAGAATACATTAATAAAAAAAAAAAAAAAGTGGCTAGGTCCCAGTTGTAATTTCGATCTTCATTTATAAATCTATATAACAATAATGCTTTTTTGGTACATTGAGGATACTTCAACAAAATTTCAGCAAGATTGAAAATTTGTCTACAATTTCTTGATAGAATAAAGTTTTATAAGGATAAAATATAGAAAATTACTATAATTAGCAAATTTTTTTAAATTTCAGCTGCAAGGTATAGAATGTCAAAGTATGTGAATTAAATTATGAAGCAAATATTATTAATAAAGCTGCAATTATAAAATCAAAAGCATTCCACTTAGAGATAATAAATAGCTCAATTATGTACATTTTTAAAATAAATAGAAGAATAAATAAAATATTTTTAGAATGTTAAATTTAAAATTAAAACACATTCTCTCTCTCTCCATGTTCTTTTCTTAATGTTAACAATAATAATAATAAAACATTCGCAAATTCCATTGAAGCTTGAAACAAAAAACACAAAAAAGTTAAAAATTCATAAAGTTAAAATATTTTTTAAAATATTCAAAGTATTTACAAAAAATATATTCAGCTTCAGTCGATAACTTGGTTACTTTAACAGTTCAAGAATTCTTTGGTTTATTGCAAGGAGCGAATGCGAACGAAGACGAACGAATGCGAGTCCACACCACTTCCCTTCAGAAACGTAGTTTCTATCTGGTTTGAATATTTTTTCCTCTTCTCAGTCTCGTTCTTTTTCGAATGTATTATCCTTGATATATTATCCTTTTGACGAAGACTTTCAAGAGGGTTCATCACCATTCGGTTGCGTTCGGGAGGTAACTGGATACCGGGTTGGCCTTTAGCTGTATGATACGAAGTAGCACATTGTAGCACATTTAGTCTCTTTACTCTTCCAAGGAGAAGATTATCTTGGGAGTTCCTTATCAGAGCAATGGCACTCTGTATGATTCGTAAACTGGAGTGATACGGGCTCTGTCTTTCCTTCCAGACTATAAGACAAAACGACGATCGTTACTTTCTCGGTGGTTTTCGGCTGACAGGTCTGATAGTCCGAGAAACAGCAGCCGGTATCGTTGGCGCATCGGTGAAGCATAACACAGTGAGGCACAAAACTGAGCAAGGGGTCATTGTGTTCTTCTTTCACAGGCACAGCCCTTCTTTGCGGGATTTCGCAACGGCCTTCGTTGTTGACATGAATTATCATATCGCTGGCTTGTTTATACAGACTCGGCAGGCTCTGGGTATAAGGTACGAACAGCAGAATGACCGTAGCTGCCATCACAAAGGTTGTAATTGATACAGTGAACATTGCTGTGGTTCCTTTAGCTGAACAATTAGATCAATGACAAATGGAGAATAAGAAAACGACTTTTCCTTTCAGTTGATGTTAATTGGACTGATTAGTTCACTTGTTACTGAAGTTTTTATACAAAAGGTCCGGGATTTTTATTTGAGAAAAACCCCAATTCCTTTTCGTTGGTTAAATCGCCCCCACACTTAACGCTCACGCAGTCCTTGAACCCAAGTCATTCGTGAAACGAATAATCAGATGAATTATTCTTTCCTTCCTCAGTTTCTTGAGGTATTTCCGACCTCGTTCTGTTGAGTAAAACAGGAATTGAAAGGGAGAAACCCGCCATTTCCGCTTTTAAAACGTAAATAATCTTCACCGCTTTTATTTATATTTACAAAAATGAAATAGAATATTATATAAATTATAAAATAATAATACAATAATTATAAAATGAAATTAATTGAAATTTAATTATGAAAAACAGACAATTTAAGAATAACTACAAGAAAACTGTGCGTGCTTCAAAAAAAATTAAAAAATAAAGAATTACAAATAATTACAATTTCTCAAATAATCCCTCTTTCAGAGAAGGCCAATAATTTTTAGAATAATAAAGGCAATTAAGAGCTCAAAATAAAATATTTTATTAAAACAAGATATTAACTTATCAAGTTTGTATCAGGATCGCAAAAAAAAAATGAAAAAAATAAAATAAAATAGTTGTACACTGACAAAAGAAACTGAGAACTTAAAATCTAAGTAGTCTTTTCGGGGCTAGAAAAATTTAGACAAAAGAAAAAATAATTCAAGATCAACTGAGGATAAGAAGAATATAATAGATTTGAATAGTTTTAGTTGTTTGTTTTTTTTTCCTACTTAGGATGTCGGAATTTGAAAGGCAAATATTTTGGTGGTTCTCGATTAGCCTCTTAGTTCTTTAGTCCTACCAGAACATCCTGAGAACACCTACGAGACTTAAAAGAAAACATGGCATAGCATTAATGTGTAATATTCAGATTTTGCTGACAACTACAATTTTCAGGATAAAATTCAAAGTTTTCATTCAGGCAGGCTGTACTTCAACCTTCCGTGTGTTACTTCAAGTCAATTGGCGTTTTGAAAAGCCAGAGATCATCTAAAAACAACACACTTGTACTTCATACTTTTCGGAAGTATCTTAGAAGCCACATCAAAAACTCTTCCATCAATCAACAATTATTTTTTTTTATTTTAGTGATGGCCTGTTAGTCGCTATAAGAATAAAAATTATATTATCAATGTGTGTCAACACAAGTTGATTTTGATGCTGAAACTTATTAATCACGTTACAGCAATAAAACCGGAAAAGTCTAAAATTCCAACTTTAAACCATAGTAAAATATCATGTAATACTTTATTTCCTGGAAGTTTTTTCTGCAGTTATCCCAGCTCTACATATTAGTGTCAAGTTATGAATAAAGGATATAAATGTGCAATCATTTTTAATGATTAAGTAAGAAGGGGAGGTTTTTAAATTTGAAATTTTCACAGACTAGGACTTGGGGATGAGGACAATACAAAAGCTTATCCATCTTTTTCATCCTTTTTTAAAAATCTTGTAAACTGAAGGGAGAAAAAGTTTGCGAAATTTCATGCTTAATTTCAGCTCCTCCGATTGCAGTTCGACAAAACTTTTTAATGACATAAAAGACAGTCCACTTTAACGGCCGTAAAACTGTTTTCATTCTAAATCACTTTTAATTGAGATGGTCTTTCAGTTTCTGTGAACATCGAAATTCATCAAACATAGCGTCAACCATATTGGAAAAATGTCCTATCGGGAAAACAAAGGAGAATGGGCAAACCATCCGTATATAGAAAGGTCTTCTTACATAGAACGTATGTTATTATTACGACTCGTCTCAATTAGTCCGTTCAGAGTTATATACATCTAGATATGACTTATCTCCTGACATCTGACTTCCCGGATGTGTTAATTAATTATCATTTAATATTTATTTTCAGTAACAGTAAATATTATTTTGATTTATTACAGGTAAATAATTATTATTTATTTGAAATAAATAATAATATTAATGATTAATTACGTATAATACTTATTAACAGTGTGATTGATTGATTGGGTGAATGTGGGTGGCAGGGAAGTCAACCAATCACCTACAGCCAAGCAGCCCCTGCCTGTAGGTGGTTGGCTTCCCTGCCACCCACATTCATTACAATCAATCACTCAAACGTCATATCTAGACTTATATAACTCCGAACGGACTAATAATTGAGACAAGTCGTAATAATAAAAAATGTTCTATTGATGGAGATCTTTCCTTACGTATATATCTTATCGCTATATAGTGGTGGGGCAGATCTAGCCATTCTCCTTTGAGGGAATTTTTTTTTTTAAAAAAAATTTAACTACTGGAATATATAGAAATCCGGGTGCCAAAAATTAAAAAAATCACTGGCGGATTTCGCATGGAATGACCCTTTTAAGATTCTAAATTCCGCTTTTAAATCATTGAAACGGCTACTTAGAAGAATGTAGAATATTTAGACTAAAATTATAATATCTTGAAAAAAAGTAATTAAAAATATATAAGGAATTACCAAGACTTTCTTTATAAAAAAATATTTCTCTGAAATTTTTCCACCGGATACCGAGGGGGAAGTGAAAGACGACTGAAAAGAACGATGACGTTGGAATGTAGTGACAAGGAATCACGTGATCTGTTTATTTTTCTAGAAAGGAAGTCAGACATTTAGAATTCCGGGTAGAAAAATCCCTCAATGGAATAATTTCAAAGGAAAACAATGATTAGTTAGAATAATTATAGCCTTAAAATAACTTACATCAAAATTATCATTAAGAAAAGAATCCAAATATTTTCATTGATATTCAAAATCTTCAATTTATTTGAACAATTCAGTCTGTAAATATATTTGAAAAAATCAGATAAATTAACTTATTTACATCAGGCGTTTCGGACTTGTGAAGCAAAAGTGATCATCAGCGCGAAATGAAGCTAAATATTTGGCTTTAGTAAAATCGAAAGGTCTAATTTATAAATGTTTTTAAATTTATTAGTTGATTTCTAATATGGTTAAAATAACAAAAACAAGAAAACAATAAATATGTAATAAATACATTATTTTATTATCAAATAAGATAAAAAAATAATATTAAAATTAAATTACGTTGCATGTAATACGTGCAAACAATTGAAAAACGCTAATTACAATCTACATTTCTAGTTTCAATCAAAAAAATTAAACTATTTAAATTTTTCTAACCGATAGTAATAATAATAATAATAATAATCGCTCTAGGATTTCACAAAAACACAAAAACTCCAGAAGGCTGTGATACTCAACACAACACGCATAGTTAGGAAATTTATGGACACAACCACACATCCCTAATCATTCCTGCACACGTCTTTACACTTGGCAATATGTGTTTTGGTCCTTGACCCGCCATGTTGTGTTAGCTGGGGAAACCCAAGGTTTGAAACTTTTACATAATAATAGCAAAATTTTACGTACGTAATACATAATACAAGAAAAGTAAGGATAAAAACGCACACAATTAAAGAATTCCCTGAGCTATTTTTGGAAATTTCGTAATAATAATTTTACTCAGGAAGTGAAGACTGCTTCAGTCACCCATTGGACAATATTCATATCAATTTAAATTAATATTTTTTGCTGTTTGTTTAAAATCTCGTCTTTTTATTTGTAATTCTTCAGCAAGAAGAAGGATCCACTCGGATCGGAAATCGATTCTGGTTTTATTGTAATTGTCATTTTAATTATTGAATTAGTAAAGTGTGAATTAAGCAGATGCAAGAGCTTCCTATTATTTCTTTAACTATGAGCAGTGCATGTAAAATTATCGTAATAACGGAAATATTAACATATTTATTTAACATATTAAAATATTAGTTTTAACGAAATTTCTCTACTTCATCTGATAGATAATTTCGCATGGATAAATCCTCAGTTGTTTTGTTGTTGTACGCTATAGTGCATCCACAACACATAACAATATGTAATTATGCTTAAAAATAAATCGTAAATAATAGAATATAAGAATAAGTTTACATTTTAATGACAATGGCTGTTGAAGAAATATACAAAGGCTGTTGTAGACATTGAGTTACGAAGCCACCGGAATATTAGTCAACTAATTTCGTAACGGAATAATTGATTTCTGTTCTTTCTTCGAGGAGGATAAATCAAAATGGTTGCATTTGTTTACTATCTTAAGATTCTTCGGTAAAGTCCGATAAAGAAAGACTGGTAATGCAGATAGTCTTAATGGTCCCAGAAATTGTTAAGATTCTATCTTCAGCAAAAGGCAGCTGATATCATTTAATCCATCATAAGAGAAAGCCTTTGTGAATTAAAAAAAAAATTGAGTACCTAAGGATATTCCTAATAAAGAGCCCAAATTTCATCAGGAAGAAACGTTGAAGTGCATGGAAGATCAATTAAACTAAAGCGGTTTCAGAGAAATCCTTCCACAAAGTTTGCCCCCCCCCCCCCATACCCCCCCCTTTTCCCCCCCTTGGGACCCAAAAAGGAAAAATTCATGGAATATGTAACTTTAAGATTTTGACAGAAAACACTCA